>JAMPIV010015181.1:0-477901 GCA_024509875.1 Oreohelix idahoensis
GTGCAAAGCATCATCTGATTCAGCCTCGATCAGACGGCGATGAAACGGCCGATGGACATCTTGTAGGAGATTGTACTGATCAGAGGATGGTTGGAGAGGGACAAAGTGCAAGCCCTTGCTGAGGACTGAAAGCTCTCCCTCAGAGAGGGCAAGATCAGAGGGAATACAAACAACCTGGGAACGAGATGGAGTAGAGGAGGCAGGGACAGTCTCAGGGGTAGGACAGAGGCGGGAAAGTTTGTCCTTTTTCTGGGCGGATAAAAAATCATACAATTGCCGGTTGAGGGTATGGATAATAATGCGTATAATGGGGAAGGCAGGAAAGTAGCTGGAGGTGAGACTACGTAAGCGGAGTAGAAGCTGAGACTGCTGAGCACTGATATCTGCCAGGAGGCAGGAATGGATAGCTGCGACAGCTCGCATACGCTGGAACCCACATGTGGTCTCGATGCTCTGTAAGAGGCGATGTTCACGAGGGTGAATATGGCCAGCAGAGGGGTTGAAGTGAGAAGTGAAGCCATGAGGGAGAACTTTAAGGCGGAGGCAGGTGCGGATAAAGTGGAGATGGCAAGTGAATCTAGTTTTCTTGAAAGTAGCAAATGCAAAATCAATTGCAGTGCGAGATATATCAGGTGGTAAGAGGCTGAATGAGGTGGTAATAGAAGACCGAAGTGAATTAATGAAGTGTTTCAGTGAAGGCATAATGGCAAATCGAGTGAGACCACACACATGCAAAAATAAATAAAATTAAATATAAAAATAATTAATTTAATAGATATAAAGAATGAATAAAAAATAATAAACAATGAAAGAAGGTGTATAGATCGAAAGTAAGAGAGGAGATAAAAGAGAAAAGTGAGCAAACAGGTAGACAGTGCAGTCAGTTATGGGGTAATATATAAGTATATGAGGAGAACTGCCATAAGACGGGGTAAAACAGTTGAAAAAAAATTAAATTAAAAAAAAAAAAAAACACACACACCCACACTATGGACCCAGTGATAGGCAGGGGAAGCTGAGAAGTGGCTCTCTGCAGGACATGACAATTCCTTGGGAGAGCCCAGAACCAGAGCAGAATATTTTAGCTCTTCATAATTGGAGAGCACCCTTGGATGGTGAAGAATGCACAATATGCTTTGCACTTTTTACTCCTAGTAAAGAACCAAATGTGACGATCCTTTAAATTTAAGCCAAACTGGAGCTCACGACTTCAACTCAACATGTTTCGGAATGGCAGAAAATTCACTGAAAAAGCCCAGATCTACAGTGAAGATAATAGCAGGGAGTCTTCAACTTGGTATTGGCTGCAAAAGAGCGAGAAGCTCAGCATCCCTAGTTAAACAACAAGAAAGGGGACTCCAAACTATCTCATCAGGTTCCTGAGCTATTCTCTGTCTCAACCATGGTGCATGCACACCCTAAGAATGTGCAACCTGACTTCTGGGGGTTTCAAGACATGCCAAATATTTTAGAAAGTGGTTCATCATAAGCACGCTATAATACATGAAACTAAACTGTATTTGTACAAAACAGAACTGTTTTTTGCTAATGTGAATGTTGAGAGGTTTGTTATTGTGAGCTTGGGAGTTGATAATTGTTCAATTTGTATCATTTTCCAGAGTTTGCAGTATTATATTAAACATTGAATAATATCTTTTTCCAAAGAAATTAGTTCAGTAGCTTGTGACATTCATCCATTTCATGCATCCAACATTATCTGGCTGCATAATCAGAGATTATATTCATCCAAGGCATTATGCCATAAACTTGCGATATCATGCACATTCCTTGTCTGCAACATTGTCAAACAATGCTCCCTGAGCATTTACTAATATACTGATAAATAGGTTGCTCACCTTATGAAACATGCACACTGTAAGTGCAACAAGTGCACAAATCCTTAAGTGGTGAGGCCACATTATATATAAATTGGATGTATTCAAACACCACAATAGTGTTAAACAGACTTTATGTATATAAGTGGCTAGACCACACCTTCACAGTGGTTGTGCCATGTAAATTAAAGACACCTTCCACATACACCCACCCGTGTGTTACCGGGGCCCGAAAGGGGAGCAAAGAATAGTAACACTGTCCCCTGCCAAGCATGTCGTAGAAGGCGACTAAGGAGGGTTGGGCATGGGGCCGGTTACCCCATCCTGTAAAAAAAATTTAAACCACAAAAAACTTCAACAAATATGGACAAGTCAAATAAAGAAAATAAAACACAGCCATCCAAGACAGGGGAAGGTCCTCTCACGGGGAGGCGTATGATGCAACACAGAGAAAGCCGAAAGGAGTCTGTGTTGCTGACTAACCTTCTTTCTTCTAGGAGAACTTCCAGATTTGGCACCTGGAATGTTCGGACATTGAACGAACAAGGGAAAGTGGCACAAGTAGCAGCAGAAATGAGGGAATACAAAATCGAGGTTCTGGGAATGTGTGAAACAAAGTGGAAGGGGGTAGACAGGAAGAAACTCATCACAGGTGAATTGGTGCTGTCCTCAGGACACGAAGACGAAAGTTCACACCACAGTGAAGGGGTAGCTCTTATGTTATCTAAAGAAGCACAGAAAGCACTCATTGAATGGGAAGCTGTGGGACCCAGAATAATAACAGCTATTTTCAAAACAGCTAAAAAGAAAATTCATGTCAATGTCATCCAATGTTATGCACCAACTAATGACAAAGAAGAGTCTGTGAAAGAAGCATTTTATACTAAACTACAGGAAATTATGGATAAAGTAAAAAGAAGAGACATCACAATTTTGATGGGTGACATGAATGCAAAGATAGGTACAGTCAATACTGGATTTGAAGAAGTCATGGGAAAACATGGGCTAGGAGTAATGAATGAAAATGGAGAACTATTCGCAAACTTCTGTGCTTCAAATCAACTGGCTATAGGAGGAAGCATGTTTCCACATAAGAGAATACACAAGGCAACATGGATATCACCAGACCATAGAACAGAAAATCAGATCGATCATATATGCATAAAGAAGAAGTTTAGATCATCATTGCAGGATGTAAAGGTATATAGAGGAGCAGATGTGGCATCAGATCACCATCTTCTGATAGCCAAAGTAAAAATGAAACTCAAGAGATATGCAACAATGCAAAATTATAGACAACAGTTTAATGTAGGACAGCTAAGAAATCAAGAAACAAGAGACAAATTTGCGGTCACAGTATCCAACAAATTCCAAGTGCTCCAACAGTTGGAAGATGTAGAGAATACAGAAGACTATTGGCAGCAGGTAAAAACGGTATGGAAGGAGACATGTGAAGAAATACTGGGGAAAAGGGAAAGACAACAAAAAGCATGGATAACAACAGAAACCATCAATAAGATAAAAGATAGAAAAAACAAGAAAGCAGAGTTAAACACAAGCAAAACCAGAAGTTCCAAAGCCAAGGCTCAAGAAGTGTACACAGAAGCAAACAAAGAAGTAAAAAGAAGTATCAAAAGAGACAAGAGGAAGTATATTGAGGAGTTGGCAAGAGAGGCAGAAGATGCTGCAGCCAAAGGAAATATGAGAGAACTGTATAGCAGCACAAAGAAGCTAACAGGGAAATACAAGCAAACAAGTTGCCTCATAAAAGATAAGAATGGGAAACTGCTCAGCAATATACAAGAGCAAATGAAGAGGTGGACAGAATATTTTGGGGACCTTCTCAATAGACCAGCTCCACAAAACCCGCCGGACATCCAGCCAGCAGAAGAAGAGCTACAAATTAACGGTGAAAGACCAACGAAGGAAGAAATAAAGAAAGCCATAAAGCTTCTAAGAGATGGAAAAGCGTCTGGACCTGATAGCATTCCAGCAGAGGCCATCAAAGCAGATATCGACACGGCTACAGAGATGTTATATAAATTACTTGGTAAAGTCTGGGAAAAAGAAGAGATACCAGCAGAATGGAAGGAAGGATATCTGGTTAAGTTGCCTAAGAAGGGAAATCTACAAGAGTGCACAAATTATAGAGGAATAATGTTACTATCAGTGCCAGGAAAGGTATTGAACAGGATTATCCTTGAGAGATTAAAGGAGTCCATAGACAAGAAATTGAGAGATGAACAAGCAGGTTTTCGACAAAACAGATCATGTACAGACCAGATAGCCACTTTGAGAATAATAGTTGAACAAAGTCTGGAATGGAATTCACCACTATACATCGGATTTGTGGACTACGAAAAAGCATTTGACAGTGTGGACAGAGAATCACTTTGGAAATTGATGAGGCATTATGGAGTTCCCCTGAAAATCATTAATTTAATAAAGAAAACCTATGAAGACATGACGTGCAGAGTTCTTCATGAAGGACAGCTTACAGAACCATTTGGGATAAGAACAGGAGTGCGACAGGGATGCCTCTTGTCTCCATTTCTTTTCTTGCTGGCAATAGATTGGGTTATGAGATCATCGACAACACACAACAGAAATGGAATCCAGTGGACTCTGACTAAGCAGTTGGATGATCTGGATTTTGCTGATGATTTGGCTCTCCTGTCCCATAACCGTAATCAGATGCAGGACAAATTGAAAACACTCGATGAGAGGTCACAGCAATTGGGTCTGAAAATACACAGGGAAAAGACAAAAATAATGAGAATAAATGCAGGTAATGAAAACAGGGTTGAACTTGAAGAAACGCCAATACAAGATGTAGAATCATACACATATCTTGGCAGTAATATAGACAAAGTTGGAGGGACAGACAGCGATATCAAAATAAGAATACAAAAAGCAAGAGGAGCTTTCATTGCATTGGGAAATATATGGAGATCAAGAGAAATAGGATCCAACACGAAAATAAGAATCTTCAACTCAAATGTGAAGTCAGTCCTATTGTATGGCTCGGAGACATGGAGAACAACAAAGACAACAACCAAAAAGCTACAGACTTTCATAAATGGGTGCTTGCGTAGAATAGAGGGATTAAAATGGTATGACAAGGTTACCAATGTGGAACTGATGACAAGAACTGGACAAGTGCCAGTGGAACAAGAGATGAGAAGAAGACGATGGCGATGGATAGGACACACACTGAGGAAACCTGTTGATAGCATTACAAGGCAGTCCTTGTTCTGGAACCCCCAGGGCAAGAGAGGCAGAGGAAGACCAAGAAGTACATGGAGAAGAGAGTTGGAAACAGAGGTGAAAATGATGAGGAGAACATGGAAAGAACTTGAGATGATTGCACGTGACAGGAGGACTTGGCATGTGTTTGTTGAAGGCCTATGCTCCTTTGGGAGTGGAGGGTTATGAAATGAACATACACCACACATTGTCCTCTTTTGTTCAGTTCTCGTCATCCTTTGAAACGGTCAAACTGGCGCTCACGACTTCAACTTCTTTCCCTTTCATGTAATTTCATGCATAAAGTTTGGAATGCAAAGTGGTGCAAAAACTCCAATAAAAATTAATCAATCAAAGCTGCTTGACACCACAAAGTGAATCCCAACAGTGAATAACAGAACTCAAGTGCATTTGTGTAGCCTTACCAGGTAGTCCTTGTTCTGGAATATCTGGGGAAAGAGAGGCAGAGGTAGACCAAAAAACACATCAAGAAATGAACGAGATAGAAGTAAGAATGATGAGGAAAATGTTGATAGAACCTGACGTTAATGTCACATGACAGAAGGACTTGGCATCATGTGTTTGTTGATTGCCTATGCTCTTGGAGCAGGTAAAGGGTCTTGATTGATTGATTTAACAATAGAAACAGAAAACTGCAAATCATAATGGGTACAGTATTTAACAATAGAAACAGAAAAATGCAAATCATAATGGGTACTGTATTTAACAATAGAAACAGAAAACTGCAAATCATAATGGGTACAGTATTTAACAATAGAAACAGAAAACTGCAAATCATAATGGGTACAGTATTTAACAATAGAAACGAAACTGCAAACCATTGTGTAGGTCAGTAACAGAATTATGTGTGCCCTGCAGGAAAGATCATGGTAAAAGTGTTTGTATGTTTGCATATGTGTGTTATTGATGGTGAAAGTATTTTGCATGTGAACATGTAATTTATTAAGGAATAAGTGTGTGCATGTGTGTACATGATTATTATTTATGGTAGCAGTGTGTACATCTTTGTGCCTGTATGTTGTTGGTGGTGGAAGTATGTCATTGTGTAAGAGAGAGGCAAATATTCATAATTTGTAGAAAATAAATTCCTCTACTTATTTGACTTCATACTTTGTTGACACTTTGTTGCAGACAAATTTAGGTAACAACTGCACTCATAATCAGATACAGAATACAGTCCCCTTGAAATTGCCAGGAGTGGTAAAGGAAGAACAGCCTAGTTCATGTGGACATGATGAAGGTAGAAATAAAAACAAATATATTTTGTTATTTAAATACATCAGCTGTAAAATAGTAATGCCCAGCTTCAGAATCTGTGAGCTGTTGATATATAAATCTTAATATTGTAAGTAAACTTGTATGATGTGTTTGTTCTATATATCAGCACTGTTTGTTTTTACATTTTAGAAATGCATCGTTGTGACCTGTGCCAGATTTCCTTTCATCAAAGAGTTGTCTTTCATGGGCATATGACAAAGACATGCACATATAAGCATGATAATATTCAGAAAGTGTTGCATGCAGATGAGATAAATGGAATGAATGATCCACAAATGAGAAAATGAGATGCTGGCTTTATGGAAGATAAAGGAAACACAAGACTGATATATTGAAAACAGTCACTGAATTTCATAAACTTCAGTCAACTACAGATATTTGTAAGACTGAGATGTATTATGATGAGACTTTATGTGCAGACATTTGGGAGTGAGACTAATTATGTGTTTTTACATGCAGACATGTATGAAACTGATAATAAGTGGTTAAAAATTAGCTTTACCTGCAGATATTTGTCAGTTACAACTAAATCTTGAGCTCACGATGTTGATAAATTTTCCTGGCACGGTTAATAGTGCATGTACTGATTATTATAGTGAATGACGTGTGATGGTTCTCTTTTCCTCAAGATATTATTGTTGCATGTAAAAACCATCCTGACTGGTGCACGAACATTGGAACGTATCAAATTGGAGATGAAGCTCGAGAGACGATCAGATTACACTTTAATAAACATATTCATTTCCAACATAGGCATAATCATAATCAACTGGCATCTCAATAAATTGCTGGTTTGCATAGTATATAGAATTCCATTATGTAGACATGAAAACGTCTTTGACCGATACAGCTATCAACTAGTCGTGATGCGATCTAGTTGGAGCACTGAGGCAAAGAATAAAATATATGGCCATCTTGGATTTCATGATAAAAGTAGTGGCTGAACTTGAATTTACATTAATAGCCCACCATGGCTTATCTATTAACATAATGACAAAGTCGCCCATAATACAAGTGTCACAGCCTATTTCTTTATTATTAGACGGTCGGAAACCTTCGGTCGGAAACCGTCCGAATAGTCATGGGATCAGCGGAAGTAACAGAATGCACAGGTCGGGCACCAATTTAGACAGGGGAGATTTGACTGCCATCTATGGTGGATGCAGTTTTCTGTTATGCCAGCTTCGGCTGTCTGTGATATCTAAGAGTGATGCGGTGCCCGCCATTTTAGCCCTATTCCTAACGTTAGCTATTTTTGCAATTAAGGACTCCAGGGAAGTAGTTATTTACTTAGCGTTGAGTTTGGTACATGCTAAATTACTGTCGTGCATTTTCATAGTCAGTGTTACTACCGTATGTAGGTTTTTCCTGCGTGATGGTGCGATGTTCATTTTAGGATTGTGGTAGCCAGATTACCTGTTCTGTAGATTGATATTAGTACATGCATTCCCTGTTGTGTTACATTACTCTTTCCCCCGCAAAAAATAAATCAAAAAAATTTTTTTCACATAGTGGGATTGGTCAATTACATGATTGACAAGAATTTATAACAAAGAAATCAATAGTCTTATTGTTACGTGCAGTCTTTGATATCTTACAATATTATACATTGGTATACTTGTTATGTTCGCAAATATTTTGTAAACAAAATAGTGCTTAAGGAAAAGTCATTATTGAGTTACTTCCCTTGAAAGTTGTGTCGGCTCTTTCGATCGAACTCCGCGGATAAATCCAGTTTTCTGCGATTTATTCTTTGTTTGGGTAGTAATAGATTGTTCTTGCTTCAGAATATCTATGGCCTGAATTTATGTGTATTGTTTGTCTGAGTAGGACGAGTCTGTCTTATATCTGTATATCTTTACATATCTAAGTCGAACTATATGTTCTGTTGTCTCTAGAGAGGTCAAAGGCTATTCGGCGGATGTGTCGCTAGAGAGTGGTGTGATTTGGCTTCGTCCTGATAGGGACTGTGTCTTCTATGTCGGCTTGTCGCCGGGGGAAAAGTGATCTCAGTATTTGTGGGGAAAGTGATAGTCGTCTAGACCTATCGTGTATGCTTTACCCCAGTGTTTATTCATATTGCCAAGGAATGGCAGAATCATATTTCTTATACCAAGGTAATCAAAGATACTCTTATGAACTCTCGTACGAAGCCACCATTTTCGATAGGTACGATTTGAATGTCTAAGAGAATATATTTGACTCGATGAAAACGACTTCGATTCCTAGCAGCACTATATTCTGTAGAATGCAGTCAATTGTTCATGATCAAATCTACAGAGCAATGCAATGTTTTATGTATGACTAACTTTAGGACAGATTCATTATCTGTATCCAAACGTGAGTGACAGCTCACGAGTGAAGCCATCTTGGAACCAAACATGTAGTGACTTTCAAGAAGAGAAAAGGGATGCCCGTATTATCGCTTGATTAGTCCAGAGATCACTGCTACACATGAGAACCCTTTATTAGCGGTTCAATATTATTATATGAAAAAAATATGTGCTGACCATTATGTTGGAGAATCGTCGCTAAACGAGATTAGGTTTAGAAGCCATCTGAAATATTGTTTATAAGCTGACGTGCTCAGTCAGTGAAGTCAGATGATATATATGTATGGGAGATACTGAGGGCTTGGCTACTGACAGTCCATTATAATATTATTCTACATGAGTGCCCATGTAACATAACATTGCAAGACCAGTTATCCACTGTACCATGATGTATTATGCCAACCTGTGATTTGTCACTATCTGTGCTGTCGAGTGTGTACGTCCAATTAAACTTTAGTAAAGGTACACAGTCGTTGGTGTCGATGACTTCCAGCCATACATGAGTGTGAGAAAAGAACATTTGTCAACACCACGAACCCTTATTATCATTCGCACATTATACACTCAATCCATGTCTACACACCACTGCGAAGGTCAAGTTGACATTCCATACACTACAGTGGAGCAAACAACACCATAGAGATCTTATCAACTGGTGGACCAGCTTTCTGGGTTTGACCTCGCAGAAGTTCAGAAGTCAACAGATTACCGATACCAGACCGTTTCCTGTGGCTGATACGACACACTTGCAGTATTGGTTTGCTTTTTGTCAACACTTCGTCACGTGACCTGTCAGGTGAATGCAGTATGTAGGTCAGCGTTGTTGACATTTTTACATTAGACATTACAGAGTTTCACAGAACAGTTGGATCAATTCTTGTCAATGTTATCAGGAAGACAGTATTAGTGAACTAAGAAGTCCTATTTTCATCGATGGATCTTCTTGTTTTCCATATATGAACTTTAATATTTAAGGCCAGAATGTTTAATTGAATAAAGTGGCAGTTTGTTTACTTTCATAAAAAATAACTTTGCCATTACTGTAAAACTGAGCCTATTTTGCAACACATACTATCATACACATAATTTATATATATTTATGTTTACATGTTATTTGTTTGTATAGTATGTTAGTTTCTATGTCAGCGGGTTGTGTTTAAGGTTGGGCGTCGTCCTCACAACAGAATATCCCACGTCATAGAGGGTCCGTTGTGGGCGTTTTCTATAGGTGCAATTTTCTTGATTGAAAATTTGCTGCGACAACTGTTGCTTTTGTGTTAGCTGTGAAGTCTGTAATTATTGTTATTTTTGTAATATTTCTTTGTTCTTTAGTTTTGTTTTGATTTGTTTGTAATTTGTTGGTCTAACCTTTTCTATCTTTCAGTTCTATTCACAATTTATATTCATATATTGTGACGTCATTTGTGTTGTTATTCTTTGCAGATTCAGTGATTATTTTCATTGATTTCCCTATTTGATTTATTTTGATTTCTGCAAACGTTCTTGTATTGTCAGTCCTATTTGTACTTTATGTATTCTGTTGGTTGACATATGTTTTATATAGGTATATTTCATAAGACACAATTGCCTGTGCACTGCACTTGGATTATGGTATAAACCAGTACCTGATTATTATTACTATTATACAAGACCTTATTAAAGGCTTGTGACCCACAAATATTGGGATAGTATACTGATTAATCAAGTCATTGAGAACTTGTGGTATTATTATTATTGGTTCAGGTGATTAGTATTATTGTTAGACATCATGTCTACATTAGAATACTTCATTACACAAGGGAAAGCCCTTGATAAGACTGGTCAACAATTAGAACAATGGACAGTTGCTCAATATGACAAAGCATTAGCTGCAGAAGAGAGAAGAGCTATGGCAGAAGAGAAAAGATTAGCTGCAGAAGAAAGAAAAGCTATGGCGGAAGAGAAAAGATTAGAAAGAGAAGCTGAGGCTGCTGCTGAACAAAAGAAATTGCAGATGCAGGTGGAGGAAAGGAGATTTGAAGCTGAACAAAAAAAATTAGAAAGAGAAGCTGCGGCTGAACAAAAAAGATTAGACAGTGAAGCTGAACAAAAAAGATTAGACAGGGAAGCTGAACAAAAAAGATTAGACAGGGAGGCTGAACAAAAAAGATTAGATGCTGAAGAGAAAAAAGCAATAAGAGAACATGAATTTGAGTTGGAGAAATTGAGATTGACAAGTATGAGTAATGTTAATCAGGCATCTAGTGGTAATGGTAAACCTTCTACTTACAAGGTTAAGGTTCCACCGTTCAATCAGTCCAGTGACGATATTACATTCTGGCTGGATAGATTTGAACGTTCTTGTCGTACACATAATGTGGATAAATCACAATACGCTAATCAATTATCAGAAAACTTGAAAGGTGAATCTTTGACTAGATTATGCCTTGTAGGAGAAGCAGATAAGGATAATTATGATGTCATTAGGGCGGCTTTGATAAAAAAATATCAGCTAAGTGAGGAAGGCTATCGCCTTTTATTTAAAACGATGGTGCCTGAGACGGGTGTGAATTCTGAGAATTCACTGCAAAGGCACGTCTCACAGTTGATCGTTGGATTGAGCTTTCCAAAACAGAAAAAAACGTATGAAGGACTTATGGATTTGTTGCTCAGAGATAAGATTATGTCATGTGTGAACAAACCTTTCCTTGAATTTATACATGAGCGTAAACCCAAATCTCTAAAAGAAATGGAAGAATATTGTTCCCAATATGTCACTGCACACCCCGACGTGACTTTTGGCAACACTAAGATTAAGGAGAGTATGCCAGTTGCTTCAGCAACACCATACAATCCCAATTATTCACACAGATTTCAGGGACCTCAAAACAGATTTGATAAAAAAGGTAACCATAATAGTTATCAAAACCAAGGTAACCAATCATTTCAGGGTTCTTCTTCAAAGAACTGGAGACGAGCTGATAGCTCTCGACACAGGGGTGGTCATAATTATAGGAATTTCCGTAGAGGAAGTAATTATAGAAACTATCAGGGTTATCCGTCTTGGAGTCAACAAGATCATAATTACAGAGATACTCATTATAATGAATATGATAATGGTAACCAAGAGAACTATGACTCAAACCGAAATAGGGGTTACAATAGAGGTAACAATAACTACAGAGGTGATAATAACCGAGGTAGATCTCAAAACAAAAGACATAAACCACATTTTCAGGCAAACTCTGTACAACAAGAGTCCCATGAAGCCTATAAACAGAGTAAAGATAATAATGATGCTAGTAATATGGCATGTGCCGCTTTTGATTTTGGGAGAGCATCTCAGTGCCCCCAATGCAAAACGTTATTTGAGCCAACCACAGTGTCTACTTTAAGCTGTGGCCATCCTCTTCCTGCTCTTCCGGCATCAGTCGCGCATGATGGAAGAGGTTCTCTTGTCTTACATAAGGGTTTAGTGAATAACAATCCAGTCTCTGTGCTATTTGATTCTGGATGCACCACAATTGGTGTTAGGCAGTCACTCGTAGATCCTTCCCGCGCCACTGGACAAGTAGTCAAATGTGTAACATTTGGCGGCACATTAGAGAAATACTCTACTGCTATCATTAGGATTGCTACTCCTTTCTTTACAGGAGATGTACACGCATGTCTTCTTCCGAATCCGATCGCTGACCTCATCATCGGTCGCATTCATGGAGTCAAGGAATGCACTCCGCAACAAATTTCCACGTGGGAAAGGCAAAACATGCAGATTGCTAACGCTGTAGTCACTAGAGCTCAGGCTCTTAATATGCCTCAAACTTCATCTACTGAAGATAATGAAGTGCATAACCAAGATAATCCCTTGGTAATTTCTCGTGACTCGTTTATAAAACAGCAAGAAGATGATCCCACTCTGAAGAAATTCTTCATTCTTGCAACTAAAGGTGATCCGAATAAAGACACAAGTCGTAAATCGTGGATTACAAAGAAGAATGGCGTACTTGTACGTATGGTTCAAGACTCCATTACGTCAAGTCATTCTCAAATCCTGGTTCCCAAGAATTTGAGAGTTAAAATTTTGCAGCACGCTCACGACTCTCAGTGTGCTGGACACATGGGTTTTTCCCGTACTAAGTCAAGAGTCCTTGCGGCTTTCTTTTGGCCATTGGTAAACAAGGACATACGGATTTATTGTCGATCTTGTAAAGTATGTCAGGAAGTTAAATCCAAAGGTCCACGGCATGCTGCACCCATTCAGGCGGCGGACATTCCTATTCGGCCGTTTCAAAAAATGGCCATAGACATTATTGGTCCATTTAAGATCAAGTCTGCCAGAGGACATCAGTTTATCTTGACGTGTGTTGATATGTGCACACGTTGGCCAGAGGCTATTCCTCTGAAGAGCATTACTACTGCTGATATTGCAGATGCTCTTTGGCTTATATTTTCTCGTCTGGGGTTCCCCGGAGAGATATTGTCAGATCATGGCACCCAACTAATATCAGATACCATGTCTCAAGTAATGTCTACTCTGCAGATAGATAGATCTTTAAGTAGTATCTACCATCCAATGTCTAATGGTATGGTCGAACGCCTTAATAGAACACTTAAAAAACTTACTGGGGAAGATAACTGAGGATCATCCTCAAGACTGGGACAGAGTTTTACCTGCGGCCCTCTTCGCTTACAGAGAGGTACCCAATGAACATACGGGATTTTCTCCCTTTGAACTCGTCTTTGGCGCGCGTCCGCGTGGCCCTATGTCGTTGCTTCACGATCTCATTACATCTGACAATATTGACGATGACACAAAGTCATCCTACGAATATGTCATCGCGTTGAGAAAAAAAAATTATCGAAGCATGCAAATTAGCAACTTCTTCTTCTGAATTTGCGAAACAGAAGGCAAGGCAATTTGC
The DNA here is from genome assembly GCA_024509875.1 of Oreohelix idahoensis. Taxonomy (NCBI): domain Eukaryota; kingdom Metazoa; phylum Mollusca; class Gastropoda; order Stylommatophora; family Oreohelicidae; genus Oreohelix; species Oreohelix idahoensis. The sequence continues at coordinate 13,615 of JAMPIV010015181.1, forward strand.
CAATAAGAAGAGATGCTTACGACAACTTTGTCCTGGTGACAAAGCATTTGTATTACTACCTTGTAGGGAAAACAGATTACTTATTTCTTGGAAAGGTCCGTACGATATAATATCGAAAATTTCCGATGTCGACTATATTGTCGATATTGATGGGAAGCATAAAACCTTCCACATCAATATGCTTACTGAATTCCATGAACGTCCGGATTATTTGCAACCCATTTTCCAAGCAACGGACAATTCTCCAGTACAACATGGTCATTACTCATCACTGTCCGTGATACAGGATGAGGAAACAAGTTTTTCAGATGTAAATCTTCCTCTTCCAATGATCCCACTTCATTCTAGTGAATCATGGAAGAACGTTACTGTCTCTCCTGATTTGTCTCTAGGAGAACAGCGACAAGTTTCAACTATGTTGCAAACATTTCAGGATGTACTCACTGACATCCCTGGACAAACGAATGTCATTCAACATGACATTGTTCTAACTGACCATACTCCTATTAGGGTTAGACCTTATCCTATACCTATACATTTTCAAGCACAGGTCGAGAAAGAGTTGGATGAGATGATAGATTTGAAAATAATCGAACCATCCACCTCTGCATATTCTTCGCCGATGGTTATTGTGCGTAAAAAAGACAATAACATACGTCTTTGCGTTGACTATCGAAAATTGAATCAAGTAACGAAGTTCGATGCCGAACCTATGCCTTTACTGGAAGAGCTACTTACTCGACTCTCCAAATCTCATTTTTTCACTAAACTTGATTTGTCTAAAGGATATTGGCAAGTTCCTTTATCTGAACGCGCCAAACCTCTCACGGCTTTTTCAACACCTAGAGGTTTGTTCCAATGGAATTTTATGCCTTTCGGTCTTATGAACGCACCAGCTACGTTCGTACGCATGATGCGCCAAATCCTATCTTATCGGTCAGATGTCATTGCATATCTAGACGACATCTGTCTTTTCAGCGATACTTGGGAAGATCACTATTCAGGGTTAGATGAATTGCTGTCTACTTTGCGTGAGCACAACCTGACAGCGAAACCCTCTAAAGCCTATATTGGTTTTAGCGAAATTTCTTTCCTAGGCCACCGAGTTGGTCATGGTTTCCTAAAGACAGAGGACCATAATACTAGTAAGATACTTAACATCTCAATCCCTAAGACTAAAAAACAGGTGAGAAGTCTGTTAGGTCTTATTCAATTTTATGGCAGATTCATTCAGAATCTATCCTCTATCATGGCACCTCTCTCAACACTTCTAAAGAAAGGTTCGCCTAAGGTGGTCCACTGGTCTCAGGAATGCCAATGCTCTCTGGATAAGATTAAAACACTGTTTTCAACACCACCTATTTTAGTGCTACCCACTAAAGATAAGACATTCGTTCTTCGTAGTGACGCTTCATCCACTGGGATTGGAGCGGCACTAATGCAAGAGTACTCTGGAACTCTGCATCCTGTAATGTATATTTCCAGAAAACTTAATGCGGCAGAAAGGAATTATTCGGTTTTAGACCGTGAGCTATTAGCTATGGTTTGGTCGATCCTCAAACTACAGAGATTCCTTCTAGGCGCACATTTCATAGTAGAAACCGACCAAAAAGCTCTTACTGCTATACAGAGTAAGAATTTGAAGAGCTCGAGGTCTACTCGATATGCAATTGCTCTTCAACCTTTTCATTTCTCTGTTCGAGCTATTCGTGGATCAGATAATGTGATGGCAGACATTCTGTCAAGATGCCCACATGATTCCACATAACTATTAGGGCTTAGACTTCTTGATATGTCTAGTTCTATAGTAGTTCCTTTTCTATATCATGATAGATACACATTTGTAATTTAATAATATAATGATTGTATCACTACATAGCGGTTCATTGATGTTTATTCACCGCTGTGCTTTGATGATTTTTTCTTCATAAATCATAAATTTAAGATATCTAATACGAAATGATGATATGAATTTTTTAGGCATTGTGTAATTGCCAGAATTGTATTATACTTTGATGACACCTTCCTGGAAAAATATACTTGTAGAGAAATAATTTCTCTCAGTTTATGAGACACATTCTCACCAGTCGCTCCATAAGTCGACTTAGCCTCATATTAGGCGTTATAGGTATTCCTGATATTTTCATCTGCGCATTATTCATGCGTTGTGAGCCTATTGTACGTTGCTCCTAGATGTATTTCAAAAAAAAAAAAAAAAGTTCCATTTTTTTTCCCGGGAGGTGTGGTAAGACTGTTACGTGCAGTCTTTGATATCTTACAATATTATACATTGGTATACTTGTTATGTTCGCAAATATTTTGTAAACAAAATAGTGCTTAAGGAAAAGTCATTATTGAGTTACTTCCCTTGAAAGTTGTGTCGGCTCTTTCGATCGAACTCCGCGGATAAATCCAGTTTTCTGCGATTTATTCTTTGTTTGGGTAGTAATAGATTGTTCTTGCTTCAGAATATCTATGGCCTGAATTTATGTGTATTGTTTGTCTGAGTAGGACGAGTCTGTCTTATATCTGTATATCTTTACATATCTAAGTCGAACTATATGTTCTGTTGTCTCTAGAGAGGTCAAAGGCTATTCGGCGGATGTGTCGCTAGAGAGTGGTGTGATTTGGCTTCGTCCTGATAGGGACTGTGTCTTCTATGTCGGCTTGTCGCCGGGGGAAAAGTGATCTCAGTATTTGTGGGGAAAGTGATAGTCGTCTAGACCTATCGTGTATGCTTTACCCCAGTGTTTATTCGTATTGCCAAGGAATGGCAGAATCATATTTCTTATACCAAGGTAATCAAAGATACTCTTATGAACTCTCGTACGAAGCCACCATTTTCGATAGGTACGATTTGAATGTCTAAGAGAATATATTTGACTCGATGAAAACGACTTCGATTCCTAGCAGCACTATATTCTGTAGAATGCAGTCAATTGTTCATGATCAAATCTACAGAGCAATGCAATGTTTTATGTATGACTAACTTTAGGACAGATTCATTATCTGTATCCAAACGTGAGTGACAGCTCACGAGTGAAGCCATCTTGGAACCAAACATGTAGTGACTTTCAAGAAGAGAAAAGGGATGCCCGTATTATCGCTTGATTAGTCCAGAGATCACTGCTACACATGAGAACCCTTTATTAGCGGTTCAATATTATTATATGAAAAAAATATGTGCTGACCATTATGTTGGAGAATCGTCGCTAAACGAGATTAGGTTTAGAAGCCATCTGAAATATTGTTTATAAGCTGACGTGCTCAGTCAGTGAAGTCAGATGATATATATGTATGGGAGATACTGAGGGCTTGGCTACTGACAGTCCATTATAATATTATTCTACATGAGTGCCCATGTAACATAACATTGCAAGACCAGTTATCCACTGTACCATGATGTATTATGCCAACCTGTGATTTGTCACTATCTGTGCTGTCGAGTGTGTACGTCCAATTAAACTTTAGTAAAGGTACACAGTCGTTGGTGTCGATGACTTCCAGCTATACATGAGTGTGAGAAAAGAACATTTGTCAACACCATGAACCCTTATTATCATTCGCACATTATACACTCAATCCATGTCTACACACCACTGCGAAGGTCAAGTTGACATTCCATACACTACAGTGGAGCAAACAACACCATAGAGATCTTATCACTTATGTATGTTTAGTCAGTCAGAACATAGAAAATGTAAAAATGCATCAATAGATGTCGACAGTTGTGTCGAGAAGAAGTAGCATGACAGAAATATGCAACTGAAGTATTAAAGTAAAAGTGAAGAAACAACTCAAAAACCAAAGTGAAATGTTCATGTAACATAAAAAGGGTAAATCATAAGCAATAAAAAATAAGGGAGATAATCCAATACATACTAAATGAGATAAAAGTTATATCCCTTCCCTAGAAGACGTAAACAAAAATGAAATAAGTGAAACAATAATAAAGAAATGTATGTATAAACATGGAAATACATGAGAAAAGAAAATGTTCATGGTTAAAATTAACAAATTAGATCCAAGGTCCATCAGAACGTAGCTATGTGAATCATCAAAGCGGAGGAAACTCAAGGATCAGATGATGTTCTTCCATACGATAATGTAGGCATAAACAATGCACAATTGACCATATAGTCAAGGAACTCATAAAGTCTTGTTAAATATCATAGTGAACATGGGACATCGCAGCATTTAAGCCGCAGATCTCAATGTCTGGAACAAGTATAATCGACATGTAGTCATGAAAAATTGCGAATTACCGCTAGCAATGGGTAAAAGCAGCTAATGTTACAAAATTCCAAGTAGCTTTGCACGACGAAAACTTGAATAATAGAACCAAAGAGTCTTTGTACACAGTAGTAGATATGAAGCAATCCAAGTTCTAGTAGGAGCGGACATCAGTGACAACATAAGTCATTCAGCTTGAAAACTGTAAAAAAAGTGTCCATATTTGTTGCTGTCTCTTTTTTTTTTTTTTTTTTTTTTTTGCGTTCGCCCGCTAATACTCGAGGCGAAATCTCAGGTTATTATTTTTATGTCTAACCTGACATTGATTTTACGTGAGTATCCCTTTATTTCTTGTACAGAGACAGGTGTCCCTCGCCATTCAGGCAAATACTCGCCGATTTCGGAGGTACCCATTGCAGCTGGGTCGGCAGGTCTCGAGTTAATCCAGTCCAAATCCCGGTCGACGAAAAATCCTCAAATGCCGTCGCCCGGGTTTGATCCTGTATCACCCGGTCGCCAGAGCGGTGTTGTAACCACTACGCTAGCGCGGCTCCCACTGTCTCTTTAATTAAGCATCTTAATAGGCTGACAGCAATTCGGATACATCAAAAGCGAAGGAAGTATGTCCAAACAGGCACAAGTGTGAGTAGATTACCAAGTACAAGGCACGTAAACATTAAGAAGTAGCGTACAATGTTCAGAGCATGCGTCATCTTGAATGTAGACAACGTTCATGAAAAATTGCATTGGAGGGCTATAGAGCAGTTTATTTTCTTCTGTATTAGCACAGCATAGTTCTTGACATGTAGATCAATGTGCTGGAGCAAGAATATTTTTATCAATTAGTCTGGCATATCGCTGTCTTGTTGAGGGCAGCGGGATAAGACATCAGTGACCACATTTTCAGTTCCTCATATAGCACGGACATCAAAGTGGAATGGCTGTAAGGAAATAGCATAACGAGCCGATTCTGAGCTTTTATGATTCTTCTTCTTGAGTAAAGAAAAAACATGCTGGTCTGTTTCAACGATGAAATTTGTGCCAAGAAGAAACCTCTGGAGTTTAAGTACTGACCACACCAGAGCCAAAAAATTGAGATCCACAATGGAGTATTTCTGCTCAGTGTCAGTTAATTTTCATGACACATAAAGAATAGGGTGCAGTGTTCCATCAAAGTTCTACATCAACGATGCTCTGATACCCTTCGATGAAGCATCTATGCAGAGTATAAAAGGTAAATTTTTATCTGGTAACCGTAGAATAGGCGAAGTAGAAAAGAGTAATTTAATTTGAGCTAAAGTGGCCTGGCAATCTTGCAACCACTGCACATTGTTAAGGGAACCCCTCCTTAAAAGACTAGACATATTTGAAGTGATAGTGGCTAATGAAGCAACTGAATGCTATACAACTCGTTCCTATAACACTGCATTATCCAAATTAAGAATGACGAACAGGGACAAAAAACAATGAGACATCATATAGAACTAGGCGAACAAATGAATGGTCATATTGACATATCAAAGAATATATGACCACACAGTCTATAATGTAGTCAAAAGGAAAAAAAAATGGTATGATGACTGAAGGTCTGAGTCATAACAGATGTCAGAATAAATTCAAATGAGAGAGACGTGTGCAATGGGTCGATGTAGCACCATTGTATGAACCACGTCAAAACTAAAAAATGTATCAAAACTACATAAACAAAATGATAATTGTAAATAAACTATTGCAAAGGATCGAGAATTAGTGATACCAAATGATAGAAAGTTCACAATAGACAACCGTGTGAATACTGAGACAAACGGCTCAGTAAAGAAAGTAAATAGGTAAACAAGCCAAAGTACCAACCACAACATTAGGTTATCCCGATTGGATGAAATCGACTGTTGTATCATGAGGGTCGTGATAAGAAGTGTCACTGGGTGTTAAAAAAAATCCTGAGTAACACGAGGAATTATATGTGGTTCCTCGAACACATTAGTCCCGTCCTCAAGATCTGTACAGACCTGATATGACCATCGCATATCACTGGTGTACAATATCTGAGACCTCAGTAATAGAAAGAAGGCAACGATGTACAAAACAAGAATTCACACCAAGTAAACCCGGTTGATGTATGGAACTGCCACATGAGTGTAAATCAAATGACTTGCTAGGAAGATAAGACTGTCTTAGCCTAGTACTATTTCTCCACCTATGATCACCGGGACACTGTGGTAGTAACAGTTTGAAAATAATCATTATGAAAAGACATGGTACCTGATATATGGGCATGACTTTGTAACTTTGGTGTGAATGCGTAAGCAGGCAATTTATGTTGCTGTTCCCACTTTCTAATTTCACCAGGTGTACAGTCTTTGACACCGTGGATTCAGCCAATTGTCACGTCAATGACAGGATTAAGTAAGAGACTTGCAGTAATATTCCCAAGTAAAAAATGGCATATCAATATGAACAATAGCTGTTCGGAATGTCTCAATCATACCACCAAATGTAATACACTGCACAAAATCTCCTGTGGAACAAGAAGGATGTAGTAATGATTGACGCAGCCCCACAGTAGCACAACCCGTATCCTTAAGTGCTGACACTTGATTGTTGTTTAACAGGCCATTGTGAAATTTCAATGAACCTGTACCATCATGTGCTGTGAGTGCTGGAAGTGTGTGTAGTGGATGACCACACCTCAAAGTAGATACTACATTATGCTGGAATAATGTGCGGCATTCAGGGCATTGTGAAGCACAATCAAAGTCAAAAGTGCTACAAGAAGCAGCAATGTTTATTGTATTATTACCTTGATTTGTATTCTCACTAGAATCTGTTTGCGCTGAATTATCGTGGAAGTTAGACCTTTCAACATTATGAAAGCGTTTATAACTATTGAACCTGCTATGGTTATTTCTATAATTATTATTATTGTTATTTCCTTGTGGTCTGTTATTCTGATTGAAGTTTGACCTCTTAGAGAAGTTATTCAACCTCTACACCTCACGGTAGAAGAGGAACCACTAAGTAGTAGTAGTAGTAGTAGTAGAGAAGTTATTTTGGTTATAATTTCCATCAGAAGAAAAATTTCTTCTGCTTCTGGCAGAAAAAATCATTATATCTCCATCCTCTAGTAGATGGATTATGATTTTGTGGAGGTCCTTGGAACTGTCTAAAGTTTCCTATTCTTTGAGGAGAAACATTTCTATATGTTTGACCACCTTGGTAAGATCCAAAATTATTTACATTGTTCCTGCCAAAATTCCTATAAAAACTCTTGAGATCTGTGTCATTGGTTCCTTCCATTCCATGTCAAGGCTGAAGCTACAGGTAAAGCTTCTTTAATTTGTGAGTTGCTCACAACTATATTTGGATAAGCAGTTAAAAATTGGTGATCGAACTCTTCTAAAGATGATAAAGTTTTCAGTTTGCATACTTACTTACTTACTTAGTCATTCCTCTTCTACCGTGCGGTGTAGAGGTTTGTAAGAGAGAGAGTGCCATACTATTCTATTAGCTGTCTTCCTTCTGGCTTGGTTCCATTCTAGTCCTCAATCCTTCAAAGATTGTCTAATGTTGTCCTCCCAGCGGACTTTGGGTCATCCTGGAGGTCTGGATCTCTGGCTCTTAGTTTCCCATGCTTGCCATGGTAGCCGATCTTCTCCCATTCTGCAGACATGGCCAAACCATCTCAGTTGGCACTGTTCTACTTGGGTCTGCAGGTGTTGGGTTTTTAGGCCTTGATATATCGTCTGGTTGCGGACCATGTCTCTTGTTACTTCAACCACCTTCCTCAGATACCTCATTTCTGAGGTTTGGATCTGGCTTTTGTGGGTTGTAGTCATTGCCCATGACTCACTTCCATACGTCAAGACTGGGACATAGGTGGAGTGGTATACAGCCATCTTCGTTTTCTTACCAACCTCTCTCTTGCTGAGGAATCCTTGATTTATGGCCTGAAAATGTCTCCCAGCTGCTGCTCCTCGAGTGGCCAACTCTTCTTTGATGCCTCCCTTTCGGTCTATAATAGCTCAGAGATATTTAAAGTGGTCGACCTGCTCCAGGACCTGTTCTCTCAACTTAATCTGATGTTCTTCTTTCCTCTCATGATATCACCATGGTTTTGGTTTTCGAGCTGCTTATGATCATCCCTCTCTTCTCCAGCTCTTCCTTCCAGACTTGCAGGTTGCATTGAAGATGTACTTCTGATTTAGCAAGCAGGGCAACATCATCAGCAAATGCCAGCTCTTTACAGACCTGTCTCATCTTCTAGTAACCCATTGAATACTTTCTTGTCTTCTCCCTACATGCCTTCATGACATCTTCCATGAGGAGTATGAAAAGATAAGGTGACAGGATATCACCTTGACTTACACCAGTGGTGGTCCTGAATTCTTCCAACTTATGGTTTGCCGTCCTCACATTATTTATGCAAGACTTGTAGAAGCTCTGTATAGCATGAATCAGAGGTGCTGGAATGTTCTTCCTTGCCAAACAGTCCCAGAGTTTGTTCCAGGGGACCTTTTCAAATGCCTTTTCCAGATCTAAGAAGCAAAGATGGATCTCGCTCTTATACTCAAGAGCCTTTTCACTCAACTGTCTGAGTGTGAAGATTAGGTCTTGAGTACTTCGATTTGCTTGGAAGCCACACTGGACCTCATCCATTTGTGGCTCAGTTAGGCGTCTGAGTCTCTGCTCCAGTATTTTAGAGTAGATTTTTCCAGGAACACTGAGAAGGGATATGCCTCTATGGTTTCCACATTGTCGGTTATCACCCTTTTTGAAAATCTGTGTTATTATGGCAATCTCCCAATCCTTTGGTATGGTCTTGTTGCACCAAGCAGCCTGTAGGACCCTTAAGAGTAATAGATCGCCTGCTGCTCTCATGTACTTAACCGCAGGGTTCGTAGCGACCTGGAAAACGAAAAAAAAATTTCTGGCCTTGAAAAGGCTGGAAAAATGGCTAAAAGCCTTGAATTTCCCGTATCGAAGCTGGAAAAAAATATGAATCGAAAGTTGGATGCTTGGTGTCCATTTTTCGGTTATTGGTGGTATTTTTCGTTAAACTTCAGTTACAGTAGAATTTTTACTTCCCTTTGCGCACTAAATCCATTTCCAGACGTTTTTGGCGGTTTGCGTTTTTGGCGGTTTGCGTTAATGATGTGAACGCACAAATTTAATTTTAGCGCTCATGTCTGCTAATCAAATCAAGCATCGTCACCTTTGAAATTATTATTTAGAAACATGCCTGGTTGTCACTTTCAGTATATATGGCTAGAAATGCCAAGTTATAAAACATGGATAGCACCTGGAAAAACTGCAAATTACGCAAATTGCACTATGTGTAAAAAAGAAATATATTTGACCTGCATGGGAGAAAGTGCAGTAAAGTCGCAAGCTACTGGAAAAAAACACCAAGAACTTATTTGCGCATTCAAGTTGTATTAAATCGTTCATTTCAACTGAGGTAAGTAATACATTCATTTATCTCATTTATAAAACATATTTAGATAAGTCTAGATTATAGATAGGCCTACTGTACTTGCGTCTGTAATTTACAATGTATTTACAGTTTTATTTTTAACCATGGCCAAAATTATAGTAAGGTAAAGGATCCCGTTACACACCCATTGAGGCATATTGGGAATATGGTGTTAGGCCCATATTTTCTTGACCATCGGCACACTAGGGGTGATGTGGTCAGCATCATGCCGGGCCGCCTTAACCTTCCCAGAAGTTGCTCTGTAGTGTTTGAATGAAATTTCTTGGTTTACAACTGCTTACGGGAACATGTCTGACACAGTTTAAGATGGTCAGGAATATAAATTGATGGCGATTCCATATCCTATAGCCTACCCTGTTATCAGACCCATGTCCCACTGTTCATTTCACCACATTTTTTGGAAATTAATACATTTTGAATCTTTTTTAAATTTTTATTTATGATGAAGAGACAAAGCCCGTTCAACCTCTGAAGGGTTATAATTAGGATAGGCCTATCAAGTATTATAAGAATTTCAACCTTCACCCTCCAATTACTATATAAAAATACAGGAATTAATAAAATTGTTCACAAAATTTTTCCTGATAGTTCTATTCCCAAACAGTTTTGTCTGTCTGAAAGGAAAACTTTCTACCTGGCCTCTTTTGGACTGGCTCCATATTTCACCTCATTTCTTGAGAGCCAGCTCAGCAAGAACAGTTACATTGTTCTGTTTGATGAAAGCATGAACAAATTAATGCAGCGAAAGCAAATGGATTTCCATGTTCATTTCTGGGATGTAAATGTGATAAAAACACATTATCTTATATCAAAGTTTCTTGAACATGCTAGAGCTCTTGATATGCAGACTGCATTTGATGATGCATGCTCATTGTTAAATTTAGGACATTTGCTCCAACTGTCCTTGGATGGACCTAATGTAAACTGGGCTTTTCATGACAAAATTAATGCGCTACTGAACCAGAACTATGGCATAGAACTAATGTTGGAAGCTGTGGGCTGCACAAAGTTCATAGTGCCACAACTGAATATATGGCCATTGATATTTTTCAAACTTTTTTCCCCCGACACTACCATAGATCTGACCACTGACAAAGTGAATAGGTACAGAGAAAATCACCTCGCTCTGTACACAGGCAGGAATATATTTCAAGCACTAACTGCCACAAAGTGGGGATTCAAACTATCTGCTCTCACTGATGCTAAAACATAATACTGCATGAAATTGAAAATTGATACTGGTATGGAAAATTATGAAGGTTGTGTTGGGGCACCTTTCAGGGTTGTGAAAGATCTTCTTGATGGATAGGCAACAAGGGACATATTCTCTTCTGTGGTAGTTTTTATTCAGCCTTCAGCTTTATTTCAAGACCTGAAAGAAATTCAGATTGGTGCATTTGGAACAGTAGCTGAAAATAGGAAGCATTTTCCTGAAGCACTGAAGAAAAAGGAACTCAAATTGAAAAAGGCAAATCATCCTGTGTTTTGCACGATAGAAGATAAGGTCACCTTGCATGATATGAAAAGATTTATTTAACCTTATATCTACTGTTCACTCCAATGATAATATAAACAAGACAATTAGAAAGACAAATTCTTTAGGGCAGAAGAATTAGAAGCCAGTGCTTGCAGAATAATACAGCAAAAGTAACTGAGGTGTCGACCACTTCTGCCAACTAGGTGCAAGCTACCCCTACCCAAACAGATCCTATCTTTATATCATTTCTTACTTGAAACTGCCCTGGTCAGTGGGCACATAACCTACAACACTGCCAATTCTACAAAAAAGATCAAAGCAAAGATCAGTATGTCAGTCTGACACTTATTGAACCTGCTATTCTTCGACACAGTGTGACACCTTCAAAACCACAGGTCACAACAACACGACTTACTGAGCACCACTTCAGTGATAAATATGAAAGGGCAAGGTACAAACCAGACTGTAAAGTGTGTAAGGCTGCAGGGAACAGAAGCCAGACTTGCATGTACTGCCCAGATTGCAATGTACCTCTATGCCGGATACCCTGCTTCAAGTCATACCACACAGTCAAGGATTATCAACGAACCAGACAAAGACTCTTGCAGAGGCCTACAGCTACAACTTAAACCCCAGTTAATGAAGGAAGCAACTCAGACTCCAACTAGAGGTACATAACTACTCAAACATTCACAAACGCTCATTGTCAGATGCCACAGTCGCAGAATACATTCAAAAAAGACAAACACGAAAAATACAGTTTTTTTTTTGCATTTTATTCACAATTTTATTAGCCTTTTATGTTGATAAACGTGGTTAATCGTTAAATCAATACGTCAATCAAGCTTATTTTATTCATTACCATCCATGTCACTAACTTTTATTGCACTGACATTGAACAAATTCACTATAAAGTGGAAAAAGATCATGGTTTTAAAACATCTGAAATTTCTATAATTAGCCACACAAATTCACCATGATCATGTGACCAATTTGCACAAAATATGTTTTTCGGATGTGGCAACCATTCATAAAGGGGCTCTGAAAATTTCAAAGGCCTATGTCTGTTTTTCAATTTTTTATGACTATAAAAAAAAACAGTTATTTTTAAAGAAATCTGCTAACACTCTTGGTAATGGGAGACAGTAATGCTCCGTATTTCTGGTCAGCAAAGCGATAGTTATATCTGAGAAAATTAGACGAGGAAAATATTAGAGTTTCCCATCCTTGAAAATCATGTGCTTGGACCTGGAAAAACCCTGGAAAATGCTTGAATAAATTTACTATGAACTATGTTAACCATTTCTGGTGTTTTGCTGCTTGCACTTTGTTCTTTGCTTCTGTTCTGAGTATCATATATTCTCTGTATTTCTCTGTTTTTCCTGGTGTGTTTTTAGCTCCTAAGTATTGTTTCCATGCCTTTTTCTTCTCTCTTATTTTCTCTTTAACCTCATCTGTACACCAAGGTGTCCTCTTTCTCTTGTTCCCAAGTCAAACCTCACCACATGCTTCTACTGCAGCTGTTTTTATGATGTCCTTGAATTTCAGCCAGAATGTTTCCAGGTCATCAGGTGGTTGTTCTGTGTTTCTCACTGCTGTAGCAATAAGCCCCTGGTATCTGGTCTTCACTTCTGGCTCTCTCAGCTTGTAGGTCTTAATGCTTGTTTCCCCTGTTCATTTACTTAGCTTCTTGCATGATGTTAGGCAGTTCCTAGGCCGAGTAACTCTTTCAGTTGTTCTTTTAATTGTAAACAAGTAGTGGTCACTTCCAATCTCTGGCCCCCTCCACACTCTAGCATCCAGGACAAACTTGAATGAGCTCTTTCTAACTATGGCATAGTCGATCACTGACTTCTCATGCTTTGTTGGTTCGCACCTAGTGTATACATGTATGCACTTATGGGGGAACTTTATGTTTGTAATGATCAGATTCTTCTCAGTGCAGAATCGAAGGAGTTGCTTTCCATTGTCATTAAGAGGTTCTTCTCCATGTCTTCTAATAACTCCACTCCATCTAGTGTGGTCATTTCGAGCTCTAGCATTGAAATCTCTGAGCAGGATTACTTCATCCAGGCAGTCATCCACTGTCCTTTGAAGCAGCTCAAAGAATTCCTCCTTGACCTCTGCCCGCTCATCTTCATTTGGCCCATACACAATGACAAGGTTGACTATGGTTTTTCCTTCTTTTAGTTTTAGGACCATAATGTGTTCCGAGACAAAGTTCCATCCCTTGATACTTTACCTTTGGTTTCTGGACACAATACAACCCATGCCCCCTTTAGCTCTTTCAGATGTAGGGACACCACTGTAGAGCAGTGTGTCGTCATCGAGATCCATAACCCCTTTTTTCTTTGTTTCTGTTACAGCCAGGATTTCTAATTTGGCTTTCCTCATCTCTTCCACCAGTTCCTTTTTCTTCCCATTTATACTTCTTGTGTTCCATGTTCCATAAGTCATAGTCCGTAGTCCGTTCCAGTTTATTGCCTTTAGAATCAGTCTGGTGTTCTCTCTTATGTTTCTCGTAATCTGGTTTTTTAAGACAAACAGGTGATTGGCCTGTTGTGCTTTTGCATGATGGATGGGCTGCCTCCTTATGTCCTTCATGCAGGCCACCCTCCTTCCTTTTTCAGCCGGGCTTGGGACTGGCTTAGGCAGAGTTGTTTTCAGTTTGCTGTCATGCAAAAATGACAAAAATTGCTGGTTAATAGAGGACATCACCTTCTCCCTAGGTACTAAATCCATAAGAGATTCATATGTATGCTCAATCTAAGAAAGCTCCTCCCATCCGTTAAATGTTAACTTGATTGCAGAAATAAATTCAGAAAAATCTTTCCCTGTTTCTGGAGTTATAGACTTGAATTGAAGTTGATATCTGTTCTCATCAAGCTGGTATTTTTTAAGTAATAAAGCTCTAGCAGCATCGTAATTATTTTTGTTCAGTCCATCCATTGTACAGACCGAAGTTAGAGCATCGCCAGTGATATCTCCATCAGCTTTTCACACCACTCTGACCTATCAATTTTATGTGATTCACAAACTTCTTCAAATCTATTTAAGAAACAAACAATGTCATATACATTGGGTTTAAAATAGGAAGGTGAACCTTAAAAGACATAGAATGATTCTTGTTTGAGGGCGCCTGAACCTCAGAAACATTCTGTTTACCATTATTCTGTAACTTGAGTTTCTCAAGTTCCAAGGCTAACATTCTTTCTTCATGCAACCTTTCATTTTCATATTTCTCTACCTCCAGTCTCTTTATTTTCTGCTTCCATTTGAAGTCTCTTATTATCTGCTTCCATTGAAGTTTTTTATTATCTGCTTCCATTTGAAGTCTCTTGTTTTCCGCTTCCATTTGTAGCATATTAAATTTTACATCCTGTCTTTTTTTTTCTTTGGCTTCTGACACAATTTTCTTAAGTTCAGTCTCCTGTTCTTTGGCATACTCAGTAGTAGCAAATTTTTTAAAATCCTCAGCATCCATTCCTAAGATGTTTCCTTGTTTTATAAAATAATCTAAAGTAGACATTATGTATAGTCGTTGAATAACTTACTTAGTCTTTGTACTAAAATTACTGGTTTATTCCAACATTACCAATGCCATGCATTTAATAATATAAAAGGCAATTCATACGTTAGCATTAATATTAATATCTATTGATCATGCATGAAGAAGAGAAATAATGAATGAAAATAAGAACAATATGTTATTAATACATACAAGGATAAGATAGATATAGACAAAATACAATAACGAATGAGAACGTTTGCAGTAAGAAATAAAGGATTAGAGCTAAACCAAAGAGAAAAGTATTGCAGAAGCAACCTTACTACAAAAAAAAAAAAAAATCAAGTTGACAACACAGGGTATAAAAAAAAAAAATTGTATAGAATTCAGTGACAGTATGGTTAGGCCAACATGGACAAACAAAACTCATCAATAAACCAAGGCACACAAAAAAGTATACAATAACATCAGAAAACAAGACTGCACAGCTAGATAAATATGGGTCGCAGGAGACCAAACACAGGGGACTTGAAAAATTTACATGGCCGATTTACATGTGCATCAGATCACCTTCCCAACTGCCCGCATTATAACATTAAGAAAGTAACATAAAGTAAACAGTAGTACCAGAACAGGCTCAAACCCAACATATGCATGGACCACAAGACTACAACAGTAAGACAAAGACACTTAGCTTTAGACGGCCAATCCTCCCAAAGGCATCTCTTTGAAAGGTATCGGGCAAAACTGTCTCTGTCCAATCTTGGTTTAGCAAGGTACTTGATCATAATTTGAAGCAGCATTGAATGACATTTTGACGATCTGCTTGAACCACCTTGAAAAAAACGTTGAAGCCCGGAGAAATGTTGATCTGTATATTCAAATGAGGTACTTGTATAAGAAATCGGGCTAGTTCTCTGGTACATCATCTTTACTGTTAGGGTTTGACCTTCAAGGAAGTCGTCTCAATGAACTAACGGTACAATCTGTCTTCAGAAAATTTTCTCAACGGTCTTTTTCCAATCGTGCAGCGGCAGTGAACTCCCAGCACCGGACATGCAGTATGTGCATTATAAATGTTGCGCTGAAGTAAGCATGATGATGGGCTTTAAAAAACTTTGCTTGGCAATGTACGTGAACAAATTATTTTCCCCATAACACTGGTCCACCAAAAATAAAGGGTGTTACAACTAAATCTTGAGCTCATGATGTTGTTTGATTTTCCTGGCACGGTTAATAGTGCATGTACTGATTATTATAGTGAATGACGTGTGACGGTTCTCTTTTCCTCAAGATATTTTTGTTGCATGTAAAAACCATCCTGACTGGTGCACGAACATTGGAACGTATCAAATTGGAGACGAAGCTTGAGAGATGATCAGGTGACACTTTAATAAACGTATACATTTCCAACATAGGCATAATCATAATCAACTGGCATCTCAATAAATTGCTGGGTTGCATAGTACGAGGTGTGTTCAAATGAAACCCGTCCCAGTGGCTTTATAACATATATATGTAAGGTACATCAGCAGGAGTAGTAGAATTAAATACAGCAATTGTTATGAAGCAAGTGCGCACTGGGGTTCTTTAGAAATAGTCACCATAGGCATTCAGACACGCATCCCATTGCTTGGGTAGACGGCGGATGCCGTCCGAGAAAAATGACTTTGGTTGCTTATTGAACCATTTGGTCACCGAGGCCCTGACGTCTGTATTGGAGTCGAATCGTTGTTCCTTTAGAGATTTTTTTAAGAGTCCGAACAAATGAAAGTCACATGGTGACAGATCGGGGCTGTAGGCTGGGTGTGGCAGATCTTCCCACCTTTTCATTGCTAACGCTTCCAGCACAATGTTTGCAACATGTGCACGAGCATTGTCGTGCAACAGAATCACACCACGCGAAAGCATGCCGGGTCGTTTATTCTTGATGGCTGTATGCAGGTTGTCTAGTGTGTCTTTGTAGCGGATGGCATTGATGTTCACGCCAGGCTCTTTAAAGTCTACCAATAGAAGCCCTTCATGGTGAAAAAATGCGGTCAGCATAATCTTACAGGTGGAACTCTGTGACTTGAATTTTTTTGGGTTTTGGTGATCCGGGATATTTCCATTGCATGCTCGCTGAATTGCTGCACGGCTCAAAGTGGTGGCACCATGACTCATCGCCTGCCACTATGCGCAACAGAAATGCATCACCCTCCTCTTCGTAACGCAGCAGGCGGTTCAAACTCCACCCCATGCGTTCTTCCTTATGGTGATCGACCTTGGACGGATTCCTTATCACACCGGCCATTATTTTAACGGTCTGCAGCACAACCAATGAATACTAGGAGAATGAACACTTACACACTTGTACATTCGAATGTGCTTATTACGTCAGATGTGACGTCATCATGCTCCTCCTACGAATGTCCTTTTGGCGCTGCACGGTCGGGTTTCATTTGAACACGCCTCGTATATAGAATTCTATTATGTAGACATGAAAATGTCTTTGACCGATACAACTATCAACTAGTCGTGATGCGATCTAGTTGGAGCACTGAGGCAAAGAATAAAATATATGGCCATCTTGGATTTCATGATAAAAGTAGTGGCTGAACTTGAATTTACATTAATAGCCCACCATGGCTAATCTATTAACATAATGACGAAGTCGCTCATAAAACAAGCCACAAGAAACGTGCTTGCTAAATTTAATATCCCAGAATCGGGAGCGATCATAAAATATGTCCTCTCGGGACTATATCTACTCGAAAAAAGGCCGAGAACGATAATTGTTTAGTAACAAGTGCGGACGAATGCTAATGTCACATAGAGACTCTTGCATCATTCAATAGTAGTGTGTTATCACCTCAAATAAAATCATTAATACAAAGTAAATGTGCTCAGCTATATCTCTTAAAGTATAGGCATATGCCTGAGGGCAAAAACATATCTTAACCCATTAATAAACTTTAACAGTCAGGTTGGTTATAAAATAACTTTTACCTAGAGATATTAGTGTGATTGATTATAAAGCTGCTTTACCTAGAGACATTTCTGAAAATAATTAAAATGTACTTTTAAAGGTAAAGGTAAAGGAACCCGTTACACGCCCATTTAGGCATATTGGGAATATGGTGTTAGGCCCATATTATCTTGACCGTCGGCACACGAGGGGTGATGTGGTCGGCATCACGCCGGCCGCCTTAACCTTCCCAGAGTAGCTCTGGTACCCATTTGGGGCTGGGTCGACCCAGGAGCCGTTTGTGGCCTAAAAATTTTTCCGCCTCATCTGGGGATCGAACCATAGACCACTGCGCTAGGAAGCCAGTGCACTAACCACTATGCTACCGCGGCTCCAAATGTACTTTTGCCTGTGGATATTTATGAAGCTGAGACTGATTTTGAAATGGTTTTCCAAAATGAAGACTGCAGTAGAGAGGCTGGCAAAATATTTTCTAAGTGTAAAATAAATGCTGAACTTAACAGCAATGATAGAGTAAACACACTGAATGATAGTTTAAGAAGCCATGCCCTAAAAAGTGGAGAATAACCTTAGAAGTGTAATATAGAATTTTTCCAGGAGAATGATTCAGAGGATAAATACATATGATAAGTCTGATAATTATGATCTAAAAAAGTTCACGAAGGAATGGCCAAAGCACACAAAGCAGTAAACAGCATCTTCGACCAAGAATTTACACTAGCAGAGCTTCAGTCCAACCTCTCAAACTGCAAGCTGAGGAAAGCACCTGGACCAGACCAAGTAACAAATGATATGCTTACTAAATTAGGTGGAAAAGGTCAACACACAATTTTGAACCTTATAAATAAGTCATGGAGAAACAGCACTCTTCCTAAAGCATGGAAAACTGCAAACATAATCCCAATACTAAAAACAGACAAGCATCCTGAGGAAGTCAGCAGCCACAGACCCATGTCCCTGACATCCTGCATTAGCAAACTAGCCGAACGTATGATTAATGCACGCCTATACTGGTGGCTAGAGAAAGGCAAAATTTTCCACTCAAACCAGGCAGGGTTTAGAAGTGGCAGACAAACCCTCGACTAACTGATTCGCCTTAAACAGCGAGTAGCTGAAGCATACCAAAATGGCAACCATTTAGCTGCAGTCTTTGTAGACCTGAAACAAGAGTATGACAGAATATGGAAAGATGGTCTGTTCTTCAAAATGCAAAAAATGGGCATTGAAGGAAGAATGTTTCAATGGACAAAAAACTTCCTATCAAACAGAACCATCTACACAGCTTTTAACGGGGTTTTCAAAGAAACAGACAATCCAGGAAGGCTTGCCTCAAGGTTCAGCATTAAGCTGCACCCTTTTCCTAATTTACATCAATGACCTGGCAGAATATCTTAAAATCCTAAGTGCCTTGTTTGCAGATGACCTAGTGATATAGATAAAAAGCAAATTCCCTCTACAGCTACAAAAAGGACTAAATTGTGCCCTTGCTACTCTAACAACCTACTGTAGCTTGTGGAAACTAATGATCAATATTACCAAAACAGTCTATTCCATCTTTACCCTCAGCAACCAGATAGCAAATAGGGAGCTAAGCCTAACACTTGATAACTCAAAATTGATCAAGGAAGATAACCCAACCTACCTGGGAGTACTACTGGACACAAAACTGACATACAAAAAACATATAGACTCTGTGATAGATAAAGCCTCTAGAAGGCATCATTTGATCAAATGGCTTGCTAGCACAACCTGTGGTGCAGACCAGAATACCCTGCGCCACATGTATCTGGGATAGGTAAGGTCCATTCTTGACTACTCCCTCCCCTTGCAAGCCACGGCCAGCCCTTCAGTCAGACTCAAAGTAGATCGCATCCAAAATCAAGCATTAAGGTTTGTTTATGGAGGCTTACGAACCACTCCAGCTAATGCATGTGAAATCTCTGCTGATGTCGAGCCCCTAGAGGTTAGAAGAGAGAAAGCAGTCATCTTAACAGCTGAAAGATTTCTACGAGCAGAAGACAACAACCCTTGAAAAGAACTTGTTAGAAATAAAGACAATAGAAATAGAATTAAAAAGCCATCCTTCACAAGCAAGTACCAGGAATGTGAATGGAAACATCATATGCCAGAAAAACGACTAACAACCCAAATGTACCTGATCTATCACCACATACTGAGTTAAAAACCCCCAAAATACAAACAAACCTTGTAATGGAGGTAGACAAGACTCTCCCACCCACACTGCTTAGATCACTCGTCATGGAAACTACTCCTATGGAGAGAACTTCATCCATGCTTTCACTGATGGATCAGCCTTTAAAGCCATAATCAATGCGGGATATGGTGCCATCATCCCCCCCCCCCCGCCCGCGCACCCCCCCCCCACAACAAAGGTGATCCAGTCAAAATAGCAGGTCCTTGTGGAGCGCACTGCTCCAACTATGAAGCAAAAACTGCTGCCATCCAAAAAACCCTGTTTAAGATCTTTGAGCTCTTTGAGAATAATGAAACACAGCCGAACGACACTATAATATTCTCAGATTCACAAGCTGCTCTTAAGGCCATACAGAACTGGAGAGTAAGCTCAACAGACACTACTCAAAAAGTCATAGAAATGTGTCACAAGCTCAAAGACATATATGGAATTGACATCTTCATGCAGTGGATACCAGGAGATGTAGACATTCCCTTAAATGAAGTGGCAGACAAACTAGCGAAAAGAGGATCCTCAATGCCACAACCTAACTAGCCAGTCAATATCGCTACAGCAAAACAAATAGTTAAAAACAACTGCAAAGAGAACTGGCTAAACACCTGGTAAATGTCAAAAACAGGAAGATGGTTCTTCAAGCATCTACCAGCACCATCTAAGAAAGATGCTTTAAATCAGCTTGGGCGCCAACACCAAACACAAATTTTTAGATTACGGACAGGACACTGCTTAACTCTCACAGAAATAGAATCGACCCAGAAAATAGCCCAAACTGTAGACACTGCCAACACCCATATGAAACAGTGTAACATCACCTGTTGCTCTGCCCAGCACTACAAGAGATGAGACAACAACAACTGCCAAAGAACCCAGCCATTGAAAATACCCTATACTGCAGATCTGAACAACTAACCAGAACCGCACAGCTTCACATTATGGCATCAAAATCACCAAGAGCTAACGCTCAGTGATAGTGGATCAAAGACAAGACAAGACAATTTTGATGATTGTGGTTTGGTGTTCACTTGTAAAGATTAGATACAGCAACACCAACTAGCACTTAGAGAAGATAATCTTTTCAAATATGATGTTTGTCATGTGGAATTTGCTCAGAATGATGAGTAGTACAAACATAAAATAATTCATATAGTAGATAAGCCATACACAAGAGAGAAGCTACACAATTGTGATTCTATTGGTGTAAAATTTGCTCAGAAAGCACACTTAGAAAATTACAAATGAATACATGCAACAGAAAACCCCCAAAAGTGCAGTGTGTATAAAGTAGATTTTACTAGTAAAAACCGCTTGAAACATGTGAAGAGTAAACATTCAGGAGAGAAATCTTAAGTACAATGTCTGTGGTGTGCTGTCAAAAGCTATTTAAAAAGTCATGAAAGAACACTGGTACGGGTAAATTTAAGAATATTATTATTTCTTCAGGAACCGTCCTCCCGACGTCCTGTGGTAAGAGTGCATTAGACTTAAGGCTTGACACTCCTTATTACAGTGGCCTGCTGAATACCCTCCAGGGTTCTCCTTGTATATTCCATTTGAGGAATTATAATATATATTTAATTATGGCCAGTCACACACAAGCTCCCTGGCCCGCACCACAGGTACTCAGTAACAAGGCCTAACTTCTTGGCACAATTCATACATTTAATGACACAGTACTCCACATTGAGTATGGTACGACATCGTAGCTTTTACTAGCACATGTCTCTACTGTCCTTGATTCTGATAATCTCAGTTTTAATGGAACAGTCAACTTACGTGCCCAAGAATTCCATACACACTGCTAAGACTAATCTGACATTATACCGTTAATGAATGCATAAGGCAGTGATGGTAATCGATCTTGCAGGTGCAATATAAAGATGCCCAAAGGCAATTAACACAATCTAAAATCAGGTCCTACTGGACACATTCCATGCATACTGGTCAAACGACACAAGCAGACTGCCGGTTAGAGACGCTAGCTTGTCCCAAATCAACACTCACGTCTGCTATCAATTCAGAGCAGGAGTCAAGACGTCACTTCCTGCAACCACGGGATACCGTGTGTAAGCAATATATATCAGGAAGTGATCGAATACAAAACATGATATGATATTTACTCATATCATTTACTCCCCCCTGCACTAAAATAATGAAAAGGAACTTTTCATTATTTGCATAGTACAATCTAGAAGGTCACTGGAGAAACCATATGACAATATCCACAATCTCAACTGTCATCATCATTATAGCACCTAGAGTCGTGCTGCATAATCGACAATTTGACACACAAGGTGTGGTATTTAGTAATAATATTACCAAAACCATTATCGTTTAGAAGACACTCTTTTGACACAAATGTGAGGTAACTACATTAATTAGAAGGCAGTGAAGAAAAGTCAATATGTCAGTCATGGCACTCACACAGCATACCATGTCAACAAACGCCCTAAGTCATGTCGGTCATGTACGTCTCCCTATCTATCAAATGAACTGCATAATAAGCAATCAAGGACATGATAGATCATATGAGGCAGACAAATCAAAATATAAATGGTGACTGTGACATTATGTCAAAATAGTTATTAATATTTGCATGTATGCAATGTTATGTGGTGAATGACAATGTTAATGAGATGTCGTGTGAGGATATATTAATTAATATCCAAAGAAAAGAAGGTTATAGTTTATACTAAGTATATTCACTTAGTGACACATTAATAATATTGGACTATACAAAGTCCCCTCTGTAGCATTAGTTAGATGAATTAAAGTTCCCATAAGTAACCAGTTCAAACTTATTCACACATCATTGTTATTGATGTCCATATATATATATATGCACGAACGAGATAGTTCATTGAAAAGATCCATTTTTTTTTTCACTATGTTGAATGTCGATGTTTGTCTCCCATGCAATAACGTATACAGCACAGATACCATTCTTCATACTGTGTTTGAGAATTTTATAAGTCACTGTTGAAATATAATGTCTCTGTTATGTCCCTTTTTGATATTTGGAGTAAGTCTTTCTAGTTATTTCCCTTTTTACTCAATGTTTGAGACAGTTAATTAGTGCAAATCATTTTGGAAACTGTAGCAAAGTATCTGAATTGTACCGACTTGGATCGTGATACTGCCAAGAGTCATTGTACAATGTGTATGAAGTAGCGAAGTATTGTTCTTGAGCAATTGCATTAGACATCATATGACGAACGCTTGAATATATATCTTGATTTAGGATGGACAGCAATTCATCATCATCATGTTGCTTGGCATAGTGTCTCTAGTTTTTCAACTGGTTTAAGTGCATGACGAAGCAATGTGGCTGTAATATCTGAAGTATGCACTATATGAGTTAAAAGAAGGCATGTGCCTTAGTTCATGATGCTACCTTTTTGTGAAATAATTCCTGGAAGTAGTGTTATTATTGAGCATCAAAGTTGGATTGAAGCAGCATTTGCGGAGACAACTGGCGATAGCGGATGCTTCACGCATCTTGATAGAACATCGGCCATCACGTTCACCTTTCCTTCGATGGGTTTAATCTGGTAATTATAGGGTTGAAGGGCCAGTGAGGCACGCGCTGCTTTAGCATTCTTGAATCTCGCTGTTTTCAGGTAAGAGAGTGCTCTCTGATCAGTTTCAAGTGTAAAGCTTGCACCCAGCAGGTAGCGTTGCAGTTTAGCGAAGCAGAAAACAAGAGCTAGCAGCTCTCGCTCAATAATTGGACATCGCTGCTCGGTAGGCGTTAGCTTCCTGCTAACATAAAGTGTCGGATGTAAACAGCCATTCCATTCTTGCAACAGCGAACCTCCAATGGACGATTTTGAAGCGTCGACTCTAAGAGTAAAATGTTTAGAAGGATCAGGCAATCTCAATATAGGCAACTTGGAAAACAGACATTTTAATCTATCTAAAGTTACATTATATTCTCGACTCCAAACAAACCTATTTGGTGACTCTTTCTTCACCAGTGATGACAACACGGACGTATATTCTGCAAAATTAGGGATAAACTTGCGATAAAAGTTTAGGAGCCCCAGAATACTTCTAACCTGTTTTTTGGTCTTAGGTATATCAAGGTTTAGAATCCTAGAGATAGTAGTATCCTCTGTTTTCAAAAAACCTCCTCCTACTTTATAACCTAAAAATGAAATCTCCTGAAATCCAATCTTAGTCTTAGATGGACGTGCAGATAAATTATGACGACGTAGAGTGGTAAGTAAGGATTGAATACCCTCCAAATGTGCATCCCATGATTGATGAAACAGACAAATGTCGTCAATGTAAGTAATTAGGTCGTCTCTGTCAGAGAAGAGTCGTCTCATCATGCGAACGAAGGTCACAGGTGCGTTTACTAAACCAAAAGACATATAATTGAATTGAAAGAGTCCTAATGGGGTAGCAAATGCAGTATAAGGCTTGGATCGTTCCGTTAATGGCACTTGGAAATAGCCTTTAGATAGATCAAATTTTGAAAAAAAAAAACGTAGCAGAAGCTAGTCTATCTAATAAAGATTCCAACACGGGAAGTGGTTCCGCGTTCTGGATAGTCAAAGAATTTAGACGTCGAAAATCTATGCATATACGTATAGATTTGTCTTTTTTCCGGATTAAGACCATCGGAAAACTATAAGGGGAATGAGATGGAGAAATGACATTTAATTTCACCATCTGTTCTAGTTCCTCTTTAACCTGACATTGTAAATGAATCGGTATAGGATAAGGTTTCAACTTAATCGGTTGAAAGTCTGTCAGAATGATATCATGTTCGATGATATCAGTGTGTCCAGGAATATCCGTAAGGACATCAGCAAAAGAACACAAGACTGAAGTAACCTGTTCTTTCTGAAAAGAAGATAAAGTTGGAGATAAATCAACATCCTTCCAAACTTTCAGTAGCTAAGGAATGAAGACTAGGTAACACTAATAGTGAGTCATTTCCATCAGACAAATCAGAATTTTCCTCCTGTATGACAGCCAAAGAAGAATGACGACTGACAGATTGATCAAGAGCTTCAAAAGACTGGTCTTAGATATGGTGGGCGTGTATGAAACTGCTGTAACATATTGATATGAAAAGTTTTTTCTTTTCCATCTACTGAAACAATATAATCAACATCAGACAGTTTCTCCACGATCCTGTAAGGTCCTCTCCATGATACCAACAGTTTGTTATCTCTCTTGGGTAATAGTACGTATGCTTCATCTCCAGGCCAGAGTTGGCGTAATTTACTGTTTTGGTTAATAAATAACCTCGCCCTAAGCTTTGCCTTTTCAGATGAACCTACTGCTATTTGGCATGCGTCTATTATTTTCTTCCTCAAATTGATCACATACTGATATGAGGTTTGAACCTCCTTGTTCATTTCAGCACCAATTAAAAGTTGTTTTAATATAGACATTGGGCCTCGTGGTCTGGCGCCAAAAACCAATTCGAATGGACTAAAGCCTGTATGTTCATTTTTTATCTCTCGATACGCAAATAAAATAGCTGGGAGAACTCTGTCCCAATTTTGTGGATATTTAATTGTAACTTTATGTAACATTTGTTTTAAGGATCTGTTGAGAACTTCTATTTTTCCGTTAGACTGAGGATAGTATATTGAACTAAGGGATCTTTGAGTCCCAAACATATCCATAACCTGTTTCATAGCATCTGAGACTAACTGAGTTCCTCTATCAGATAGAATGTTTTCAGGAAAACCTATTCTGCTAAAAATCAAAAATAATGCATCAGCAATATCTACTGTGGTGATGGTTTTTAAAGGTATAGCTTCTGGCCAGCGTGTGCACATATCTATGCAGGTCAACACATATTGATGACCTCTGGCTGATGTTACCCTTAAAGGGCCAATAATGTCAATGGCCATCTTTGCGAAGGGACGCAAAGAGATATCAGATGCTTGAATGGGCGCATCATGTTTTGGTTTTCTGGTTGCTACACTTTGGCATGTGGTGCATGTACGACAAAATAATTTGACGTCTTTTGTAATGCCAGGCCAAAAAAAATATGACAAAACTCTTTGTTTTGTTCTAGCAATACCTAAATGTCCTGCACATTCAATGTCATGTGCATGTCGTAAAATGAATGGTCGAAAACAAGCTGGTACCATAATCTGTTTCTTTAAGGAATTAGCAACTTGATAGTTTCTTACTAAAATCCCATTTTTGATAGTATACCAGTGTTTTGCATAATCATCACTCATTACATCATTCAAATGAGCAATATGAAAAAATTTCTTTAAGGAAACATCATCTTTCTGTCTTTGTATAAAGGTTTCCTTATCAATGAGTTCCATCTGAAATAAATCATCATCAGTATTGACATCATTCATTACCCTAATATCATCATTATTTTCCTCTTCTTCTCCTTCCTCTGAAGTAACATCTTCCGTTATATCTTCAGGTAACACATTAACAACTGGCATGTGTTGATCATTGTTTATACGAGACTGAGCTCTGGTTATCACAGCATTTGAACATAATAAATGTTGTCTTTCCCATTTTTCAATATCTTCCTGTGTACATTCATGCAATTTAGGTATGTTTCCCAAAATAATCCCAGCAATTGGACTGTCCAAGAGGCATACAAGTGTTCTTCCTGTAAAATATGGTGTATCCAAAAACACCTCAGCTGTGGGGTAATATTCCACAGTTCCTCCATATCTATTACATTTTACATGTTTTCCGGTATAGTCCACCTTATCAACCAAGGCCTTGCGCACTACCCAATGATAGTTGCGCCCGTATCCCTGAGATTATTAAAGTTACTAGCTGATTATTGACAAAAAACTCTTATTGAAGATCAATGAACCAGTACTTTCAAAAGATGACATGACTGGGTAGGAGGTTGTTGATCGCATAATAGTCTTGGCACTCCTTGAGGCTGAAATAAGAATTGCAATTAGTGCAGTTATCACTGTTTGCTAAGGTCTACACTGCATGAATTTGCATTGTGCTTACATATATCATCATGGTTCTGATTATTATCATGAACAATTGCTTGGTTACGTTCAGTATTTCTTTGATTGTCTGGGAGTATGTGTTATGATAAGATCTTTTATTTGCATTCTGATCATTTCCTCTGTAAAATGATTTCTGCCCTCTCTTTGATTTTGAGTTATATTCTCCACTATTTTGCCAGTTATTGGACTTAAATGAGGTTTGTGGATAGTAGTTTTCTTCCTGATATGAATTCCAATTTCTTTGATGGTTGGTATTTATTAAAATTGTATCTACCTATATTTTGACTGTAATTATGTGATGGTTTAAATCTTTGATTCCTAATCCATTGCTGTTTGATCTATACCTAGGTGCATTGTCTTGGAATGACACTGGCCGATGCAGCTGGTTAATGAGTCATTTACATTGTTTGTGCTCAATACTCTATTATGGTTGTGCAACTTGATATTTGACGTCCTAGGGTTTGTAGATTAGTTAGATTCTCTGGTTTTCTTTCCTGCATGGAATGCAAGAATAATCAGTATGAATAGATATGACATAACACATTGTCCCTTAGAAAATCAAATCTGACTATTGCCCTCAAAAGTTTTTTCAGTTCTTGGATAATTAATCCCATCTAGAACAAAATTTAATTTAACAGCCTGAAATAAATTAGTGAAATCTTTTCAATGAATCAGGGTACAAAAGACCGAAATTTTTCTGACGATAACCCTCATCATCTAATTGATACCTCTGCATTTAAATCACCTTAATCAGCTTTCTTAATCCTTTCTAGTCTGGTCATCCAAAGTGTTGAGACTACAGTTAATTGTTTCACCTACACCAAATAAATTAAATAAGGTGCTAATGTCCATGTAGATTTTGTCATTCTTATATTCTTCACAATTAAGTTTGGGAACCTATTAGGGAAGCATGAAATGTCATCTATGGATGCATTAAAATTTTGGCATAATTAATCCTTATGGCTGTAGTATGATCTTTATTTTTTATCTTCACCTACCCCAGGATGCAACAGTGGTTGTTGTAATTTTAGTTTCAGCTAGTCTTATTCCAGTTGGTTCTTTCTCAGCTAATTTTATTCCATCTTGTTGTGAGATTTACTCTCTTCTTGAGATCTGGCATAGGCTAATTTTTCTCTTTCAAGAGCCCACTCTTCTGATCTCTTTTTTTTCCGCTAATTCTTCTTTATGGAACTCTTCTTGTCTCCTTTTTTCAGCCAAATTCCTCCTTGCTTTAGTTCTTCTTGTCTGTTTACTTCTTTATCAATATAAGCTTGCAAAGCTGGACCTTCCAAATTAAGTTCCTTCCCAATCTTCAATAAATCCTTTAATGAAGTCATGGTTGCTTATTCCTGTGTTTCTCAATAATACACAATATTTTAACTTTAATGTATATGAATATGTCAGCTAAATATTCAGTACTTCATCCACCAATCTCAGATGAACTTATAATTGCAATAGTAGATGTATTCAGATAAACAATATGGAGCAATGAAAAAAATAGAAACTACAACAAGTAAGAACAGCAAGACAGGGTTCGAGCAACTAAAGGAAATACAAATGGTTAACTAAGGAAATAACTATAATATATATATGAATTAATTTAAACTAATGCTCTAGTACAACTAGACAAGACAAGACGCATATCACAACAATTATGACATCTATGAAATAAAAGATAGTCAGAGGAGAATAGACAATATTACAAACAATAATGCAACGAACTAAATAAAATATATCAATGACAGTACTTATGAGAACAAACAATAGGTAAACATGACTACACAGCTAATAAAAATGGATCTGTTAAATTCAAGAGAGGCATACTTTTATACAACCAGCAGAATATGCTGGGTCCTCCATCTGAATCACACAGATACTGCCCTACAGAACGCTTGATTTGCTCATTCGACCTAGCTTTCGCGGTATTGAATAACACAAATCAAGTCCCTCCATCCTGCCCGCTAGTTACAAAACCAAAACCACGTAATGAAAACACATATGGTGAAATCAGATATCAGGCAAACAGATTGTATTTACAGCCAAGCTGTATGTAACAATAAACAGACTTATCTGTTGCCAAGAAAACAATCCTTCTTGAGACTTCGACAAGCAAGGAATGTAGTGATGATCGTAGCCTAGGCTTTGGTTAGGCCTAGGATTGCTTCATGCTGACATTGAAGGATATCGATCTGGTCCATGATTTTTGACAGAATACTTGATTCTTGGATGAAGTTCCTATGACTTCTGTGTAAAAATGGGTCACTTTTATAACTTAGTGACAACTTGAGGCACATTCATGTTGATGGAAATCCCTTCCATTCATAAAAAAGTTTGGCAGACGATGCGTGCCGCCATTTTGAAAAAATAGTCCTCGACTTGTTAGGCGTTCTTCGGCTTGTAAGGCATCCTTTGGCTAGGCCCCCAGTAATGGTACGGGTAAATTTAAGAATATTATTATTTCTTCAGGAACCGTCCTCCCGACGTCCTGTGGTAAGAGTGCATTAGACTTAAGGCTTGACACTCCTTATTACAGTGGCCTGCTGAATACCCTCCAGGGTTCTCCTTGTTTATTCCATTTGAGGAATTATAATATATATTTAATTATGGCCAGTCACACACAAGCTCCCTGGCCCGCACCACAGGTACTCAGTAACAAGGCCTAACTTCTTGGCACAATTCATACATTTAATGACACAGTACTCCACATTGAGTATGGTACGACATCGTAGCTTTTACTAGCACATGTCTCTACTGTCCTTGATTCTGATAATCTCAGTTTTAATGGAACAGTCAACTTACGTGCCCAAGAATTCCATACACACTGCTAAGACTAATCTGACATTATACCGTTAATGAATGCATAAGGCAGTGATGGTAATCGATCTTGCAGGTGCAATATAAAGATGCCCAAAGGCAATTAACACAATCTAAAATCAGGTCCTACTGGACACATTCCATGCATACTGGTCAAACGACACAAGCAGACTGCCGGTTAGAGACGCTAGCTTGTCCCAAATCAACACTCACGTCTGCTATCAATTCAGAGCAGGAGTCAAGACGTCACTTCCTGCAACCACGGGATACCGTGTGTAAGCAATATATATCAGGAAGTGATCGAATACAAAACATGATATGATATTTACTCATATCAAACACATACAGGAAAGAAACATTACAAGTGTGATGTTTTTTATAATAAACGTTTATTAGTCCACATAAGGACACATATCTGAGAGAAGCCTTACAGGTGAGATGTTTGTAGTGTAGGATTTGCTAGGAAAGACAAATTACAATACTCTATAAGAATATGTACTAGAGGGAAACCTTACAAGTGGGATACAGGAGAGAAGCCATACAAGTGTGATGTTTGTGGTTTAGGATTGGCTTTTAGGAGCCACTTTCAATACCACTAAAAAATACATACTAGAGTGAAGCGTTATGTATGTGATGTTTGTAGTATAGGATTTTTTCATAATAACCCTTTACTAGTTCATATAATTACACAAACAGAAGAGCAGCCTTACAGGTGGAATGTTCATACTGGTCAACTTGTACATTGTTGCCATACAATGTACATTTTTTGATACTTTTAGCAGTGTACGTCCGTACAAGGATTGTTGTACGGATTTTCTCGAAACAAAAAAAAAAAAATGAAAATTTTTTTTTAAATTAAAAAGAAAATTTTAAAATTTTAATTGGAAAATATTTTCCAAATCCAAGGTTTTTTTTTTTCTAAATCAGAAAATATTTTCTTGCCCAGGTTTAAAAAAAAAAATTGTTTTTTTACTTTCCGGAATTTCTCAGCGTCTGTTCTTAAAACAAGGCCTCTCCCAGCAACCAATCGAATCCTTTTATACCCAACAATTCAGCAGTAAGTTTGAACACTTTTGGCTTTCAGTGGGACAAGATGTATTTTTAAAGTTATCTGTTATCAACAATGCTTTTGATCACCCTAGACGCCATGTTTAAAAAAGCTAAGTACTTGATATTGTACCTATACTTACTTACTTAGTCGGTCCCCTTCTACCGTAGAGGTTTGGAAGAGAGAGTGCCAAGCTATCATATCGGCTGTCTTCCTCCTGGCCTGGTTCCATTCTAGTCCTTGGTCCTTCAAAGATTGTCTAATGTTGTCCTCCCAGAGGACTCTGGGTCATCCTGGGAGTCTGGATCCCTGGCTCTTTGTTTCCCATGCTTGTCATGGTAGCCGATCTTCTCCAATTCTGCAGACATGGCCAAACCATCTTAGTTGGGACTGTTCTACTTGGGTCTGCAGGGGGTGGGATTTTAGGCCTTGATGTATCGTCTGGTTGTGGACCATGTCTCTTCTTATTACTTCAACCACCTTCCTCAGATACCTCATTTCTGAGGTTTGGATCTGGCTTTTGTGGGTTGTAAACATTGCCCATGAATCACATCCATATGTCAAGACTGGGACATATGTGGAGCGGTATACAGCCATCTTCGTTTTCTTACCAACCTCTCTCTTGCTGAGGAATCCTCGATTAATGGCCTGAAAAAGTCTCCCAGCTGCTGCTTTTTGAGTGGCCAACTCTTCTTTGATGCCTCCCCTTCAGTCTATAATAGCTCTGAGGTATTTAAAGTGGTTGACCTGCTCCAGGACCTGTTCTCCCAGCTTAATCTGATGTCTTCTTTCTTCTCGTGATATCACAGTGGATTTTGTTTTAGAGCTGCTTATGACCATCCCTCTCTTCTCCAGCTCTTCCTTCCAGACTTGCAGGTTGGATTGGAGATGTGCCTCTGATTTAGCAATCAGGGCAACATCATCAGCCAAATGCCAGCTCTGAAATACAGACCTGTCTCATCTTCCAGTACCCCACTGAATACTTTCTTGTTCTCTCCTTACATGCCTTGATGACATGGTCCATGAGGAGTATGAAAAGATAAGGTGACAGGATATCACCTTGTCTTACACCAATGGTGGTCCTGAACTCTTCTGACTTATGGTTTGCTGTCCTCACATAATTTCTGCAAGACTTGTAGAAGCTCTGTATAACATGAATCAGAGGTGCTGGAATGTTCTTCCTTGCCAAACAGTCCCAACGTTTGCTCCAGGGAACACTGTCAAATGCCTTTTCCAGATCTATGAAAGAAAGATGGATCTCACTCTTATACTCAAGAGCCTTTTCACTCAGCTGTCTGAGTGTGAAGATTAGGTATTGAGTACTTCGGTTAGCTCGGAATCCGCACTGGACCTCATCCAGTTGTGGCTCAGCTAGGCGTCGGAGTCTCTGCTCTAGGATTCTAGAGTAGATTTTACCAGGGACACTGAGAAGGGATATGCCTCTATGGTTTCCACACTGTCGATTGTCACCTTTTTTGAAAATTGGTGTTATGATGGCAATCTCCCAATCCTTTGGTATGGTCTTGTTGCACCACGCTGCCTGTAGGACCCTTAAGAGTAATAGGTTGCCTGATGCTCTCATGTACTTAACCATTTCTGGTGTTATACCATCATGCCCTGCTGCTTTGCCCATCTTGATTTTCTCCAGTGCTGCCTTCAGTTCTTCCATCTTTATGTCATCTTCGCCATCATTAGTTTTCTCTTCTTTATCCTTTATAAATTTGAAAGGGCATTGTTTTTCCTTTCACATGTTCTTTAGGGTTTTATAGAACAATTTCTGGTTTTCTTGCGCATCTTTTTCTAGCTTTTCTCCAAATTCTTCCCAAGACTTCTGTTTTGCCGTTAGCACCTTGTTCTTTGCTTCTGTTCTGAGTGTCACATATTCTCTATATTTCTCCATTTGTCCTGTTCTGTTTTTAGCTCCTAAGTATTGTTTCCATGCCATTTTCTTCTCTTTTATTTTCTTTTTGAATTCCTCTGTCCACCAAGGTGTCCTCTTTCTCTTGTTCCTAAGTTGGACTTCACCACATGCTTCTGCAGCAGCTGTCTTTATGATGTCCTTGAATTTAAGCCAGAGGGTTTCCAAGTCATCCGGTTGTTCTGTGTTGCTCACTGCTGCAGCAATAAGCCCCTGATATCTGGTCTTAATTTCTGGCTCTCTCAGCTTGTAGGTCTTAATGCTCATTTCTCCCGTTCGTTTACTTAGTTTCTTGCGTGATGTTGGGCAGTTCCTAGGCTGAGCAACTCTTTCAGTTGTTCTTTTGATTGTAAGCAAGTAGTGATCACTTCCAATCTCTGGCCCTCTCCAGACTCTAGCACCCAGAACATATTTGAATGAGCTCCTCCTAACAATGGAATTTATCACTGACTTCTCATTCTTTGTTGGTTCACATCTAGTGTATGCATGTATGCGCTTATGGAGGAACTTTGTGTTTGTAATGATCAGATTCTGCTCACTGCAGAATCTAAGGAGTCGCTTTCCATTGTCATTGAGAGTATCTTCTCCATATCTTCCGATAACTCCGCCCCATCTAGTATAGTCATTTCCAACTCTTGCATTGATAACTTCATCTTGGCAGTCATCCACTGTCCTTTGAAGCAACTTGAAGAATTCCTCCTTGACCTCTGCTCTCTCATCCTCATTTGGCCCATACACTATGACCAGGTTGACTATGGTTTTTTCTTCTTTTAGTTTTACAACCATAATGTGCTCCGAGACAAAGTTCCATCCCTTGATACTATCTTTTTGGTTTTTGGCCACAATGCAACCCCCCCCCCCCCCCCTTTAGCTCTTTCAGATGTGGGTACACCACTGTAGAGCAGCGTGTTGCCATCAAGATTCTTGACTCCTTGTCCTTTTTTCTTTGTTTCCGTTATAGCCAGGATTTCTAGTTTTGCTTTCCTCATCTCTTCCACCAGCTCCTCTTCTTTCCCATTTATACTTCTTGTGTTCCAAGTTCCATAATTCGTAGTCCGTTCCAGTTCGTCGCCTTTAGAATCAGTTCGGTTTTCTCTCTTGTAGTTCTCATAATCAAAAGTTTAAAGCAAACAGGTGATTGGCCTGTTGTGCCTTTGCATGGTGGAGAGGCTGCCTCCTTACGGCCTCCATGCAGGCCACCCTCCTCCTTTTTTCAGCCGTGCTTTAAAAAAGCTAAGTACTTGATATTGTACCTATAACTTCATTAAATATTGCTGTGTTTTTGCTTTGTTGCGTTTGAATTGCTGTCTTAATCTTTCCAGTTATATCTTGCCCTTGAATACATCTCCGATAAATTAATGTCATAATATTCTGTGTACATAACTTAGAAAAAAAAGTTTTTTTGCGTAAACTTTTCTGTTTCTAGAGTAAATCCATATAGTAGACCTACTTTGTCCCAGCAGTCGAGATTCGCTGCTTTATTTTTCAGTAAAGTGGCAATCTGTGATCACTGGTCTACCAACTTTTTAATAATAATTGTGTAAAGTTTTGGTGCCACGTTTTTTTCTTAGATTTTATATTCTGTTCTTAGTTTTGTTAAATACGTTTTGCTGTTAGCTGTTTGCTTTGCTTCATTGTATTTTTTAATCGTTCTCTTAATTTTTCCAGTTATATTTGACCTTTTAAATATTTCCAATAAATTAATGTCATAATATTCTGTGTAGGCCCTACATAACTAGAAAAAAAAGTTTGTTTGCATAAACATTTCTGTTTCAAGAGTAAATCCATACAGTAACATGGTTAAATTAGTGGGAAAGTCAATTACGTGGGGGCATGTGTGCGATTATCATTTGCTATTTCTGCATGTGTTTTTTTGTTTTAAATGAATGAATGAATTATTATTATTATATTAGTATGGCCAGGGTGTTGTGCACTTTATTATGTGTGAAAAAGCTGTAAAGATGATTTCCCCCTTTTTTTTTTTTTTTTGCCCGGGCAAAACTGAGAAATGTGTACTTTTTGGTGGAAATGAAGCACAGTATTACGAGTTCTTTGATGCTATTGAAATACATTGTTAGCGTCAGAATTATAGTTTGGGTATAGGGTTAGGTTTATTATTCCTAAACCTAACCATTTACTTCCCCAACCCTTTCCCTTTTTTCACTGCATCTCTAAATTTGTTTGAAATGAAGGACAGTGGGCCGTCCGTTTGGTATGGCCTAAAAAAAGAATTAAGGAAAACGAAAGTTCGTATATAGGGTCAGAGGTCGTGGTAATAGTTACAATATTTTATGCAAGGGATGGATTCCTTAATTTAAAACTAGCATAATAATGATCATTTTTTCATTGGAAAAATGGTAGGGCAGTGCATTCTCAGAGCACATCAGTTTACAACTACTAGGATATTTTTGCATTTAAACGTGGTAGTATTTATCCTGCCTAGTATTTTGCTGGGAACTGAGAGAAGAGTGATTCCTCTCATATTATTGCAATCTGCAAGATCTCCCTTCTTAGGCAATTTGACAATTATTCCTTTGTTCCACTCCGTTGGTGTTGTCCTTGTTTTCCAGACTTGTGCAAATAGTGGTTCTAATAGTTCTGCTGCTAGCTCAGGATCTGTCTTAAATAGCTCTGCAGTTAAGTTATTATGGCCAGGAGCTTTTATATTCTTTAACCCTTTGATTGCTGTGATGATTTCTTCTTTTCGTGGAATGTATTAACATCTAGATCATTTTCAGCCTCAGGAACATTCAATTTTTTTCTCTGAGGGTTCTTTGTTTAGAGTTTCTCTGAAATGCTCTGCCCATCTTGTTTTCTGTCCCTCTGCTGTCGTGATGAGATTTCCTTGCTTATCTCTTACTGATGTAATATTGTTTGCACCTTGTTTTCCGCTGATGATTTTAGTTATTTTGTATACTGTGCTTTGCTCATTTCTCAGTGCTGCCTCTTCTGCCTGTCTTGCAAGATTGTCTAGGAAATTCCTTTTGTTGGCTCGAGTTTGGCGTTTAACTTCCTTGTCCGGCTGACTGTACTGTTCGCTATATAGTTGCTTTAACCTGGGGGACTTCGATTCTGTTTTCTTTCTTTTCATTTCCTTTCTCATCGTTATGGTGTTTAATGTTTCTGGAGTTATCCAGTCTTGCTTCTTCCTTTCCTGGAATCCCAAGCATGATTTGCTGCTTTCCTTATATATTGTTGAAATGGTGTTGAATTTCTGGTCTTTATCATCAGTCAATATCTTTTCCTGACTTTTGGCAAATTGATATCGTTTCTTTATGTCAGCCGCAAAAGCTTTTCTGGTAAGGGGGTCCTTCAAGTTGCTGATGTCAAACCTTTTCTGTGTAGTTACAGTTGGTCCAGCCGTTCTGAGTTTCACTTTCAGTTTTGCTACTACTAAATGGTGATCACTTCCCAAATCTGCACCTCTTCTTACCTTCACATCTTGTAATGCATGTCTCCATCTACCATTAATCATAATGTGGTCTGTCTGGTTTCTGTCCCGACCATTTGGTGATTCCCATGTTAATTTGTGAATTTCTTTGTGTGGGAAAAGTGTTCCTTCAATGACCAGGTTGTTAATGCTACAGTTAACTTATATATTTTACCCCCTTTTCGTTTGCCGTTCCGCTGCTGCATTTCCCCATTACTCTTTCATTATATGTATTGTGTGTTCCAACTTTCGCATTGAGGTCTCCCATTACTACGATAAGTCATATCTAGGTGTGTCTTCCATTTCTTTCTGCAGTTGTTGATAGAATTCATCCTTGACCTCTTCATCGCTGTCATTCGTTGGTGCGTAGCATTGTATTATTGTAGTGTTGGTGAATCTCCCTCTTAATCTTATTCTTATCAGTCTGTTGTTGATGGGTTTCCATTCCAGTAATGTCCTTTCTATTCCTTTCTGTAGAATAATGGCTACGCCTTCATTGTGCTGTCCATCCTCTCTTCCAGAGTAAAGTACTGTTTCTCCTGTTGCTGTTTTAACTTTTCCTGCCCCTGTCCATCTGCTCTCGCTTATCCCTAGAATGTGTAATCTATAGTTTTTCATTTCTGCTGTGACCTGTTTTAGTTTACCCGTCTCGTTCATTGTCCTGACATTCCGAAATCCTAGTCTTGTTTAACGTTTTGCAGTCAGGACGTCCGTTTTCATGTCAGTGGCTTCCTTTCGGCTTTCAACACTGACAGTCATATGAGCCTCAGACTCCGGATGTCCGTCCTGCAGCAAAGTTTGTTCATTTGTTGTCATTTCTGTAACTTTGTTTCTTTTTGCATAGACAGGGGTGTCAGCCCTATGCTAAAACCTCCAACCTGGAGGACCAGGGTGTCTGCTTTAGTCTGATCCCTGCCCGCACAAACCTGTCCAGCTTGGTAGAACCTTCCAGGAGTAAAACTCCCGCTGGCATAGCTCGGGGGGTAATCAGGGTACGCAAACCGCCATACCTCAACAAGGTATTGATACCCGTGAGGGCAGAATATAATATATAGTCTTTATATGATAGCCCCTTCAGTCACAACTGACTATTGGAAAGTGCCCCTGAGGTTACAGCCCTCAGCTGCTTATTTTCCTGGTGTTGCTTTTGACGTTTTCTCTTCTCTTCTGCTTGCTGTGAGATCCTTTTTTCGTTCAATCTGAGGTGGCGCCGTAGATAACACCGCCACTTGGTGTGATCAGCAGCTTCATTCTCTCAGGTTGCTGTATTTGTGTCCAGCGCCATCATGTCTCTCTTGCACACATCTGTAAATCTCAACTGAGTTTGCCCAACTGTTCTTTTGCCTTCTGCCAGTTGTCCGTAGAAGATATCTTTTGGGATGTGACCATCTTCCATGCGGCGGACAAGGCCAAGCCAGCGTAATCTACACTGTCTAAACAGTGTATACATGCATTGCAGGCCAGCACGTGACAACACCTCCACATTTGTCACTTTTGTCTTTCCACAAAATACCGAGGATGTGGCATAGACACCGTAGATGGAAGGTATTGAGCCATCTTTCTTGCTTAGCATAGGTTGTCCATGTCTTGCTGCCATATAGAAATGTGCTGGTGATGCAGGCGTTTTATACCACAGCTGAAGTCTTTGTTGTGAGTTTAGTGTTTCCCCAAACATGCGTTGTGAGGCAGGCAAAGGTAGCTGCAGCTTTGTCAATGCAGCTGTCAATTTCTGTGTCCAGAGAGAGTTTGTCGTTGGCGGTAGACCCCAGGTATGTTAAACTGTGCACCATTGCCAATTCATAGTTATCAACAGTGATAACTGGTGCAACATTCACATCCTGACTCATCACATCTATTTTCTTACTTACATACTTAGTCGTTCCCCTTCTACCGTGAGGTGTAGAGGTTTGGAAGAGAGAGCGCCAGACTATCCTATCGGCTGTCTTCCAGTTCATCTCCTTTAGAATCAGTCCGGTTTTCTCTCTTGTCGTTCGCATAATCATGATTTAAAGCAAATAGGTGATTGGCCTGTTGTGCCTTTGCATGGTGGAGGGGCTGCCTCCATGCAGGCCGCCCTCCTCCTTTTTCAGCCGGGCTTGGGACCGGCCTAGGCGGAGTTCACATCTGTTTTCTTTAGACTTATTATGAGGCCAAAGTTCTTGCATGCTTGGATGAAGCGATTCATCAAGCTCTGAAGCTCCTGTTTGCTTTGAGTGACAACTGCAGCATCATCAGCGAATAACAAGTCGCTTATATTGACCCTTCTGATTTTTGTTTTTGCCTTCAGCCTTGTGATGTTAAACAGTTAAATAGTGTGAAGGCATATTCCTTCTGTTGCATCTCTGAATGCATGTTTCAAGAGAAAGGCAAAGAATATTCCGAAGAGAGTTAGAGCCAGAATGCAGCCTTGTTAAACACCACTGTGAATGTCAAAGGGCTGTGATGTGCTTCCAGCATATTGGAGTTCCCTTCATGTCTTTATGGAATGACTTTATCATTTCTAGCAATTTAATGGGGCAGTCTATTTTTTGGAGGATTTTGAAGAGTCCATCCCTGCTAACCAGGTCAAATGCTTTTGTGATGTCTATAACGTCTGATAGTTTGTGTTTTAAGGCCTTTTCTGCTCTCCTGATTTTTTCCTGAAGCTGGTGGAGAGAAAAGATCATGTTTGCTGTTGCTGTACCAGCTTGGAATCCACACAGTGACTCTGGATACATGCACTCAGCTAACTTGTGTTGTCGCATTAAGATGACTCTGGCAAAAACCTTACCAACAATACTAAGAAGAGAGATGCCTCTGTAGTTATTGCAATCACTTGTTTCCTTTATTTATGTATGGAGGCATATCTGGAGTCATCCTGTTATGACCACCAGCTATGCACAATGCTACAATATATGCTTGTGGAAGTGAACCTATGTCTGTGAGGATAATTACATTCTCATTGACTCTTGAAATCATCCATACACTTCCAGGGATTCCCCCTGTGGTGAAACTTGTTGAGAACCCAGCATTGCACTCTAAGCTTGCAGAAGTCACTTGAGCCCCAGGCATAATTCTTTGGCTTTGAGTTGGTTGACAACATGCAGAAGGATCTCACTGTTGACCCAGTGATAGGCAGGGGAAGCTGAGAAGTGACTCTGTGCAGGATGTGACAATTCCTTGAGGAAGCCCAGAACCAGAGTACAGTATTTAGCTCTGAATAGTTGGAGAGCCACCTTGGATGGCGGGGAATGCACAATATGCCATGCACTTCTTACTCCTTGCTTGGAACCAGATGTGACATCCTTTAAATGGAAACAAATCTGAAGAAACTGGAGCTTATGACTTCAACTCGTTTCAGAATGGCAGAAAAGCCACAGGAAAAACCTAGATCTACAGTGTAGATATTACCAAAAGTCTTAACCTTTTGAACCCGAGGTCCCGAAATTTCGGTCCGTGCGTAAATAATCCATTCCCCGAGCGACCGTAATCTCGGTCTGACACACCTAGCTTAGCAAAACGGGGTGCTCAGGAGCCCAGGGGAATGGGGTTTTACGGGCTGGGTGACCAGGGTTCAAAGGGTTAAACTTGGTTTTGGCTGCTAAAGAGCGAGAAGATCAGAAGCCCTAGTTAAACAACAACAACAACATCTCCTTTATTTTTATAGTATGTTACAATCTTGGCATCTCACATGTCTTGAGGAATAATTGATTCTTCCCAGCACTGGCACAGCAACCTATGCAGGGGATGTAATAGTGTGCTCTTACAGCATTTTATTAAATCGAGAGGAATCCCATCACTGTCTGGTGCTTTGCCAGAGGCCAAGCTATCTATAGCCTTGCTGAGTTCTTCCAATGTTGGTTCAGCATCCTGCTTCTCCATAGCTGGCAGACATGTGACAGCGTCAAGGACTGCAGGCATTATGGTATTTTCTCTAGTGTAAAGCTCAGGTTAGTGATCAACCCACCTCTCCATCTGGTTACTCTTATCGGATAGCTTCTCTCCACTGATAGCTTTTAGCGGTGGCATCTAACTTTTTGTCAGGACCAAGGGCTTTCTTGATATCTCATATATTTGTCTAGTGTCACTTAATTGCACTCTCGCAGAGCTGGAGCTAGTAATCATTTGCACAATGCCGAGCAGATTGTTGGACTTTGCTTCTCATAGCTTTCAGGATCTGTTGGATTCTAGCACTCGGTGAACACTTGTATTGAATCGCAGCACTGCGGTTAGCTTCAATGACAGGTGTCATCACATCTGATGAAGCATCAAACCAGTCATTTGACTTCACTGTTTTCTTT
Organism: Oreohelix idahoensis; assembly: GCA_024509875.1. NCBI lineage: Eukaryota > Metazoa > Mollusca > Gastropoda > Stylommatophora > Oreohelicidae > Oreohelix > Oreohelix idahoensis. Next base: position 53,968 of record JAMPIV010015181.1, read on the forward strand.
CCAAAGGTGTCAAGTGCGGTACTTTGAATGGTGTTCCACAGGGGCTCCCTGTTCTCTGTAACAGTTTCACCATGCTGAGGGCTACTGAGCACTTTCTTGGAGGTCATGGTAAATTGAACGATCATGAGAGGGTCTAACATCTTGCTGATATCAATTTGTGGTTTTCCTTCATGTCTGACATGATGGAGTTTTCTTGGCTGTGCTCTGATTTAGCAGCAAACCAATGAGTTATCTGTATTACAGCCTGCACTATCATATGAGTGCATGGAAAGCACAGACCTGAGAGAGCTGTTGCATTTCGCTTGGGAACATGGACATTAGAACCAATGCACATTAACAACTGTAGTTGTTGGGAACACCCCAAGGTAAATGGGTTGATGATTTATTCCCACCTTTGCAGGAAGGCAATGCTGGCTGATGGCTCAGAGGTCCCTCAGCTCAGTCGGGGTTAGTCGGTTTTCACTGAAATGAAATTATATTAAAACATCTATGACCAACTAGCCAACCTAAAAGTTACAACATCAAAAACAAAGCCATTGCATAAATAGGTACAGATTACTTATTTACAACCATTCCCACCCTAAGCAGTCCTTGTTGCTGACCTGGTCCTGCAGTTTATTGCTCTCTCTTCCCTTCTCTATCACTGATCGTTAAATAGATGCGCGAACCAGTAGGTGCCTGGCAGGCCTACACAATAGCTCACAAATTGTGTACTCAGGGGTTACCCCCAGCTGGGGGGGGGGGGGGGGTTTGGTATGTAAACATTCCTGTCTCATTTACCTGCAGCATAACTGACCTTATAACGTATCAGCCAGTTCTATCTTCTAACACATTGATTATGGCTGTCTTCCTAATATTGTTAATGTCCTGTAGGTTTCACATAGTCCAGTCAACATAGTCCGGACGATCCAACATCCCAATCTGATAGTTTATTTATTTCTATTACTTCTTATTTTGTGATTATTGTGTTGCGCAAAATTTTCTGTCCACAGTTCGAGTTTGACCCTAATCCCCATGCACCCAGTGAGAAAAGCAGACAGTGGCAGGAAAACACATAATTGACTGATGGCTACCCAGCTTGAAGCGGGCTGTAGCTGTCCAGTGAGATCCTAGAACCTCTCCCACTGTTGGAAGAAGTCCATAGTGTCATGCCCTACACCAGTTGGGCAAAATGCTTATAACTGGTAGCTGCTATTTCTCGTGTTTTGTCAGCACCTGTAGGGTGAAGCTGGAGTGTCCTCTCCAAGCCGTGAGCTTGGGCACAGTTATATGGAGATCAGGCTGTTTCCCATGCAGCCTGTTCCCCCCTCTCCATGCAGCCGGTAGATCCAATGGAACGGTAGTAGTCGATACAATTTGGTACCAGCCACGTCGCAGGAGTTGCCAGAACAATGCCGAATCAACATTAGACTGCCTTAGGTACTCTGATTCCAGATTCATCCTCAGGTTTTGCTCCTGAAGCCTTTCCCATGAGGGGCTATCCATAAAAGATGTCCATAAGAGGGGAGGGAGGGATATTTGAAGTGGTCAACTGTGGACATGGGGGGGGGGGGCATTTAAGTTGAAAGTGGTCTTCCAATGCACAAACCACATGGCAACTCTCACTCACATACAAATCTAACAAGAGTAACAAACCTTATCTTTGAAAGCTTCTTACTAACAGCTAAACCCAAATAAACGTTCTTTGGAATTTGCCCATCTTGCCAGGCCTTCAAATCCTTCTAGACTCAAAATCTCTAACATGAAGAGGTTTTAACTTCTATGCTCCTGTTCTCTGGAACAAACAACCTTAGTATATTAACTCTCTGGGAACCTACATCACAATTATTGTGATTTTATCATTACATTTTTAAGAATAGATAGGTGATACAAAATTTAAGCTAATGTGTTTAATCTAGACCATGTGGAATGGACGTCCGCTGTGGGGGGGAGAAGGGGGGGGGGTGTATCAGTCGAAAGTGGACAGAGCTGGACATGGGGAGGGAACGGTACAAAACTGCCAGAATTTTGTGGACATCTTTTATGGATGGCCCATAAACATATATTCTCGCAGATCAGTGGTGGTTTGAATTCAGAGTTTTACCTTCTCTCAGATATGCTGCCAACCAAAGATCACAAGCCCTGACTGCCCAAAACTGCTGGTTTTAAGGCACCAGTGACTCGCCTTCACCCATTCTCCTGTCAGTGGAAACAGTTCGGCCAGGCTCAAATTGAGCCACACGTGAAGGCTGGAAGCTGGGCTTGGTTGTCAGAGACCAAAATATTGTTACGAATCATCATGAGAAAAGTGAGAAATACAAGGGGATTGACATAAGTCTTGGGCCTGACCATGAAGGAGTCACAGGAGGAAGATGAAACTTGGCATATTTAAAGTTCAATAACACATAAGGAAGGGAAACCCGAGGCCTGTAAACAGTAAATTAATATCAGACAAACACAAAGATATGTTCGAACCCTGGGTAAGCAACTCACGTCTGTTGTTTTTCTGTTGTCTAGTGTTCTACTTCTTTATTTCTTACGAGTGCCTGATAACATACCTTTGTGTTTGTCTGATATTAATTTACATTTAAAGTTCGTCATATTTGCACTGAATGTGTAAAGTACGCGTTTGTTTCTTCAATGAGTTTTCCCGCTACGGTGCACGGCGCAATGTACCCTATTGACCGGATCTGCTGCTCCAAAGATTTGACAAAACAATGGAAAAGAAGGAGGCCAGAGCTGTGATAAAATTTTTGATGTTTCAGGGAAAAACACCAACATTTTTTGGAGACCATGGTGACAGTAGATGAGACTTGGGTACACTATTATGACCCCAGATCCAAAATTGCCAGCATGCAATGGAAAACCCCGGGCTCCCGAACACCTGTCAAGCCGAGGGCGCAGAAATCTGCAGGAAAAGTGATGCTGACTGTTTTTTGGTATGGCAAAGGTGTCCTTTTGAAAGATTATTTGCCTCGTGGCAACACAGTTAATGGACAGTACTATGCAGATCTTCTCACAAAACTAAGAAAGGTTGTGACCAGGAAACGAGGGATAATGCGAACTCAAAATCTTCCTTTGCTTCAAGACAACATGCCCTCTCACAAAGCACGGCTTGTGCAGCTAGCAGCCAACGATTTGTATATTGAAATTCTTCCACACCCACCATATTCTCCAGATTTGGCTCCATCAGACTTTTTTTCTATTCCCAAATCTTAAAAAACAGCTAAAAGGAAATCATTTTGACAGCGATGAAGAGGTTATACTGGCATGTGATGACTGGTTTAGTTTGAAAAATAGGGTGTTCTACTCCCAAGGTCTTTTCAAGGTCAAGCAGAGATGGCAGAAGTGTGTCAATTCAGACAGTGGCTACATTGAAAAGGAATAAACACTATACAAAATTTCAGCTCTCTGTGACATGACCTTCATGGTCAGGCCCAAGACTTATGTTAATCCCCTTGTAAAATTAAACCAGAAATTGGCGATGAACAGTGTGGATTTGTATAAAGAGTCATACACATGAAAGATGCGTGAAGCGAAATCTGTGAGATAATCGCTAAATTCAGTAAGATTTTAATCCTATGATAATAAATAAACCCGCCCGTATGTGTTTGCCTGGCTTCATCTTCTACTCCAGTAGAGCGCTGCCTTTTGTGCAGTGGAAATGCTTATAAAATGATCCCGCCGTAAAAGCCTGCACACTTTCCTAGTTTAGTCCTTGAGACTTTATTTTAACATTTTGTCCGATCTGCTGCACGAAACTGCGGCAAGACTTATAATTAACATTTTAACATTTTTCCTGATCTGCGGCACAAAACTGCGGCAAGTATTAACACAAAATTAACGCCGCCTTGCAAACACCCCTCTTTGCTTGACACGTTGTTCCATGCATATAGGCACGCTGTGGGACAAGCCAGAATATATAAACACACAGACAGTTTTCAATTCTCGCTGAGTAGTGTATTTCTGATGTCACCCAAACTAGTTGGTTTATTTGAAGGAAAAAATGATAGAGGAGGGGGAAAGATGGCCGACTTATGGAAAAGTTATAATTCACGATTAACAGTGACAAAACTGAAAATCTAAACGACAAATAATATAGCCATAAAAATCATATATAAAGATAGCTTAGTGTCCCCTATGCAATAATATGTTTTAATATACATGGTAGCCCAATTATTAGCCAAGATATTGAAATAATACTATATGTCTACGAACGCTAAGACGGACAGACTGTTGTTTTTGCTCATTTATCCATAACGTTAGTTGGAGACGCAAGTTTAAAAAAGAGGCAGTAGATTGATTCAAAACCGATTGGTCGGTAGAAGAGTATAGGAAGGAGGGTATTGGTTAGGCAAAAAAGCTAAATATATTTTGAAGACTCACTCCTAGAAGTTTGGAGTTTTGTTTTTTTAAATTTGAAGTGAAAAGCTAGACCCTCGCTCTGATTGGGCCAGTCTAGTAATATTGGCAAAAAGTGTCCAAGGCTTGACGCCATTTGAAAAAAATTGTTAGTAAGCAAGCTGCGTTGAGAACAGCAGTGCTAAGAGTGAAATAAAACCTTGGCAGTCTGGACCGGGGCAAAGCTAAACTTATATATTAATGCTAATGCCAGTCAACATATGTTTGTGATATTTCTTTAAATTGTGGGTTTTTTGTTCTGGTACTACGTAGTTTGTTGGACTAAGAGGTCTACTATACTACACTACACCAGGAACTGTGTCAGCTTGGTAATTCGAGTGAACTATATGAGAATGTCAGCATCATAACTACTATCAACATAAAGATAAGTGCCTATGTGTCGGCACTAAAGAGTTCATCCACTTACTGACTTTACTAAAAATAAACATAAAATATTTGATTGTTCAATAAAGATTCCACGGGATACTAAAAGAAAAGAGGGATGATGACAACACCCCAACCATACCATTAGTTACCAGTGTTACTTAGTAGTAGAGAAATATCTACATATAATTAGATTATAATAGTTATTTGTATGGACAGAAGATCCATTGTGGTATTTGATTTGATGTAAATAAATCCATAAATTTCATTTTGTTGTTGGTCCTGACTCAGAAATTTCTGAATCAGGCCAAATAAAATTGTAATATAGCCCATTACAAAAAAATTCAGCCACAGACTTCTATAAGATATATACTAAAGTGTTAGTCTGTTTGTGATTGTTGTATTGACCCAGTCCTATATATGTGTTAGAATTTAAATGTATTTGTATTAATTTTACTTACACTACATCATACATTCATTACCCTAGACATTTAGACGTAGTTCACAAAAATAATAAGTAAAAATATAGCGCCAAGTGAGATCATAGGGTGGTAGCAGATAGGCCCCCTGAAAATACTTAACCTTCAACTACTAAACTCAGGGTCCTACACAGCTGACCTCACTTGGTAGACAAATAATAGTAAATAATAACATCTATAACACCAAATCCACCACAATTCATTGTATGTTTGATGTTTGTAATGTACGAATAGCTTAGGAAAAAAGACAGAAAAGAACACACACACACACCAGAGAGACCTCACAAGTTAGATATTGTTTATACAGGATTTCCATTGGACAGACTTTTATATCATACAAGAACACATATGGCATGGAAGTTTTTCTAGTGGAATATTTAAGTGATTTAAACTGGGTACTATATAAGATTTAATACTAAGCAGCTATTTGGCCTTTCACAGAGATTTTAAAGCATTTCAAAATTTTTCAAAATCATTATGTGATATATGCATTTTACCTTAATATATGTGCATTATGCATATATTTATGTTAGAGCATTGTGCTCATATGTAAAACTTGCATTTCATAATTTGTGTGTGCTCATTGTTTTCAACATTTCAGACATATATTCCTGTCCTCTGTGTAACACTGGTTTCCTCCAACTTGATGTCCTGGATGAGCATATAAAAACAATACACAGCTATGGACTCTGGAAATTTGATAATAAACATGATCTTCAGGATGTGTTACCACAGGACAATGGAAATAAAATATATGAAACAGTAAATAAAATAGGAGATGATGTCTCTGCTGATGCAATAAGAGAAGATAATGATACATCTGCTGGTGCAGTAAGAGACGATACCATTAAATTGAGACTCACAGATAATGAACCATTACTGAACTTATTATATAGTCATGAAAAGACAACACAACTTTGTGATAACCTAAATGGTAATGCATCCACTTTAAAAACTGAAGTCTGTAACATAAACTGTAGTGACATATTTTCAGTCAGTGAGAAAACTGTTCAAGTTTGTGTGAGTGACAGAGCTGTTGCTACTTGCAGTGATTTACGTATTCGGCCTTACAAGACAATAGAGGGAGATAAGTCCTACAAGGGTGACTCTTCTGATATATTATTTACTGTGAAAGATAACTTACAGCAGCATAACAGAATGCATACAGGAGAAAAGCCTTACAAGTGTTATGTTTGTGGCAAAGCATTTGCTAATACAGGTAATCTAAATAACCATAACAGAATACATACAGGAGAGAAGCCTTACAAGTGTGATATTTGTGGTGTAGCATTTGCTCACACATATAGTCTAAATAACCATAAAAGAAAACATACAGGAGAGAAGCCTTACAAATGTGATGTTTGTGGTGTAGCATTTGCTCACACATGTAGTCTAAATAACCATAAAAGAAAACATACAGGAGAGAAGCCTTACAAGTGTGATGTTTGTGGTGTAGCATTTACTCAAATATGTCATCTAAATAACCATAACAGAATACATACAGGAGAGAAGCCTTACAAGTGTGATATTTGTGGTGTAGCATTTGCTCACACAAGTGGTCTAAATAACCATAAAAGAAAACATACAGGAGAGAAGCGTTACAAATGTGATGTGTGTGGTGTAGCATTTGCTCAAAGTGGTAATCTAAATGCTCCTTACAAGTGTGATGTTTGTGGTGTAGCATTTGCTCAAAGTGATCATCTAAATAACCATAAAAGAATACACACAGGACAGAAGCCTTACAAGTGTGATGTTTGTGGTGTAGCATTTGCTCACAGAAGTAATCTAAATAAACATAACAGAATACATACAGGAGAGAAGCCTTACAAGTGTGATGTTTGTGGTGTAGCATTTGCTCACACAAATAGTCTAAATACCCATAACAGAATACATACAGGAGAGAAGCCTTACAAGTGTTATGTTTGTGGTGTAGCATTTGCTCAAACAAATAGTCTAAATAACCATAAAAAAAAACATACAGGAGAGAAGCCTTACAAGTGTGATGTTTGTGGTGTAGCATTTACTCAAATATGTCATCTAAATAACCATAACAGAATACATACAGGAGAGAAGCCTTACAAGTGTGATATTTGTGGTGTAGCATTTGCTCACACATATAGTCTAAATAACCATAAAAGAAAACATACAGGAGAGAAGCCTTACAAATGTGATGTTTGTGGTGTAGCATTTGCTCACACATGTAGTCTAAATAACCATAAAAGAAAACATACAGGAGAGAAGCCTTACAAGTGTGATGTTTGTGGTGTAGCATTTACTCACACATATAGTCTAAATAACCATAAAAGAAAACATACAGAAGAGAAGCCTTACAAATGTGATGTTTGTGGTGTAGCATTTGCTCACACATGTAGTCTAAATAACCATAAAAGAAAACATACAGGAGAGAAGCCTTACAAGTGTGATGTTTGTGGTGTAGCATTTACTCAAATATGTCATCTAAATAACCATAACAGAATACATACAGGAGAGAAGCCTTACAAGTGTGATATTTGTGGTGTAGCATTTGCTCACACATATAGTCTAAATAACCATAAAAGAAAACATACAGGAGAGAAGCCTTACAAATGTGATGTTTGTGGTGTAGCATTTGCTCACACATGTAGTCTAAATAACCATAAAAGAAAACATACAGGAGAGAAGCCTTACAAGTGTGATGTTTGTGGTGTAGCATTTACTCAAATATGTCATCTAAATAACCATAACAGAATACATACAGGAGAGAAGCCTTACAAGTGTGATATTTGTGGTGTAGCATTTGCTCACACAAGTGGTCTAAATAACCATAAAAGAAAACATACAGGAGAGAAGCGTTACAAATGTGATGTGTGTGGTGTAGCATTTGCTCAAAGTGGTAATCTAAATGCTCATAAAAGAATACATACAGGAGAAAAGCCTTACCAGTTTGATGTTTGTGGTGGAGCATTTGCTCAAAGTGATCATCTAAAATAACCATAACAAAATACATACAGGAGAGAAGCCTTACAAGTGTGATGTTTGTGGTGTAGCATTTGCTGATAGAAGTAATCTAAATAAACATAACAGAATACATACAGGAGAGAAGCCTTACAAGTGTGATATTTGTGGTGTAGCATTTGCTCACACAAGTGGTCTAAATAACCATAAAAGAAAACATACAGGAGAGAAGCGTTACAAATGTGATGTGTGTGGTGTAGCATTTGCTCAAAGTGGTAATCTAAATGCTCATAAAAGAATACATACAGGAGAAAAGCCTTACCAGTGTGATGTTTGTGGTGTAGCATTTGCTCAAAGTGATCATCTAAATAACCATAAAAGAATACACACAGGACAGAAGCCTTACAAGTGTGATGTTTGTGGTGTAGCATTTGCTCACAGAAGTAATCTAAATAAACATAACAGAATACATACAGGAGAGAAGCCTTACAAGTGTGATGTTTGTGGTGTAGCATTTGCTCACACAAATAGTCTAAATACCCATAACAGAATACATACAGGAGAGAAGCCTTACAAGTGTTATGTTTGTGGTGTAGCATTTGCTCAAACAAATAGTCTAAATAACCATAAAAAAAAACATACAGGAGAGAAGCCTTACAAGTGTGATGTTTGTGGTGTAGCATTTACTCAAATATGTCATCTAAATAACCATAACAGAATACATACAGGAGAGAAGCCTTACAAGTGTGATGTTTGTGGTGTAGCATTTTTGCTCACAACTATATAGTCTAAATAACCATAAAAGAAAAACATTACAGGAGAGAAGCCTTACAAATGTGATGTTTGTGTGGTGTAGCATTTGCTCACACATGTAGTCTAAAAATAACCATAAAAAGAAAACATACAGGAGAGAAGCCTTACAAGTGTGATGTTTGTGTGGTGTTGTGCATTTAGCATTTACTCACACATTTAGTCTAAATAACCATAAAAGAAAACATACAGGAGAGAAGCCTTACAAATGTGATGTTTGTGGTGTAGCATTTGCTCACACATGTAGTCTAAATAACCATAAAAGAAAACATACAGGAGAGAAGCCTTACAAGTGTGATGTTTGTGGTGTAGCATTTACTCAAATATGTCATCTAAATAACCATAACAGAATACATACAGGAGAGAAGCCTTACAAGTGTGATATTTGTGGTGTAGCATTTGCTCACACATATAGTCTAAATAACCATAAAAGAAAACATACAGGAGAGAAGCCTTACAAATGTGATGTTTGTGGTGTAGCATTTGCTCACACATGTAGTCTAAATAACCATAAAAGAAAACATACAGGAGAGAAGCCTTACAAGTGTGATATTTGTGGTGTAGCATTTACTCAAATATGTCATCTAAATAACCATAACAGAATACATACAGGAGAGAAGCCTTACAAGTGTGATATTTGTGGTGTAGCATTTGCTCACACAAGTGGTCTAAATAACCATAAAAGAAAACATACAGGAGAGAAGCGTTACAAATGTGATGTGTGTGGTGTAGCATTTGCTCAAAGTGGTAATCTAAATGCTCATAAAAGAATACATACAGGAGAAAAGCCTTACCAGTGTGATGTTTGTGGTGTAGCATTTGCTCAAAGTGATCATCTAAATAACCATAAAAGAATACACACAGGACAGAAGCCTTACAAGTGTGATGTTTGTGGTGTAGCATTTGCTCACAGAAGTAATCTAAATAAACATAACAGAATACATACAGGAGAGAAGCCTTACAAGTGTGATGTTTGTGGTGTAGCATTTGCTCACACAAATAGTCTAAATACCCATAACAGAATACATACAGGAGAGAAGCCTTACAAGTGTTATGTTTGTGGTGTAGCATTTGCTCAAACAAATAGTCTAAATAACCATAAAAGAATACATACAGAAGCCTAATAACTGCCATGTTTGTGGTGCAGCATTTGCTCAAAGTGGTAATCTAAATGACCATAAAAGAATACATACAGGAGAAAAGCCTTACAAGTGTGATGTTTGTGGTGTAGCATTTGCTTATAAACTTCGTCAAAATATCCATTACAGAATGCATACAGGAGAGAAGCCTTACAAATGACATGTTTGTTGTGCTACACTTACTCAAAGCAGTTTCCTAAATAAACATAATAGAATACATACAGGAGAGACACCTTACAAGTGTGAATTTTGTGGTGCACCATTTATTCAAAGAAAAAGTGCATAAAAGATTATGTTCAGGAGAGAAGCCTTTCAAGTGAGATGTTTGTAGTGCAACATTTACTGGGAATAGTTACTTACAAAGACATAAAAGAACACATAAAGGAAAGCGCAGTACTGGAGTCATTAAAAGCAGTATCAGAGGACAGACTGTGTCCCTTGACAATCGCTAAAATGTATGTGTTAAAGAAGGAAAAAGCGGAACATAACAAGCTGAATAACAATCCACCTCACCTAACTGTAAAGCAAAGCAATTAAGGCCAGTGTTGCGCTAGGCTGTCGCATTCCACAACGGCCAACACTATGAAAATTTCTAGCAAGCTTGTCTCACTTATTATCAAAGCAGTTATCATTTTAACATGAAGTAAATGCTTCTGTTGAGGACAAAATAAGCACTGACCTCATCACTATACATGTGTACTACACCAAAAACAAAGTCCTAATCCAAGGAGTGGCAGAATATGTACAGTCCTGGTTGAATACTGAATTTTGCCATCTCCAAAGATCATCCCTAGACCACACCATTAATCTATCTGATCCTACCACTCCAGCAACATTTATAAGAGGCAGTGCTGTACAATTTCAGCTTGCCCTTTTACTCCTCTCCCCCCCCACCCCACCCCACTTAAATCAGTCCATCTATCACCACCCATTGAGGTCATTACTTTCCATAGACATTCATGAAAGCTTAGAATCTGCAGTAGCTGGTGTGAATCAACTGCCCTGGTCATGCAGGAGTATGCGTTAATGAGAGAGCTGACAGACTAGCATCAAGAGCACCCATAGTAGGGATACTGGATATGGATAAGGGAGAGATACTGAGAACAATTAATAATCACCTGTTAGAGAATGACACTGCAATAGATGAATCATCAAGGTTGACTTGGAATATTGCATTAAATGTAAGGCTAGCAGAGATGGATGTATGAGAGGATGCATCTGCTGCGTATACTACCAGCGAACTACAGGAACAGTAAGCATTCAGACTCTTTGACATATACTGAGGGAGACTCATCACCTATGTTTTTGCCCAGAGTGCAATGATATTGATTCTGTTCAACAGTAGCAATAACGATACTTTCCATAGAGAAAACACAAGGTTGATTCATCAGCTAGATTAGCTACATCATGTCTCATCATGTCTCTGTTTTTTTTTTCTCTTATTTTTATAGTTTCATGTTCTCTACTTAATTCTCATTTTCTTTCCCTCCTGTCTCTTGTTTGTCTATCCCTGACGAAGGCCTTGTGGCTGCAACGTAGGTTTTTCTTGTCCTTTCTCCTTGTAAGACATATTACTATTTGTGTGTGTGTGTTGTTTTTGTTTTTTTTTCCCCATTCAACATGTCTCAAGCACCAAGAAGAACAGCAAATGAAACAACCATCCCGAATTAACTAACAATTCTTGAGTAACAGGATTTCAAGGTTCATCACATACCCTACCTCATTTATCCACCCCTTTGTAAACACACGGTACTGGAGACAAAACATGCCCAGCCCAACATGCCAACTTTGAAAACAACATGGACATTAGAAGCGACGGAGGCAAAAAATTACAACCAAACAAAATTTTCCCTATTGAGGTGAAAATTAGTCAACTTGGAGATCCAATAACCCATCCACACAAGCACACCCTGAACCAGCAATATATGAAAGACATGACAGTGCCCAGCAACCCTCATATACACTGGCACAAGATTCTGCTGACCACATCCTGCAAGATGATGAGCAGTGGCACTAACATTGCTGTCACACACAACCTCAACCACACCGCAGTCATCACATTCCTTACAACACAACTAATATTATTATCTGGGACTCACTGCTAACTAGTATTTACAATGACTGAATGTGTTCAGCACAGTCCATGCAAACAATGTTACTGACAGCAGTATGAAGACAGTTGACAGTGACCAAGATGCATTGTTTGTAATTCTGCTGGACTGAGAGTCCAGAAAATATTATTTTGTATTGGATGTGAAAAACCACTCTGTGTTGTGCCCTGCTTTTCAATTTTTTATAAGTGTGAGGACAATGCTGCCACCAGGAAGGAAATAGGCCCCCAAGGCCAGAGAAAAAAAGCAACAATAATTGCATCTGTGACCATATTTTATGTTAGACTATCACACCCAGCTAAAGCCATCTGTGACCATATTTTATGTTAGACTATCACACCCAGCTAAAGCCATCTGTGACCATATTTTATGTTAGACTATCACACTCAGCTAAAGCCATCTGTGACCATATTTTATGTTAGACTATCACACCCAGCTAAAGCCATCTGTGACCATATTTTGTGTTAGACTATCACACTCAGCTAAAGCCATCTGTGACCATATTTTATGTTAGACTATCACACTCAGCTAAAGCAAATTGATAAGTATGTATTTTTAAAAATTCTTTTTGCATGAAATCATGTCAGTACCTCATAAATATTTCTATGTTGTCATTACAGACCATGGAATTTTGTGTCCATTTCAAATAGCTTTTTAACCTCAATATCATTTTAAGAACATGTTATGCTTTGCTTTTTATAGAAAGAATGTACAATAATATTATATCTTGAAAAGTCTTATGACTTTTAAGTTGATTATAATATTTGTTATACATTTTTCAATAGTGCATGCCAATATTTGTCTATTGCCTCTTTAATATTCAAAATGGCTGCCATGATCACATGATCTGACCACAAAACTAGGTCACCACTTGATACCTTATCCACTTCCCATTATTGAGGAATAAAAATAATATATTATGGTATATTGCCACGTTCAGGCATATATCCATTGTTATTTGAGGGGATATGTCTATTTGTGGTTTTTGCACGATTTTTAACTTGCATTGAACGCTGTATATTTTTATACGTCACCGGTTGTCAATGACATAATGTGGTACTGCTAATTGTCTGGGCCTTTCACATGTTTCATTCGTCCAAGCAAGACGTATTTTTCGAGCTCCCGGAGAAGTGGAAGAATTAAGTATTTTACGTGGCATTATTATATTTTGAAGGCCGTCACTTGTTAAGATGGTCCCGAAGAAGTTCTGCACCTTACAGAGAAGTAATTTTATTCAAGAAGAAACATAAATTCACGTTTCTGGTTCGCATTACTTGGGTGTCCGTGGAATGACATGCACCTCTTAGTCAGAACGGCCAGAACTGAATAGAGAAGATGAATGTATATATGGTTTCTATATGCATGCTTATTGACATATGGACTGATCGTATTTTTTATTGAGGAAACAGATGTTAAATATCTTCGTTGCTGTTGTACTTGTGAAGAACCAAATAAAATATGTACTACATGTATATTGTAGACCTATTACCCCAAGACATGAGTTATTCTACCAGTTTCATGTCCTATATGACCAAACCCTAGTGCATTTGACAACATAGCACGATGAGCTCTTCAATCTAAATATGTCCACATATTTCAAGGGATTCCAGTCGTAACAATCATATCATCCTGAAAGTTTAATGTCAATCTGTTAACTCATTCGGTCTCAGTGATTTTATTAATTTCATCACCCCAAATGGGAAATTTTCCCTAAAAACCCTTGGTACTTGAAGGCATTTGCTACTGAGAAGCCTTGGTACTCAAAGTGGTCGCTAATATAGTATTTGCCCTAAGTAAACTGTGAAAAACATGGTTAATGGACCTTGCTAAGGACATTAATATCGGATGTGGTGGGATCCACATTCTTAAACTCTGGGTCCACTGGGTATTATATAGCGTAAAAATTAATGCCACACTGGATGTTGCTAAATCAAATATGAGAAGTGACTCGAGCATTAATTTCGAGTCTAATATGCTTAAGATGAAGTATTATTCGCCTTTTTCTTTCCGGATCCAGGGGTATGTGATGAGAGGAGCCCACCCTCTATTATAGCTTCAGTTAGCATAGGATGTGCTAATATGACATTATTATGTGTGTAGTGCATGTTAAGTCCCACTCTACACAGAGCTATGATATTGACTTGTCCAGTTAAAGCAGTTATATCCCATACATGCCACACGCTATGGTTTACCCATAATCTGTACAAGGTTTTTGTGTTTTCAGATGTGTATGCCCTGTACATAATTTCTGTACAGGTTTTTCCGCCTAATTATTTAGGATTTCTAACCCACATCCCTTATTACTGTGTCTCAGAATTCTTTTATAAGGTCCTATCAAACTCAGGATTTCCTTGTCTGTTAGTGATAATTAAGCGCAGAAATTGATTAAATGATGACACAATCACATCATTTTTACAGTGTAAAATAAACTCAGACATTTATTGTTTGGGTTTTAAAATAAGTGAAGACTTGCTTTAAAAGGCAAAGTCCCCATGCCTCAATTATAATGCAGCCCACTGTAATTGAAAAATTGTTAACACGAATTAACTCTTTTGATATGTTTTTTCAGTTTTTTTTGGTTGGTACATGTTTTGTGGGGAGCCGCGGTAGCATAGTGGTTAGTGCACTGGCTTCCTAGCTCAGTGGTCTATGGTTCGATCCCCATATGAGGTGGGATTATTTTAGGCCGCAAACGGCTCCTGGGTCGACCCAGCCCCAACTGGGTACCAGAGCAACTTCTGGGAAGGTTAAGGCGGCCGGCGTGATGCTGACCACATCACCCCTAGTGTGCCAATGGTCAAGAAAATATGGGCCTAACACCATATTCCCAATATGCCTCAATGGGCGTGTAACAGGATCCTTTACCTTTTTTTTTTTTACGTTTTGTGGGTCTTTGTACAGGGTTTTTGATTTTGTTTGTACAGGTTTTTCATCTCCAAGGTGTGGCATGTGTGATATCCTAAAGTACATGCTTTTAGTTTTTAGAGTCAAATTTTCTTTTCTCGAGTAAACTCTCTCATGATGTGTTCACTAAGTGTGGTGTATAAATTTTCTGTTCTAACATTTATCATTATATTTTAACATATTTGATGCTTTCATGCTGTATACGGCCATAATGGCAAGTTGGATACACTTTGAGTTTACATGATGTCGATGGTTTACGTTGTAATAAATCGTATCATGTCATTGATGTAAGTTTGAAGCAATTCATTTTCAATGTATACTGACAAAATAAATCTACATATTAGCCCTACTAGTTATGATAGCCTAGTGTGACATCATTTGTTTTGCGCTGCAACCACCTTTTTTATAAACTATGAAAACATGTTTGTTATAGACTTGGATGCAAATTTGGTGGTGTTGTATGGCCCCAGCTGTGGACTTACAGAGTTGAGTCATATTACCGCTGCAATGCATAATATTTTCTGTACTATTGTTGCAGTCTAAGTGGCCCAAAGAAGACAAATGTTAATATAGTAGCTGATAGATGCGAATCAGCATAGTTCGGGCTTACAGATGGCCGACAGGTGTGTAATGTGTTATATATGCATACGCGAATGTTAAGGGTCCTTTCATCTAAACAGACTGTAATCACACACCACAGCAGACATAAAAAGTCAGGGAATGTTGGAACAAGCTGTAACGTTTTCACAGTTTATTAACACCGCAACATTGACGTTGGGACAGCACATTTCACAGGTTACAGTTCACGGCAAATCATGACACATCAGGTAAGCAAAATATCCATAGGTAATTGAGGGCATAATCCAAAGGTATATAATCATCGATAACAGTTCATTACAGATCATCAGACATCCGTAAGAAAATTCATACGACTCAGTTACTGGTACAAAAATTCCAAGCACAAAGGCTGCGGAACACAGCAGCTCATAATCATAAACATCATGGCAAAATATCCATTCAAGAAAGGGGACTGCATACCTCACAGTTTACAATAATATAGCCTGAATCAACATACTCCAAGGCCTGAATAATACATCTCCTTGGAGAAAGAACATTCCCTTTTATAATAATCTATCTAACTTCAAAATCCATCATCGGAAATATGAATGTATATCTTCTTCTTCTTCTTCGATCCTTAACCACCGACCGTCAAAGCAGTCAGTGGCCATCACGCCTAGTGGCGTCTTGCAGGGCAACAACAAATTGATTCCACTTTGCACGGTCGGTGGCCATCCTTTGTACAGTGCCCCAACTCTGGTTCATTCTTTGCATCTCAGCCTCCACAGTCCTCCGCCAAGTTGTTTTTAGTCGGCCTCTCTTTTGTTTTCCTTCAGGGGTCCATAGCATAGCTGTTCTTGTGATGGCATCGGGGTCTCTTCTCTGCCATACCGCTACAAGGTATAGGCACCATTAATGGCAGATGAATGTATATAATGGCCTACAATCCATGGCCTGAAAATACTTTCAATCTCTCTTAAATTCTCCTTTTCACAAAAGATATCCACTGGTACACACAGCGAAAACATGGCTAACAACCATCCCGGAACACTGCCAGGAATGCACTATCTCGAGATTACCATATCTCAGTACATTCATTCATAACCCTCCACTCCCAAAGGTGCATAGGCCTTCAACAAACACATGCCAAGTCCTCCTGTCACGTGCCATCATCTCAAGTTCTTTCCATGTTCTCCTCATCATTTTCACCTCTGTTTCCAACTCTCTTCTCCATGTACTTCTTGGTCTTCCTCTGCCTCTCTTGCCCTGGGGGTTCCAGAACAAGGACTGCCTTGTAATGCTATCAACCGGTTTCCTCAGTGTGTGTCCTATCCATCGCCATCGTCTTCTTCTCATCTCTTGTTCCACTGGCACTTGTCTAGTTCTTGTCATCAGTTCCACGTTGGTAACCTTGTCATACCATTTTAATCCCTCTATTCTACGCAAGCACCCATTTATGAAAGTCTGTAGCTTTTTGGTTGTTGTCTTTGTTGTTCTCCATGTCTCAGAGCCATACAATAGGACTGACTTCACATTTGAGTTGAAGATTCTTATTTTCGTGTTGGTTCCTATTTCTCTTGATCTCCATATATTTCCCAATGCAATGAAAGCTCCTCTTGCCTTTTGTATTCTTATTTTGATATCGCTGTCTGTCCCTCCAACTTTGTCTATATTACTGCCAAGATACGTGTATGATTCTACATCTTGTATTGGTGTTTCTTCAAGTTCAACCCTATTATCATTACCTGCATTTATTCGCATTATTTTTGTCTTTTCCCTGTGTATTTTCAGACCCAATTGCTGTGACCTCTCATCGAGTGTTTTCAATTTGTCCTGCATCTGATTACGGTTATGGGACAGAAGAGCCAAGTCATCAGCAAAATCCAGATCATCCAGCTGCTTAGTCAGAGTCCACTGGATTCCATTTCTGTTGTGTGTTGTCGATGATCTCATAACCCAATCTATTGCCAGCAAGAAAAGAAATGGAGACAAGAGGCATCCCTGTCGCACTCCTGTTCTTATCCCAAATGGTTCTGTAAGCTGTCCTTCATGAAGAACTCTGCATGTCATGTCTTCATAGGTTTTCTTTTTTATTACAGTTCACGGCAAATCATGACACATCAGATAAGCAAAATATCCATAGGTAATTGAGTGCATAATCCAAAGGTATATAATCATCGATAACAGTTCATTACAGATCATCAGACATCCGTAAGAAAATTCATACGACTCAGTTACTGGTACAAAAATTCCAAGCACAAAGACTGCGGAGCACAGCAGCTCATAAACATCATGGCAAAATATCCATTCAAGAAAGGGGACTGCATACCTCACAGTTTACAATAATATGGCCTGAATCAACATACTCCAAGGCCTGAATAATACATCTCCTTGGAGAAAGAACATTCCCTTTTATAACCTATCTAACTTCAAAATCCATCATCGGAAATATGAATGTATATAATGGCCTACAATCCATGGCCTGAAAATACTTTCAATCTCTCTTAAATTCTCCCTTTCACAAAAGATATCCACTGGTACACACAGCAAAAACATGGCTAACAACCATCCCGGAACACTGCCAGGAATGCACTGTCTCAAGATTACCGTATCTGAAAGTAGGAAATGAAGTATACAAAGTTTCAAACAAAAACCGGTTTCAAACAAAGTTAAGTATATTCAGTATAGACTAAGTAGGAAATAATAAATAGAAGGTGAAAAGACAAGATCTCGTAAAAAGAAGAATGACAAGCAATGAAATAGAAATAGGAAAAGAAATCAATAATACAACATGGTAACAATTAAGTTAAACAATGCATTGCATGGGAAATAAATACAACTATCACAAACCAGCATAAAACACACACAAAAACCATGTAGATATATATATATATCAAAACCATTAAAGAAAGCTATAATAAATATAGCATAATAGATAATTTAACCAAGTTATTAAACTTATTCATAACTAAAAAGGAATTATAATAAACATCACACACACACAAAAATAACACCGTTATAAATATGTTCCCACTGACGCACAATCAAACGCTGGGTAAGGAAAAATTATCACAATGTCAGAAAGAAAAAAAAACCTTTTTTTTTTTAAAAACAAAAATGTACAATACCGAAATGTTTAGTAATGATAAGTTAAGTAAAAATAGTATCATCACTACAATAATTATACATTCAGTGTTTATCACACACAGTAGTACAAAAATAATATGGTAATGAAATGGTGCATTATCAGAACACAGTCATATAAAAAATAATATGGTGTTTAAATGGTGCATAAAGATGAACCAACATAATATCTTAAAGAAGTTATACCATATCCTAATACAATACTATCTAATATACTATACTATACTTTACAATACTATCTATTATCCTAAAAAAGTTACATAGAAAGGAAAAAACTCCAGCGGTCTTGAAATATTCTATGAACATAAAGAGGTAACATCATACAATGCGGAGTCAACATGCTGACTGGCTTCACTTGATCAGTCACACGGGCGCAAGGCGACATACACTAAATTGTAGAGTAACAGCCTAATCAAAAAACATAGCAGCTCTGATTCTCATCGAAAAGCCGTTGCAGTGAAAAAACACAAATGAAAATTTCTGTTTGGTAAAGGTAGGATACAACAAAAAAGTTAACTTTACATTTAACCTACCAACGGTGGGTGTGTAAACTTCCGGCCCCTTTATGATGCGCAACAAACCTTCCTCCGTCACGTGTAGACAAAACAGGAGGATTAGGTAGAGGATGACCGCAACTCAAGGTAGTCATTGCTGTAGGCTGGAACAAAGTTGTGCACCCAGGGCACCGAGATGCTCTCTCGAAATCAAACGCAGAGCAAGCAGAAGCATTAGAGACACTATTACTATTGTTACCTTGATTATCAATAACTTGTGGCTTTTGTTGAGCAAAGTTAACCTGGCGATGCGATATATCATTTAGAGATCTACCATCATATCGCGATCTGTCACAATTATTATCTCTATTGGGACCATTGCTATTTCCTCTATTGCGACCATTGTTGTGGTTTGAATGCCAGTTAGCATAGTTGCGATTACTATTTCCCCATTGATCAAAATATCTATTACTATTTCCTCTTTGTTTGGAACCATTGTTATGTTTAGAACCCCAGTTAGCATTGTTGTGATTAATATCTCTCCTTTGATCAAAATATCTATTAGGTGAATTTTGTTGTCTCCTAGAAAAATTATTGTAAGGCTGATAATCTCTAGTGTAGTTACCTCTTCCAAAATGTACAGAATTGTTGGAAACAAAATGCTGAGGTCCGTTAAATTGTCTCCAGTTTCTTGGAGAAAGAAAATTATTACATGATGGACCCCCTTGGTACTGTCTAAAATCACGATTATCTCTCCTACCAAAATTGTTTGTATTTTTGCATGTGGGAATGTGTTTAACAGCTGCATCATACTGTCTGTGCTGATTATGATGAGTAACAGGAATGATAGAATCTTTATTGTTCCGCACATAATGAGTATTATTTTGGGAACAAATACTACTCGTTTTATCCCTTGTTATGGATTTATCAGAATTTCGAAAAGTTGATGCACGGTTAGTCTGTGGAGCCTTGACATGACAATTATCAGAGTTTTTACCGTGATCTACAGGACTGACTGTTAGACTAGTATTACTTTTGTTGGCCTGATGCCAAGAATCAGTACTATTAGAGGCAGTATCGTTAGTACGTGAGAAATTGTATTTGCCATGAAAAGATTTATGTACACCATGTTTGACGTTACTGTTAGCATTGAGTGCATGTGGCTGACTCTTTGCATTTGTAACCTGTTGATAATCAACTTTTTGTCTAACACTGTCAACATTGACAGTAGTCAACATCTTGTTGTTTAAGACCATATCTAATAATCCATCAACTCTTTTTCTTAATTCGGTAATTTCTACATTTCTGAGTGAAATCTCTTCACTTTGCCTCTTATTTAAATTATCAAATGTCAAAATTTTGCACCTCTCCTCCGTGAGTGATTTCTCAGTTTTAGCCATTTTCTCTTTCTCCATCGTTAACTCGTCTAATCTCTTTTTCTCATCCTTTTCTTTCCTTGCTCTCCTTTGTCGTTCCAATTTCTTTAGTCTCTTCTTTTGCACCAAAGATTCATGATTGGACTTCAACTTGTCACATTTTGATTGCAAATTGAACAAAATCCTAAATGTCTCATTACTTTTCTGATATTCATCCGTAAGTTTCTCATTATCTTCCCGCCATAGTTCCAATTCATGTGCGGAAGAGCTCATCTTACTTATCTGGTCATCCAACATCTGTTTCAATGAGGTTACCTCATCCTCTAACTCTTTCTTCTGTCTAAGGGAAAATTCACCAAATTTATTATTATCAGCTATCAACAGCGTCACTTTATTCTTTTATACAGCATTTTCAAAATCCATTGCTGACAACGTCTTCTCATACTGCATTTTCAACTGCTGTAGCTCATCAGCAAGAGCCTTCTTTTTACCCTGAAGCTCATTTATCGTTTTTTTCAACGCATCCACCTCAACAACATTACCGTCTTGAGTAGTTAGTATACATTCATCATAAAAAATAGTGGATAATAATTTAGAAAGGCTTACTGCTTTCTACCTTGAATAGCCGTAACCAAAATTACACAGAGCATATACTTTAAGATCCTTGCTCATTTGAATTAAGAACTGTTCTGTGGCATATTCTTCACAACTTGACCCACTTAAACGTAATCTATCTCCCTCATGGAGAAAATGATCCAAAATATCCATAGTAACTTATGTAAATACACTGGAGAAACTCCCTTTATCCCAACTTAGTGGGTGACAAGTCCTTGCTCAAGAACTTGTATAATTACCTTTCCAACTATAATAATGTTATTAATTACCTATATATTATGCATTATAATATTGACAGTGCGTGACAAAATAGACAGTACAAACAAGAGTGAAGAAGACAAGATATAAAGAACAAATGGCTACGTTTGCAGGAACCAAATAAAGTCAAAAAGCGGAAATAAAGATAAGAAATTTTGCAAAGCTTGCAATGACAGCTGCGAATAGAGTGACAAGACACACGACAGCACAGTGTATAAATAAAAAATGTGTATATAAATAAAAGACAGGAAGGAGAGGGAGACACCCACAAACAAATTAATCAAAAAACTAAGTAACAGAGAAAATACTACGATAACAACAGTAAAACGCTTCGTCACACCTAAACAATTACTGTCGTGAGGGACAAGTAGCGATCTAAACCTCGGCAAGGTTTTTAGCCTTGAACCGGAATCATCGCTCAATTGACACTCACAAACTAAATCCTATAGAACATCTGACAAGAGCCTGAATTAGCTTCGAGAGGAACCTCGTTTGTCAGATCGACCTCCCTACCGCCCGCATAAATATGGAACATAGAACATAAAACACTCAAAAGAACAAATAATGCACATTATCGAGGAAGGCTTGTTATATATACACAAAGTGGCACAGTTTACAACACAAAAACCACTTATCTTGCAAAAGGAAAAAATCCCGGCCTTCCCGCCAAAACGATGGACATCACACAGTCTGAAGAAATCTAACGTTGAAAGGTACTGGAACTCTGTCTCTTCTCTGGTTCTTGACAATACTGCCTGACGTCTAATTGAAAACCGGCATACACACAGAAGAACTGGAAATAATGCAAGTCTTGACTATTGGCATACGTAAGGAAGGACTGAAAACACTGCAGATCTATCACTTGATCTCCTTGTAGTTTGTACAATGTCAAACACACACCACTTTATGTTTGTGGTTGGTCTGGGGAATACTGTTAAACTTCTGTAGATGATATAACCCCATGAAGCTGGCTCACCACTGTTAATATTGAGGTGGCCTAGGAAGACAAATGTTAATATAGTAGCTGATAGATGCGAGTCAGCATAGGTCGGGCTTACAGATGGCCGACGGGTGTGTAATGTGGTATATATGCATACGCGAATGTTAAGGGTCCTTTCATCTAAACAGACTGTAATCACACACCACATCAGACGTAAAAAGTCAGGGAATGTTAGAACAAGCTGTAACGTTTTCACAGTTTATTAACACCGCAACATTGACGTTGGGACAGCACATTTCACAGGTTACAGTTCATGGCAAATCATGACACATCAGGTAAGCAAAATATCCATAGGTAATTGAGTGCATAATCCAAAGGTATATAATCATCGATAACAGTTCATTACAGATCATCAGACATCCGTAAGAAAATTCATACGACTCAGTTACTGGTACAAAAATTCCAAGCACAAAGACTGCGGAGCACAGCAGCTCATAAACATCATGGCAAAATATCCATTCAAGAAAGGGGACTGCATACCTCACAGTTTACAATAATATGGCCTGAATCAACATACTCCAAGGCCTGAATAATACATCTCCTTGGAGAAAGAACATTCCCTTTTATAACCTATCTAACTTCAAAATCCATCATCGGAAATATGAATGTATATAATGGCCTACAATCCATGGCCTGAAAATACTTTCAATCTCTCTTAAATTCTCCCTTTCACAAAAGATATCCACTGGTACACACAGCGAAAACATGGCTAACAACCATCCCGGAACACTGCCAGGAATGCACTGTCTCAAGATTACCGTATCTCAGTACAGCTCAGTAACAAACTCTACAAGCGCGGACTCACCGCGCAAGACCACCGCTCAGCTCAAACCGTACCTACCCCAAAAATCTCACTAGGAACTTGAACAGTTTTCTTAACATATTTTTAAACAAACTAACAACTAGTCAGTTGAGCCGTGTTAAAAAATTACCGAGCATAAAGCCCCCCAACCAAAAAATCATCTCATCACGCAGAGCGTGTTTACTAGCGTACAAAAATCTGACCCGTACATTCAAGCCTTTAACACTTAACTCCCCTTAATTAAAATATGACTTAACAACTATTGAGTAGACCAAGGCCCAGCATCCTTCGAATGGAAAAACTCCATTTTCTTTCTTAAGGACGTGGTGGATGTCATGGCAGGTTTTTACTGCCGTTTTGACTCGTATAGTTGGTCGGAACCCAAGCCGTGTTTTCCTGGGCCGTGAACGAAACTCGAGATGCCCGAGTTAAACAACCCGTCATGTGATGTCACGTGACGGGGTTGAACTTTTGCGAAAAAGAGACCATAATACACTAGAGCAGTGGTTCCCAAAGTGGGCGTTAGGTGGATCCAATGTGTGAAATAAAAAGCGGACCAGAGTGAGGCGTTCAATATTAAACAGTGGGCTTTTAGTAGTAAAGAGTGGTTGAGGAATTCACCAGCTAAATTGGATACGTACGGTAGGGAAAAGAGTTGTACGTTACAGAGAAACATCAGTGAGACGGGAACGATGCGGATGGTTGTATTATTAGAATCATTAAGCAAGGCATAGTTTCGTCTATACGTGCCATTCTGAGCTCAGGAACCATCGCTGATCATAAATTGTAATTGGGAACTGCTACGAAAGTGGGGACAACTAAACACCTTTTGTCCATTCGGTCATTCCTGCGGAAAGAGAAACGACCAGCAAGAAGTCTGTGGTTGGTTCTCTAAGATTTAAACTGAAGGTGAAAACCATTCATAAAGAGTGTTTACTAGTTTAATTTGAGCTTTGGATCTGGCAAGGTGTTCGGAGTGTACTTTCGGCTGCAGTTTCCTTTTTTTTTTTTTTAATGAAATTTTTTAACCACGGCCATCAATAAATTAGGAAAAAAAACAACAATTAGAAGAAAAAAACACAACAAGCAACAGCCACAACAACACTGAAGTAACCAAATAATGACTTCATAAAGTATAATAATAGTTATTTAATATGAAATAATATAAAGTAATTCACTTTTGTAGAGAGGCCTTAAGATTTAAAGATTGTGAGCCAGTGGTGTATTGCCTTTCCAATACTGTATTTAGTAGAGTGTGGTTTCACCATGGTTGGTCCAACTTCTTTCGAAGCAAAGAAACAGACTGCTAATTACTGAACGTGGGAATCTGAGACTCCTTCTGAGTAACTTTCAGCCTGATGTTGAGAAACTGATATTACCGCACCAGCCACATCTATCTCACTGGAGTTAACAGAACAATAAAGCAAGTTTGTTACTAATATACTCTCGTATACTGCTGTGTGTTATACTGGGTTAAGTAATTAAGTTAGACGATACGTCAAGGCCTTAAATCCTACCCCCTGCAGACCCAAGTAGAACAGTCCCAATTAAGATGTTTGGCCATGTCTGCAGAATGGGAGAAGATCGGCTACCATGACAAGCATGGGAAACAAAGAGCCAAGGATCCAGACCCCCAGGACGACCCGGAGTCTGCTGGGGGGACAACGTTAGACAAT
Organism: Oreohelix idahoensis; assembly: GCA_024509875.1. NCBI lineage: Eukaryota > Metazoa > Mollusca > Gastropoda > Stylommatophora > Oreohelicidae > Oreohelix > Oreohelix idahoensis. The sequence continues at coordinate 79,032 of JAMPIV010015181.1, forward strand.
CTTTGAAGGACCGAGGACTAGAATGGAGCCGGGTGGAGGACAGCCGATGGGATAGTCTGGCGCTCTCTCTTCCAAACCTCTACACCTCACGGTAGAAGGGGAACGACTAAGTAAGTAAGTAAGTAATTCAGTTTTTCTTTTTAACTTAAATTAATAAATAAACGTATCACTAGCTTTATACTAGATTGTAATAGAGCAATTACTGTCACTGTATTGAATTAGCAGTTGCTCTTATCTTTCACGGTTTATAGTTTTTTCTTTGTTTGTGTATTATAAGTAAATGCAGAGGGCGCTGGGGACATGCCTTGGGAGCCAAGGGGCCGGTGACTATAAAAAGTTTGGGAAACTGTCACGGGTTGCCTCCCTGTTGCAATACAAATGTTGCAGTAATAAAAGTTGTATCTTATTGCTGTAGTGAGCGGGTTGCTACCACCTATGTAACGTGTTGGTACATAGAACAATACGTAGTGACGATCAACATGGAGAAGTCAATAAGGTGGTAAACGACTGTTGACGTTTCCAACAATTTAATACAGGACGTACGACGACATCAAATGCACAGTCAATTGGACAAGGTTCATGGACATCACAGACATGATAATGGTTGAATACATCCGACATCAGTAAATCACCAGCAGCTTATACCACAGAATGCTCGTGGCCTGTCAGTCTATGTTCTACTGATACTGATACTGACTAAGCGCGTCAGGTACCTCTAGCAAATATGCTGCACACAAAGGGCGGTTTCCAAAGTACTTAACAATAGTCTATGACTCCTCTGACCTAACACGTCAGGTACTTCTGATGAAAATGCAGGACGCAAAAGAGCGGATTCCTATCATTTGGTAACCTCTGGGTTATCTCCAACCAGCAAGGCATCAGTCCATGCCTATATCATACCGCCTGAATAGCGGGTTCCAAACAGTACTATGATCTCTGGGCTTCTTTTAATCACATAAGACATATCAGTCTTGGATATCGTATCACTCTTCTCCGCACAAGGGAGAAAATCGCCTCAAAAAATGTCAATTGGCCATATATGCTGGCAACAAATAAACCTGCAGTTCTAGGCATAACAATAAAGATTCAAATGGATATCTTTACCTTGACAGCATCCTAGAATAATCACACAAAAAAACACAACACTCGCCTTCCTTGGCGCTCAGAATAAACATGGGGAAAAAATCCCAGACATCTTTGTCACACAGAGGATTTCATTTCCCCATAAATATCGCCAGAGAAAATCGCTCCGACCTCTTGTCCGCTCAGAAGACCCAGGTAGACTGCCCGATAGGAAGTCTAACAATCTCCGCGCCAAAATTTAGCGCATGCCCAGTTTGCACTTCCCTGAGTAGAGCTAACATACGATCTAGAGCGTTCCCAGAAAAGATAGCTGAAGCGCTCCTTATATGGACATCTGAATAGCGACTTGGGGAATGTCAACTATTTAAAACATTTCCCTGAACCAGAGCACAATCGCTCCTTATAAGGATAGATGAATAAGACAAGGGGAATAACCACAAAATCTAACTTGACTCTAAAAAGTTAACAGCCAGTTCTTTCTCTTTGATCACAAAAAATATCAAACAGGCTGACGTCTATAATATACCCGAAAACTGCCAATAACAGTTTACCGCACCTCCAAGGAAAAAAATTGCCCTTTTTTTTTTTGAAATACTGAGCATGATAAAAAGGCTCATAACGCATGAGTAATGCGCTGATGAAAGGTATCAAAATAAATATAACGCCCTAATGTCATTGATGCAAAATTAACGCACAATGGAGTCTGGTTGTATCTCACAAGAGAAATTATTTTCTCAAAGTATAAACATATCTAGGGAGGAGTTACCAATGCACCCTAAGGTACCGGCATTGTTAACATGCAAGCAAAAATTAAAAAAAATTTTCAGCCTGTAGTTTCCTCTCTTCAATCTCAGCTTGTAATTTTTTTTCTTTAGCTTCTCTTTCTAACTTTTTATTTTCAGCCTCCATTTGCATCTGCATTTGGATTTTCTTCTCCTCAGCCTCTATTTGCATTTGGATTTTCCTCTTCTCTGCTTTTTGCGCCTTGTCGTATTGAGCAAGTGCAAATTCTTCTAGTTTCTCACCCGTCTTACCAAGAGCTTTCCCTTGCTCAATAAAGTAATCCAATGTAGACATTATGTCTAATAATTTGTTATCAGTACTTCTGAAATAATAACAACCTTTATCCCAACCTCAGTGGGAGACAAGTATTTGTCAAAGACCTTGTATAATTACCTTCTATATCTAATAAATATTATAATATAAATAGTGCATGACCAAGTATGTATATATATATATATATATATATATATATATATATATATATATATATATATATATATATATATATATATAGAGAGAGAGAGAGAGAGAGAGAGACTGTGTGTGACAACAATTTATAACATTAATCAAAACAATGAACAAGCATACAGAACAAACGAAAACGTTCGCAGAAGTCAAATAAACAATACAGCGAAACTAAAGGAAATGTTACAAAGTATGTAATGATAACTGCAAATAATACGATGAAACAATGACAGCACAGTGTATAAACTAAAAGGTGTATAAAAATAAATAATAGGAAAGAGAAGGAAGACAAATACAAACAAAACAACTCAAAACTAAAGAACGGAGAAAAATAGACGAAAACGACACTAACACATCTCGTCACAACTAAACAAAAAAAAAAAAAAAAAGTAAAATAGCAACAAAAGTCGCTAGCGATTTCCACTAAGGTAAATTCGCAATGGTCCCTAAAGAACGCAGTCGTAGGCCCTCTGTAACGTGGGATACCCTACAACAGACACCGCCCAACCGAAACTCGCTGAAATATAACACTTAAATCACATATAACACAAAGGAACATGTGACATATAAATATATAGGATATAAATAGGGTGTATTGATAAGAAGGCTCAGTTACATCACAATACAAAGGCAAAGTTTCCGAAAACAAACAGCCACTTATCTTAGAGACTAAAATCTTGGCCTTGAGAACAGCAACAACAAAGTTCCACTCTAGACAGTCCAATCACGAGAAGATCCACCTTTGAAGGATATCGGAACTTGCAACAATTGCACCGAGACTGGTTTCCAAAATGACAGCAATGATGAGATTCTAAGCAACACAGTTCAGATCAGAAGATCCAACGCCGATATATATATATATATATATATATATATATATATATATATATATATATATATATATATATATATATATATATATATATATATATATATATATATATATATATATATATATATATATATATATATACCTCTAGCAAATATGCCGCACACAATAGAGGGATTAAAATGGTATGACAAGGTTACCAACGTGGAACTGATGACAAGAACTAGACAAGTGCCAGTGGAACAAGAGATAAGAAGAAGGCGATGGATAGGACACACACTGAGGAAACCTGTTGATAGCATTACAAGGCAGTCCTTGTTCTGGAACCCCCAGGGCAAGAGAGGCAGAGGAAGACCAAGAAGTACATGGAGAAGAGAGTTGGAAACAGAGGTGAAAATGATGAGGAGAACATGGAAAGAACTTGAGATGATGGCACGTGACAGGAGGACTTGGCAGGTGTTTGTTGAAGGCCTATGCTCCTTTGGGAGTGGAGGGTTATGAATGAAAAGGGCAGTTTCCAAAGTACTTAACAATAGTCTATGACGCCTCTGACCTAACACGTCAGGTACTTCTTCTGATGAAAATGCAGGCCGCAATAGAGCGGATTTCTATCATGGTAACGTCTAGGTTATCTCCAACCAGCAAGGCATCAGTCCATGCCTATATCATACCGCCTGAATAGCGGGTTCCAAACAGTACATAATCTCTAGGCTTCTTTTAATCACATAAGACATATCAGTCTTGGATATCATTTCACTCTTCTCCGCACAGGGAGAAAATCGCCTCAAAAAATGTCAATCGGCCATATATGCTGGCAACAAATAAACCCGCAGTTCTAGGCATAACAATAAAGATTCAAATGGATATCTTTACCTTGACAGCATCCTAGAATAATCACACAAAAAACACAACACTCGCCTTCCTTGGCGCTCAGAATAAACATGGGGAAAAAATCACAGACATCTTTGTCACACAGAGGATTTCATTTCCCCATAAATATCGCCAGAGAAAATCTCTCCGACCTCTTGTCCACTCAGAAGACCCAGGTAGACTGCCCGATAGGAAGTCTAACAATCTCTGCGCCAAAATTTAGCGCATGCCCAGTTTGCACTTCCCTGAGTAGAGCTAACATAGATCTAGAGCGTTCCCAGAAAAGATAGATGAAGCGCTCCTTATATGGACATCTGAATAGCGACTTGGGGAATGTCAACTATTTAAAACATTTCCCTGAACCAGAGCACAATCGCTCCTTATAAGGATAGATGAATAAGACAAGGGGAATAACCACAAAATCTAACTTGACTCTAAAAAGTTAACAGCCAGTTCTTTCTCTTACTTACTTACTTACTTAGTCGTTCCCCTTCTACCGTGAGGTGTAGAGGTTTGGAAGAGAGAGCGCCAGACCATTCTATCAGCTGTCTTCTTTTTGGCCTGGTTCCATTCTAGTCCTCGGTCCTTCAAAGATTGTCTAATGTTGTCCTCCCAGCGGACTCAGTTCTTTCTCTTTGACCTCAAAAAATATCAAACAGGCTGACGTCTATAATATACGCGAAAACTGCAATAACACTCCCCTTGCTCTGCAGCTTTGGTCCTACAGTGGCCAAAACCTTGCGTATCTAATGTAGGTCTTCAAAGGTGTTTCCCTTCGTTCAAGATTACTCTTGGCAGGAGTTGTGGAAAGAAAGATAATGATGCTTCTACCTCTAGGGAATGTTCACAAGATATTTAAGAAATCGAGAACAATGCTGAATGAGTCTGAGCACGATAACTATCTTTCCCGTCGCTTTTGTAAACATGGGTTATGCAAAAATCAGCTCGTTCAAGCCACCAGCTGATTTAAATTCAGAGAAATTCCTATTATTATTATTTTCTTTTTTTGGCTCTTCATATGTAGATCTCTCTCTCTCCTCTCTCTCTCTCTCTCTCTCTCTCTCTATATATATATATATATATATATATATATATATATATATGTGTGTGTGTGTGTGTGTCACAAAATGAACATTTGGGGCGACGTCTTCTCGATCTCTCTTTCACAATGGCGCAATCAGTTACATTTGTTGTACTGACTATTTACGTTTCTTTTCAGTGGTCAGCACTTTTTTCTTTCTTTGCAATGTAGCAGATATTTTGTATTTTCATTCTTACACTCCTTTCAGTAATTTTTCGTCTTGTCTGTTTACCTGACCATCTCTGCTGAGAGAGTAGACAGGTGATGCAATATTGAAACCACAGTCAGGTTGGTAAATTCTCGTGTACCAAACCTTGCCCGTGACCGAGTAGCACTAAAATCGTCCCAGTGTATTTCTTTAATCACTGGTAAAGCCAGGGTGGATCTTTGCCAAGGCTGTAATACGGGGAGACACCTTATGGATAGACATAAATGACATAATCGTTTCCTGTCCGACTCACGAAGTCATTACTTTATATGAAAGTAATAAGTTGTTACATCTGAAACACATTGTTGTACGAGTTTACAAATGTGTTGTTGAGTTTGCTTGCCAGGCAATTGGATGTTTTATTACCATATATGGGAGAGATGACCTCTACATCATGCACATAATTTTTCCATGTCGGAAATATGTTAAATTTCCCCACATGACACGCATATTTGAAAACGATTGGCACGTTCTTAGCTTCGTAACAAACCAAATGCTGGGGCAGACTTGCACTATAATCTGACTATTTTTGCAAGTCTAGTTTACTGTGAAAAATTGCTTGCCAAGACGACACAACCAGGCTGCCAGAAGTAAGAATTCAGAATTCCATTTATCAGGATGGACTTTTTTTTGAGTATTTTGGAAGGAGTTACACAGCCCAGGAAAAACTCTACCATTTTAATAAGGAACTGGAATCTGAGGAAACTGAAACAGGCTGTGAGCCAGGTTTGGCGTAAGTTTTGCTTTCATACATTTTATATTTTTTCATTATTAACATGTGAACTAAAATGTATATCATCTCAACCCGTAACCCGTCATGGGTCGTAGGGGTGCCATGGTGGAAGCATCAGCAGATAAGGTCCTCCACTGCTCTCTATCCTCAGCAATGCGTACAAGTGTGGAAAAACCGTGCCCTGCCCATTCTTTGATGTTATCAGCCCAGGATTTTCTTTGCCTTTCTCTTCTCCATTTACCTTCGACTGTTCCCTGGAGGATCATTTTCGAAAGGGAGTCATGACGAGTTACATGCCCAAACCAGGCAATCTTTCAACGTTTCACTACTGACAAAAGTGGTTCTTGGTGGCCTGCATAGGTGTTTATTTTCTCTCTAACATAGACATTTGTTTTGTGCTCTTTATAGCAAATGCGCAAAATTCTTCTATAGCATTTATTCTCGAAAGCCTGAATCCTTCGCTCCGTATCTGCAGTTAGTGTCCAGCCCTCATACCCATACAAGAGAATAGATAATACAAGTGATTTGTATAATTTGATCTTCACAGGAAAACTGATGTTACTTTTCCAGATCACATTCAGCCTTGTCATGGCAGCTGAGGCCATCTCAAGTCTTGTCTTGATTTCTTTACTTGATCTTCCATCACTACATATAGTGGACCCCATATATTTAAAGGTGTTAACTTCTTCTAACGTTTGCCCATTTAACGTAATGTTGGTCTGAACATGTTTCTTATGGCTATTCACCAATATCTTGCTTTTTTCTATATTAATTTCCATCCCATACGTTCTTGTTACTTTCTCCAGTCTAGAGGTAAGGTCTTGAAGTTCTGATTCTGTTCCAGCTATAAGATCGATATCATCAGCAAAACGTAGATTGCAAAGAGGTCGGCCTCCAATCGATATGGTTGTTTTATAATCGTAGAGAGCCACCTGCATAATATGTTCTAGATATATATATTAAAGAGCACTGGTGACAGGATACATCCCAGACGAACTCCTACAATTGTTTTGAAAAATTCTCCAATGTCATTGCTTGCAAAAACAGCACTGCTTGCGTCCTTGTATAGAGCTTCAATGATATCTATGATGTTGGTATCAAAATTGAATGTTCTCCTTATTTGCCATAAGCCTTCATGCCAGACTCGATCGAAGGCTTTTGTGAAATCGATGAAGTTATAGTATAAATCGCGTTGATGCTGGAGATGTTTTTCGATCAGTAATCTAATATTGAAGATTTGTTCTGGGGTACATCTTTTTGGTCTAAAGCCAGCCTGTTCCTCTGACAAGATTTCTTCTGATTTCTGTTTTATTCTGTTCAAAAGTATCCTTAACATCCCTTTACTTGGATGACTAATAAGGCTAATGGTTCTGTAATTCGTGCACAGTTTTAGATTTCCTTTCTTTGAACGTGGTATTACTAATGATATATAAAATGTATATATTGCCATGTGAATATTAATATATGAAAATCGCTAGTGGATGTCCAACAGAGAAGTAAATGAGCTGGCTGCTACAATAGCCCTGGCAAGTGTGACGGCAAACAGCAAAGTCAGACCGAGCACAGCAAATACATCCTTTCTGAGAGCAGGAAAGCCAGCACATCTGTTGTGATTAAAATTCATAACGATTGTGTCGGTATAATTAGGTAGCTCGACAGGGCTTCTTGTTTGTTTATTTTATACGGTGTCATTTATTAATACAGAAAGTGACGTCATGCTGATACGGTGTATTTGGCAGACGTGAAACTAAAACTGCAGAAGTGAGGAGATTGTCCAAAGGCCTTCTACCATTGTGTGTCATGGCGAGTGGACGCATGTGTTTGAGCTCCTGAAAATATATAGATTGTACATCTCTATGTTATTCCATCACTTATACATCAAGATCTTCTGTGAGATGTACCGGTATCTAGTTATCTTCATTTAAAGGGAGTATAGCTTCTCAATGCCGAGTGTGAAAAATATAGTTAATAAAATGTAGAAGACCAAAAGGACAGCGTTCCAGGCATGAACGGACTGCATAAAGATTTATCGACGACTGCATATGATATGCCATTTGTATATTGAACTAAAATGTATTCAATTTGGAGCCTCGTAAAGTTGAATAAAAATGTCTACTGTCCACTTTGTCCATTGTGGCTCAAATGATTCGGAGTGATGTTGGCTTGTTACGGTGTCTGGAATGTATTCTACCCTAGATTTGAACTTGGCCTACAGGAACCATCCTGTCATTAAATTTGAATTAACATTCTCAAGTTAAAAGACACGTAACAGCGATAAATGGGAGCCTCAAGCCGGGATGTGGACATATAAAGTTGTATAACAAATTTTTAAAGTCGGTGGACTTCATTTTCTGCATGTGCAGATTATTTTTCAAGATGGCGGTGTTTATCGGCTGCAAGCTGAAATTCCATATCTAACCCTGGTCACTCCACTGTATATGAATCGTCGTTTCCTGAAGCAGAGGCTGATGCCAGGAGTAATTTTTTCACGAAAAAGCAGATAAGTAAATTTATTGATTCATGCAATGAAAGAACAATGGGGATATGCGGCAGCGGAACAGCAAACGAAAATGGGGATAAACTAATAAGTTTCTGTAGCATTAACAACCTGGTCATTGGAGGAACACTTTTCCCACATAAGGAAATTCACAAATTAACATGGGAATCATCAAATGGTCGGAAGAGAAACCAGATAAACCACATCATGGTTAACGGTAGATGGAGACATGCATTACAAGATGTGAAGATAAGAAGAGGTGCAGATGTGGGAAGTGATCACCATTTAGTAGTAGCAAAACTGAAAGTGAAACTAAGAAGGGCTGGACCAACTGTAACTACACAGAAAAGGTTTCACATCAGCAAATTGAAGAACTCCCTTACCAGAAAAGCTTTTGCGGCTGACATAAAGAAACGATATCAATTTGCCAAAAGTCAGGAAAAGACATTGACTGATGATATAGACCAGAATTTCAACACCATTTCAACAATATACAAGGAAAGCAGCAAATCATGCTTGGGATTCCAGGAAAGGAAGAAGCAAGACTGGATAACACCTGAAACATTAAACACCATAACGATGAGAAAATAAATGAAAAGAAAGAAAGCAGAAGCGAAGTCCCCCAGGTTAAAGCAACTATATAGCGAACAGTGCAGTCAGCTGGACAAGGAAGTTAAACGCCAAACCCGAGCCAACAAAAGGAATTTCCTAGACGATCTTGCAAGACAGGCAGAGGAGGCAGCACTGAGAAATGAACAAAGGACAGTATACAAAATAACTAAATTCATCAGCGGAAACGAGGTGCAAACAATATTATATTAGTAAGAGATAAGCAAGGTAATCTCATCACGACAGCAGAGGGACAAAAAACAAGATGGGCAGAGCACTTCAGAGAAACTCTGAACAAGGAACCACCAGAGACAAAATTGAATGTTCCTGAAGCTGAAAACGATCTAGATGTAAATATAGACATTCCACGAAAAGAAGAAATCATCACAGCAATCAAAGGGTTAAAGAACGGCAAAGCTCCGGGCCACGATAACTTAAATGCAGAGCTATTTAAGACAGACCCTGAGCTAGCAGCAGAACTATTGGAACCACTATTTGCACAAGTCTGGAAAACGGGGACAACACCATCAGAGTGGAACAAAGGAATAATTGTAAAATTGCCCAAGAATGGAGATCTTGCAGACTGCAATAATTGGAGAGGAATCACTCTTCTCTCAGTTCCCAGCAAAATACTAGGCAGGATAGTTATACAGAGAATTTCAAAGGCAGTAGGCCACAAACTGAGGAAAGAACAAGCAGGATTTAGAAAGAACAGAAGATGTGTAGATCATAAATTCACTCTCAGGAACATTATAGAGCAGTGCTCAGAATGGCAAAGACAGCTTTACATTAATTTCGTTGATTTTGAAAAAGGCTTTTGACAGCATACATAGGGACAGTTTATGGAAAATACTGAGGGCTAATGGAATTCCAAGCTGCATAGTGTCAATCATAAAAAGCCTCTATGCCAACCTTACGTGTAGTGTTGGGCAGAGCAACCTAACCTTTGAGGTGAAGACAGGAGTACGACAGGGATGCCCCTTATCAACCACTCTATTTTTAACAGTCAAAGACTGGGTGATGCGCCAGACATTAGAGGACAGTCCAAGGGGAATAAGATGAACAACATTTTCTACATTGGAAGATCTGGAATATGCAGATGGCATTGCACTACTAGCACATTCACATCAACACATCCAGGAAAAAACGGATAGACTTAATAAGTTTAGCCAGCAGGTGGGCATGAACATCAATTTAAAGAAGTCAGAGGTCATGACGCTCAATTTGAGCAACCCTGAGCCCATGTCAGTAAGGAATCAGCAACTGGTACAGACAGATACCTTCACATACCTAGGATGCATAGTAACACCGGACGGCGGGGCAGGCAAAGACATTAACATCAGAATGAATAAGGCAAGAACAGCCTTCTTTAGCCTAAACAACATCTGGAAGTCCTCCCAATACAGCACAAGCACAAAATTAAGATTATATCAGAGCTGTGTGCTTTCTGTGCTTCTCTATGGTGCGGAATGCTGGAGAGTTACAGAGAAGGAAATGTCGAAATTGTCCTCTTTTCACACAACATGCCTAAGAAAAATTCACCGAATCGTTTGGCCGAATACCATCACTAACCAAGATTTGCTTACTCGTAGCAAGCAAGAGGACATGCACACCATCATAGCTGGCAGACGCTGGAGCTGGGTTGGCCATGTCCTCAGAAGAGACCCCGATGCCATCACAAGAACAGCTATGCTTTGGACCCCTGAAGGAAAACGAAAGAGAGGCCGACCAAGAACAACTTGGCGGAGGACTGTGGAGGCTGAGATGCAAAGAATGAACCAGAGTTGGGGCACTGTACGAAGGATGGCCACCGACCGAGCAAAGTGGAATCAATTTGTTGTTGCCTTTCAAGACGCCACTAGGCGTGATGGCCACTGACTGCTTTGACGGTCGGCGGCTAAGGATCAAAGAAGAAGAAGCAGTGTGAGGCTTGAAGATTCTCATTTGACAGGGTTCTTTTTTTTCTATGTTATATATATATCTGTATCTACGTGTTTGTGTGGTAGGCGGGTTGGTTGGAGGGACCTATGAATTCATTATACCGCAATGACGGTCGTGAATTCGTATTCGTTCTTTAGTTTCTGCATCTGTTTGTTTCAACTTAAGGTGCCGGCGAACATAGCTGTGTGTTACTGCCTTGAGTGAATTAACCAGATTCATTATTTGTCTAGTTGTGAAGGTCCTGTAATTTTGTAATTTGTATTTGTTGTCGTTATTTGTATTTTATTTGGTTTATTCTACATTATTGTTTGTAAATTTGTCCATCTACTCTTGCTACCCCTCAGTTATTAGATGTAATATAAGTTGTGAAATTGTGCTTGTATTGGCATAAGTGTGGTAGAGACAAGTTTTTTTTCTCATTTTTCTACAGTTCATACATTTCTGCCTTGTTTTTTTCATTAGTATTTTCTTCAGTTGGCTCTTTCTACTGTTATATTGTAATCTTGTTTGTATCTTTTTTTTGGGCTCCTAAAATAACATCTATAATTGCATGCAGTTGATTGATTTTGAGTGGTGACATAATTGTTGCTAATATTGCTCACTTATTATATATATATATATATATATATATATATATATATATATATATATATATATATATATATATATATATATATATATATAATTTGAATTATGATTGGACAATTTGGAATCACAATAATAGTGAATTATGGCTACCCTGGAATATTTTAATAAGATTGGTGTTGATATTTACCGTCGTGTGTAGTAAATGTTGATAGATGTAATGAGACGTGGCTGGCTGTCATACATTCTCATGTTATGAAGTTTAATCACGAAGACCGAACACACACTGGATACATACGACTACGTTTAACCAGCCATCTTTAGAAGCAGGAGGAAGTAAGAAGAGTTCCCATAAGGGCAAGTAACTCTAGTCGGGAAAACAAACTAAACATCGAAACAGATATATACAGTATCAAAATCCGCCCCTTCTTTATGAGTGGACAAAGTCATTCATCCAAGAAGGTTTCTTGCGATCTCTTTGAGGTCTCTTAGGGCAAGATGGTAGGAGAGAATGTTCTTTGCCAGCTTTCCCAGGACTAGAAGTAGCTGGAGTTGAAGGATAAACTTCTGAAGGATTGGAAATGTTCACTTCACTAGTGTTCTCCATGTCTGGCAAAACAACTTGTTGCTCGGGTAGACCTGGAGAGGAGAAATCAGTTTCCAAGTCCGCGGAATCAGGTGTGAGCTGGTGAGACTACTTGGGCAGATCATGAGCAGTTTTATCATAATACGTCTTCACTGATCTGTCTCTCTTGCCTCTACTTTCAAATATCTCTACTGTGAGATGAAACGGGTTTCACTGCAGAAGGTATCAGCGTACGCAGTTTCCTGTTGAACAGTATTGCTGCTGGACTTTGATCAAACCCTTGTCTCGGCGTATTACAAAGTTCAAGTAGTGCCTCATATGCATCTGTATTATTTTGAACAGTCCTTCTCATCATACCCTTGATGAGTTTCACAGCAGATTCAGCTAATCCATTGGCTTTATGGTGACCTGGTGCTGATTTAACATGAAGTATTCTCCATTTAGCAGTAAATGATCTGAACTGTGCAGACGTAAACTGAGCACCTTGGTCAGATACAATAACTTTGGGAACACCATAACGAGCAAAATGAGACTTCAATTTCCTGATTACTAACTGTGCTGTTATTGTAGGTAGAAAGTCTACTTCAATGAAGTTGGAAAAATAGTCAATCAGAACTAAATAGTATCGGCCTTCTATAATAAAGATGTCAGTGCCAACTTTCTCCCAGGGTGATAAACCTCTTGAGTGTTGGTTTAAAGGTTCTTTAGTATTCCTTGCCTTCGTTTCTTGACATTCTGGACAACTCTCAGCTATCTGTCGAATCTCAGCCGTCATGCCGATCCAAAACAGACAACTTCTGGCCCGGCGCATCATGCTATCAAATGCAAGATGAGCAGCGTGTAGCTTTTGCTTGATTTCCACCCTCAGTGCTTTTGGGATAAGAATACGCTCTCCTTTAAGTATTATGCCTTGTTCTGTTGTCAGCGTATCACGAATGTCGAAATAAGGAATAAGCTCAGCTGGTACATCAGACTTTCTTTTAGGCCACCCATCCAAAATGGTTGACTTCAACCTCTGGAGCACGCTGTCTTTGAGAGTTTCAGCTTTAATCTTTTCCATCATCACATCTGGTATTTCAGGTAATCTTACAGGTGCATCAGCTCCTGCATTGCTCTCTCTATCAGCTAAGGAATCCAAAGTGACATTATGAATACAAACTCTGGACAGTGTGTCAGCTATAAGAAGATCGGAACCTTGTACCCATTGGAATTCAGTCATATCGATGACTGCGCATCAGTAAATTCTGCAGTCTTCGGGGAATTTCTTCACGATGGCTGCCAAAGGTTTATGGTCGTTGATGACTGTAACTTTCCTTCCATAAGTGTACTGGTCAAAGCGTTCCAAACCATATACAACAGCTAAGAGTTCCTTCTCAATTTGAGCCCAGCGTTGTTCAGTTTCAGTTAGAACTCTTGAAGCAAACTCTATTGGATGACCATTTTGTAGGAGGACAGCCCCACGTCCATAGCTGCTACTATCAACTTGAATACACAAAGATTCATCAGCATCATAGTATGCAAGTACTGGATAGAAGTAATCAGTTTCTTGACTCTCTTGAAAGCTTGTTCACATTCAGCAGACCAGATAAAGGGAGTATCCTTACGGGTAAGTTCTCTTATTGGATGAAGAACTTCTGAAAGATTGTTGAGAAACTTTGCTAGATACTGTATCATGCCGCAAAATCTTCGAACCTCATGACAGTCTTTAGGAACGGGCATGTTTAGTATTGTCTCAACCTTTTTTTTGTCTGGTTCAACACCTCGAGCAGTAATAAGGTGACCCATGAAGGTAATTTCTTCCTCCTTTTCTTGAGCTTTAGCTTCATTCAGTTTAATGCCTTTCTCTTTACACCTATGTTTCAGTGCTTTAAGCTTCAGATCATGGTCCTTAATTGCTTGCTGTCTGTTTGATCCACAACCTGCAATAACTATGTCATCAGCACATTGATGCAACCATGAATACCTTCAAGAGCTTGTGCTAGATGCCTCTGGAAAATTTCACTGCTTACATTCAAGCCAAATGGTAGTCTAGACCATCTGAACCTACCAAAAGGTGTAATCATTGTTGTAAGTTTACTAGACTTCTCATCAAGTTTGATATGCCAGAATGCTTCCTTGATATCCAGCTTTGTGAAAATCTTGGCATTATTGAGTTCAGGCAATACATCATCCAATGTTGGCAATCTGTAATGCTCTCTTTGCAAAGCCTCATTCGGGGGTCTAGGATCAATACATATTCTTAAGGAACCATCAGACTTTTCAACAACAGCCATTTGGTTAACCCATTCAGTCGGCTCCTCTACTGGTATTAATATACCTGTGTTCATTAGATTTTGAAGCTCTGACTTTACCTTGCTCTTAAGTGAAAATGGTATTTTTCTGCACGGCAGTGCCTTTGGACGAATATTAGGATCAATATACAACATAGCTTCACCCAGGACACCTAGATGGTTATCAGAGCTATGATCATTATCTAAACTGTCGGTAGCCACCTTAGCAATAAATTTGTTTGTGTTGACTGTCACAAACTGTAGATCCTGGAGTGTGTTGTTGCCCAGCAAACATGTGAATCTATTTTTCACAACAGTAAACCTTATATTGTGTTTTGTCCCAGTCTTAGGATTCTCAGCAGTTAATAGAACTTCTCCCAGTGGAGTCATCTTAGTACCATTCTACATAACAAGCCTCTGTTTAGTGGGTAACAATTGTTCTTGCATCACAAAGCGTTGACAGATTGTATTCACATCAGCTGCTGTGTCTAGCTGAAATTTTACCATTTTTCCATTGACAATGAGTTGTGCAGATGTACAAGCTTTGCTAGACTTCACACAATTAAGAAAAACTTAAGAATCTTCCACTGACTCTGTGTGAACAGTGTGAACTTTCTTGCATTTAACTTTGAAATGGTTTCTTCCCCCACAACTTGAGCAAAACTTCCCCCATGCAGGACACTTTTTCTTAATCAATAGATGTTTCTGTCCGCAGTAATGACACTCCTTTCTAGGTTCAAAGTACCCACTGTCAGTGTTACTTTGACAGGCTTTACCAGCAGTATGCCCAGTGTCTCTCTTGGGAGGTTTATGGTTGAGTGATTTTTTTCTGTACCTTTTCAACCCTTGCTTCAGAAGGTTGTACTGTATTACTCATCTCTCTTATGTCGTTTCCAGTTTGCTCGAAGACTCTGCATATATGAATGGCTTTCTTTAGATCGAGGTCAGCTTTTCTCAAGAGCTTCTCTTGTAACCTTTTGTTAACAGTAAAGACAATTTTGTCTCTTATCATACGATCCTTGTCGTTAAAGTTGCACAAATCTGCCTTAGTTCTCAGCTCAGTTAAAAAGGAATTAAAGGGATCTTGAAGAGGTGTGTTCCAGAATCTGAACGTATTTAATACTTCATTGCTTCGTGAGCTACAATGGTTCTGGAGCAAATCGAGAATTTTAGTAGGATTAGAGTAGTCTCCTTCCTCTGCAAGTTGATCAAAAACTTCAACAGCTTAAGGTCCAGCACAGTGTAGGATGATGGCCGCCCGAACAGTATCAGGTTTAGAGGCCACCTCTGTTGCATGTATGTATAGTTCTAACTGTCGTCTCCATTTACGAAATGTGTCTGGTTCGACGTTATTTATGTCTAGGCAGGGTGGTAACCGAAACATGGGCCGTTCTGCCATGACGAAATGTCTAACAATGGTATGCAAGCAATAACCTACCAGTCTATGACGTCAGCACACGTGTCAGCAGAATAGTTCGAATTCTGTAGAAATAAACACCGCTGCCACCATGTTGATCTTTACTGTTTTATATAGTAAATGTTGCTAAATATAATGAGACGTGGCTGGCTGTCATACATTACATATTATGAAGCATAATCACTAAGCCGGAACACACGGGATACATAACGACATATTTAATCGGCCATCTTAGAGGCAGGAAGTAGTAAGACAGAGATCGGAAGTGATCATAACCTCTGCATAGCTAAACTGAGAATTAAACTGAAGAAGTTATACCAACAGAATAAAAATAGAAGAATAGATGTATACAGACTGCAATCAAATGATATAAAGGAGTAATATAATGTCAAAATGAACAACTATTTCGATGCTTTAGGCAAAATTGACAACGATATCACCACCAAGACAATTGATACTAAATGGGAACAACTGAGAACAGCAATGACAGAAGCAGCAGTAGCAACCACCGGATACCTAGTACATAAAAAGAAAAAATGGATGAGAGAAGATACTTGGGATAAAATACAAGAAAGGAAAACAGCAAAAGTTAAACTACTAGCGGCAAGTACACATAATGCAGTTGAATCTTGCAAACTAACTTATAACTTGTTAAATAAAGAAGTGAAGACAAAAACTCGAAGAGATAAAAGACATTTCATCAATGAACTGGCCGTAGAAGCTGAAAATGCTGCAAGAACTGGTAATAGTAGGTGCCTTTATCAAATTACAAAACAACTATGTCACCAGCCTACTGCTATGGAAACACCTGTTAAAAGTAAATTAGGGAATTCAATACCAACAGAAAAAGAACAAATGAAGAGATGGGCTGAGCACTTCATGGAGGTGCTAAATAGACCACCACCAACAGTAACACCTGATTTTAATAATGAAACACCCACAACCACCTTGCCAATAACTTGCGACGAATTCACGCTGGACGAGATCAAACAAGCCGTTAAAAGATTAAAAAATTTTAAAGCTGCTGGAGTTGACGAAATTTCAGGGGAAATGATTAAAGCAGTTAATGACAACAACCTCTTGAGAATTTTAGATATTATAAATGAAGTATGGAGAGAAGAACAACCACCACAACAATGGAAAGACAGTATTATTGTAAAGTTACCGAAGAAAGGTGATCTATCAGACTGTAATAACTGGCGTGGTATATCTCTATTATCAGTACCTGGAAAATTATTATGTTGCATGATGTTAGAAAGACTTAAATTGCATGCTGACGAAAAGATCAGAGAAGAACAAGCGGGTTTCAGGCCGAAACGATCATGTATTGATCAAATATTCACACTAAGAACAATTATAGAAGAATCAGTGGAAAGGCAATCGCCACTTATTATCACCTTCGTCGATTTTCAAAAAGCCTTTGATAGTCTACACCGCCCATCATTGTGGAAGATACTTACAATCTATGATTTTCCAACAAAATATGTGAATATAATCAAAGCGCTATATGACAATGCAAGATGTTGTGTTAGAACAAATAAAGGGAATACAGAATGGTTTACAGTAGAAACAGGGGTGAAACAAGGCTGTATTATGTCACCACTACTTTTTGGAATAGCTATTGATTGGGTTATGAGAAACTATACCCACAATGAACAATTGGGTATAAAATGGACAAATGGAAAATTCCTGGGGGACCTGGATTTCGCAGATGATGTAGCATTCTTAAGTTCAACACCAAGACAATCACAAGAAGCAATAAATAATTTGTGTCATCTCTCGGTTAAAATAGGTCTCCAAATAAATGCCTCTAAAACTAAAGTTATGAACTTTTCTAACGAGACCTTTGATATCATCTTGAACGGGGAAAAACTACAGAAAGTTGAAAGTTTCAATTATTTAGGCAGTAAAATGACTCAGGATGGTGACACAACAAGAGAAATCCATACTAGAATTGCTTTGGCAGCCAGCGCCTTCAATAGATTATCTAACATTTGGAAATTACGATAATTGAATATACATACCAAGCTTCGTCTGTTTAATTCAAATGTTATCTTAGTGTTAACATACGGCTGTGAGAGTTGGAAAATAACAAAATCATTGGAGAACAAGCTGAATACATTCGAGAACAAATGTCTTAGAAAACTCATGAACATCAGTTGGAAAGAATTCAAGACTAATCGACAAATAAGAGAAGACTCTAGGCAGAAATATGTCTCCGACTATATAAGGAAAAGACGATGGTCATATATCGGTCATGTCCTACGAATGCAAAACAACAGAATACCACTACAGGCGCTCACTTGGGTTCCTGAGGGTAAGAGGAAAAAAGGAAGACCAAAAGAAACACTCAGAAGAACAATAATAAGAGAAGGAAGAACGTTGGGCCTAAATAATGTGCAAGAGCTAAGAGGAGTGGCGTCACAACGAACAACCTGGAGAGCACTGGTTTCTGCCTTATGCGCCGTGTTTGGTGCTTGAAGAATTTATTATTATTATTATTATTATTGTCCTGATGAAATCGTTCCCCATGCTCGTCCCTGAAAGCACCGCAGTTAGCAGGGAAGAAATCCAGATGCGAGTGTAAAAATTATAATTTCAAAGCCCCACAGACAGAGGAAACAGCAAAACTTTGTATAACCCTGCTGTAGCCCCATCAAGATGGCTATGACCTTCTTCTCTTCGATCCTTAGCCACCGACCGTCAAAGCAGTCAGTGGCCATCACGCCTAGTGGCGTCTTGTAGGGCAACAACAAATTGATTCCACCTTGCACGGTCGGTGGCCATCCTTCGTACAGTGCCCCAACTCTGGTTCATTCTTTGCATCTCAGCCTCCACAGTCCTCCGCCAAGTTGTTTTTGGTCGGCCTCTCTTTCGCTTTCCTTCAGGGGTCCAAAGCATAGCTGTTCTTGTGATGGCATCGGGGTCTCTTCTGAGGACATGACCAACCCAGCTCCAGCGTCTGCCAGCTATAATGGTATGCATGTCCTCTTGCTCGCCACGAGCAAGCAGATCTTGATCGGCGATGGCATTCGGCCAAAAGATTCGGTGAATTTTTCTTAGGCATGTTGTGTGAAAAGAGGACAATTTTGACATTTCCTTCTCTGCGACTCTCCAGCATTCCGCACCATAGAGAAGCACAGAAAGCACGCAACTCTGGTATAATCTTAATTTTGTGCTTGTGCTGTATTGGAAGGACTTCCAGATGTTATTTAGGCTAAAGAAGGCTGTTCTTGCCTTATTCATTCTGATGTTGATGTCTTTGCCTGCCCCACCGTCTGGTGTTACTATGCTTTCTAGGTATGTGAAGGCATCTGTCTGTACCAGTTGCTGATTCTTTACTGACATGGGCTCAGGGTTGCTCACATTGAGCGTCATGACCTCAGACTTCTTTAAATTGATGTTCAAGCTTACCTGCTGGCTAAATTTATTAAGTCTATCCGTTTTTTCCTGGATGTGTTGATGTGAATGTGCCAGCAGTGCAATGTCATCTGCATATTCCAGATCTTCCAATGTTGAAAATGTAGTCCATCTCATTGCTCTTGGACTGCCCTCTGTTGTCTGGCGCATCACCCAGTCTATGACTGTTAAAAATAGAGTGGTTGATAAGGGGCATCCCTGTCGTACTCCTGTTTTCACCTCGAAGGTTAGGTTGCTCTGCCCAACACTACACGTAAAGTTGGCATAGAGGCTTTTTATGATTGGCTATGACCTTCAGGTCACCACAAATCTGCCACTTATACTTGTCATAGTTGATGGTGTGTAACAGTTGTTTCATGTTGTTGTACGTTTTTTTCATGTGGACTGCATACCCGAGTGGAACATATGGTAAAACGTTATCATTATGGAGCAGCACAACGTTTAAGCTCAAATTGGACAAATCAATGAGCAGCCTGCAATCGTCGTCTTTGTAGTTGTTGTGTTGTGCTGCCTTCAGACCCACTATTTCAATGCAAGCAATGAGGTTATGTCTTTTTGAAATATGGAAGCAGATCTTTTTGTCGAGCACGAAACACAGATACATGCACAGTCTCATCTAGAAGATTCCATTACTGCAGTCTGGACCCCAACAGCTCTGCTTTATTTTTTGGCAATTCCAGATCTCTCATTAGATCATTCAATTCACTCTGGGTAATTTTATGTGGCTGTGCAGACTCTTCAATAGGCACGAAATCAGGATCTCGGGGCTGAGGTGTATCATATCAGCCGCTCATTGCAAATGTTTTAGCAAAGGGACAGGACACGCACAGATATAATGACTAATCCCTGAGAGGGGTGTACGAAGAAAAATACAAAATATCTGCTACTGAGCAGAAAAATAACGAGGAAAGAAAGAAAAAAAAGAAAAGTGCGATAATTGACAGCACATAATAAAAATAAGTACGACAAATGTATCGATACTGCCGGAAATAAACAAAGATCGATAGAGGCGGCCCCGTTTTCTCACACATTCAGAAGTACAACTGAAGGAATATGCCTTCTGTTGATGGGGTCGTTTATATATATGTCTCCATGGTTACTTTGTTTCCTACTAGAGTTACTTGCCCTTATGCTAATTTCCTCTTCCTACTTTCTGCTTCTACAACATGGCTGATTAAAGGTGTTGAGTTTGCATCCAGTGTGTTCAGGCTTCGTGATTATGCTTCATAATGTGAGAATGTTTGACAGCCAGCCACGTCTCATTACATACATCAACATTTACTATATAAAACTGTAAATGTCAACATGGTGGCAGCGGTGTTTATTTCTACAGAATTCGAACTATTCTGCTGAACATCTTGTAACACGTGTGCTGACGTCATCGATTTGAGGTGAGGGGACGATAAACTGGTAAAAACCAAGTTTAACTCTTCTGTTGATAGGTTATTGCCTGCATACCATTATTAGACATTTCGTCATGGCAGAACGGCCCATGTTTCGGTTACCACCCTGCCTAGACATAAATAACGTTGAACCAGTCACATTTCGTAAATGGAGACGACAGTTAGAACTGTATAGGGATGCAGCAGAAGTTGCCTCAAAACCTGATCCCATTCGGGCGGCCATCATCCTTCACTGTACTGGACCTCAAGCCGTTGAAGTTTTTGATCAACTTGCAGAGGAAGGAGACCGCTCTAATCCTAATAAAATTCTCGATTTGCTCCAGAACCATTGCAGCTCACGAAGCAATGAAGTATTACATACGTTCAGATTCTGGAACACACCTCTTCAAGAACCTTTTAATTCCTTTGTGACTGAGCTGAGAACTAAGGCAGATTAGTGCAACTTTAACGACAAGGATCGTATGATAAGAGACAAAATTGTCTTTACTGTTAACAAAAGGTTACAAGAGAAGCTCTTGAGAAAAGCTGACCTCGATCTAAAGAAAGCCATTCATATATGCAGAGTCTTCGTGCAAACTGGAAACGACATAAAAGAGATGAGTAATACAGTACAACATTCTGAAGCAAGGGTTGAAAAGGTACAGAAAAAAATCGCTCAACCATAAACCTCCCAAGAGAGACACTGGGCATGTTGCTGGTAAAGCCTGTCAAAGTAACACTGACAGTGGGTACTTTGAACCTAGAAAGGAGTGTCATTACTGCGGACAGAAACAACCATTGATTAAGAAAAAGTGTCCTGCATGGGGGAAGTTTTGCTCAAGTTGTGGGGGAAGAAACCATTTCAAAGTTAAATGCAAGAAACTTCACACTGTTCACACAGAGTCAGTGGAAGATTCTGAAGTTTTTCTTAATTGTGTGAAGTCTAGCAAAGCTTGTACATCTGCACAACTCATTGTCAATGGAAAAATGGTAAAATTTCAGCTAGACACAGCAGCTGATGTGAATACAATCTGTCAACGCTTTGTGATGCAAGAACAACTGTTACCCACAAAACAGAGGCTTGTTATGTGGAATGGTACTAAGATGACTCCACTGGGAGAAGTTTTATTAACTGTAGAGAATCCTAAGACTGGGATAAAACACAATATAAGGTTTACTGTTGTGAAAAATAGATTCACATGTTTGCTGGGCAACAACACACTCCAGGATCTACAGTTTGTGACAGTCAACACAAACAAATTTATTGCTAAGGTGGCTACTGACAGTTCAGAAAATGATCATAACTCTGATAACCATCTAGGTGTCCTGGGTGAAGCTGTGTTGCATATTGATCCTAATATTCGTCCAAAGGCACTGCCATGCAGAAAAATACCATTTTCACTTAAGAGCAAGTTAAAATCAGAGCTTCAAAATCTAATGAACAGAGGTATATTAATACCAGAGAGGAGCCGACTGAATGGGTTAACCAAATGGCTGTTGTTGAAAAGTCTGATGGTTCTTTAAGAATATGCATTGATCCTAGATCCCTGAATGAGGCTTTGCAGAGAGAGCATTACAGATTACCAACTTTGGATGATGTATTGCCTGAACTCAATAATGCCAAGATTTTCACAAAGCTGGATATCAAGGAAGCATTCTGGCATATTAAACTTGATGAGAAGTCTAGTAAACTTACAACAATGATTACACCTTTTGGTAGGTTCAGATGGTCTAGATTACCATTTGGTTTGAATGTAAGCAGTGAAATTTTCCAGAGGCATCTAGCACAAGCTCTGGAGGGTCTTCATGGTTGCATCAATGTTGCTGATGACATAGTTATTGCAGGTTGTGGATCAAACAGACAGCAAGCAATTAAGGACCATGATCTGAAGCTTAAAGCACTGAAACATAGGTGTAAAGAGAAAGGCATTAAACTGAATGAAGCTAAAGCTCAAGAGAAGAAAGAAGAAATTACCTTCATGGGTCACCTTATTACTGCTCGAGGTGTTGAACCAGATAAGAAAAAGGTTGAGACAATACTAAACATGCCCGTTCCTAAGGACTGTCATGAGGTTCGAAGATTTTGCGGCATGATACAGTATCTAGCAAAGTTTCTCAAGAATCTTTCAGAAGTTCTTCATACAATAAGAGAACTTACCCGTAAGGATACTCCCTTTATCTGGTCTGCTGAATGTGAACAAGCCTTCAAGAGAATTAAGAAGCTGATTACTTCTACTCCAGTACATGCATACTATGATCCTGATGAATCTTTGTGTATTCAAGTTGATACTAGCAGCTATGGACTTGGGGCTGTCCTCCTACAAAACGGTCATCCAATAGAGTTTGCTTCAAGAGCTCTCACTGAAACAGAACAACGCTGGGCTCAAATTGAGAAGGAACTCTTAGCTGTTGTATATGGTTTGGAACGCTTTGACCAGTACACTTATGGAAGGAAAGTTACAGTCATCAACGACCATAAACCTTTGGCAGCCATCGTTAAGAAACCTCTGAGTCAAATTCCTCGAAGACTGCAGAATTTACTGATGCGCAGCCATCGATATGACTTTGAATTCCAATGGGTACAAGGTTCCGATCTTCTTATAGCCGACACACTGTCCAGAGTTCGTATTCATAATGTCACTTTGGATTTCTCAACTGATAGAGAGAGCAATGCAGGAGCTGATGCACCTGTAAGATTACCTGAAATACCAGATGTGATGATGGAAAAGATTAAAGCTGAAACTCTCAAAGACAGCGTGCTCCAGAGGTTGAAGTCGACCATTTTTGATGGGTGGCCTACAAAAAAGTCTGATGTACCAGCTGAGCTTATGCCTTATTTTGACATTCGTGACACTCTGACAACAGAACAAGACATAATACTTAAAGGAGAGCGTATTCTTATCCCAAAAGCATTGAGGCCTGAAATCAAGCAGAAGCTACACGCTGCTCATCTTGCATTTGACAGCATGATGCGCCGGGCCAGAAGTTGTCTGTTTTGGATCGGCATGACGGCTGAGATTCGACAGATAGCTGAGAGTTGTCCAGAATGTCAAGAAACGAAGGCAAGGAATACTAAAGAACCTTTAAACCAACACTCAAGAGGTTTATCACCTTGGGAGAAAGTT
This sequence comes from Oreohelix idahoensis, assembly GCA_024509875.1. NCBI lineage: Eukaryota > Metazoa > Mollusca > Gastropoda > Stylommatophora > Oreohelicidae > Oreohelix > Oreohelix idahoensis. The sequence goes on from JAMPIV010015181.1 coordinate 102,916, forward strand.
GGCACTGACATCTTTATTATAGAAGGCCGATACTGTTTAGTTCTGATTGACTACTTTTCCAACTTCATTGAAGTAGACTTTCTTCCTACAATAACAGCACAGTTGGTCATCAGGAAATTGAAGTCTCATTTTGCTCGTTATGGTGTTCCCAAAGTTATTGTATCAGACCAAGGTACTCAGTTTACGTCTGCACAGTTCAGATCATTTACTGCTAGATGGGGAATACTTCATGTTAAATCAGCACCAGGTCACCATAAAGCCAATGGATTAGCTGAATCTGCTGTGAAACTCATCAAGGGTATGATGAGAAAGACTATTCAAAACAATACAGATGCATATGAGGCACTACTTGAACTTCGTAATACGACAAGACAAGGGTTTGACCAAAGTCCAGCAGAAATACTGTTCAACAGGAAACTGCCTACACTAATACCTTCTGCAGTGAAACCCGTTGCATCTCACAGTAGAGTTATTGAAAGTAGAGGCAAGAGAGACAGATCAGTGAAGATGTATTATGATAAAACTGCTCATGATCTGCCCAAGTTGTCTCACCAGCCAGTTTACTACCAAGACCCTGAACAACCAAACTGGCAACCTTGAAGGATTGATAAGAGGCTCTCTGAAAGATCATATTTAGTTGAATTGGAGAATGGAGGTCAATATGTCAGAAACAGAATTCATCTAAGACCGAACACAACACCTTTCACACCTGATCCCGCGGACCTGGAAATTGATTTCTCCTCTCCAGTTCTACCCGAGCAACAGGTTGTTTTGCCAGACATGGAGAACACTAGTGAAGTGAACATTTCCAATCCTCCAGAAGTTAATCCTTCAACCCCAGTTACTTCTAGTCCTGGCAAAGAACAGAAACATTCTCTCCTACCATCTTGCCCTAAGAGACCTCAAAGAGATCGCAAGAAACCCTCTTGGATGAATGACTTTGTTCACTCATAAAGAAGGGAGGAATGTTGATGGGGTCGTTTGTATATATGTCTCCATGGTTACTTTGTTTCCTACTAGAATTACTTGCCCTTATGCTAATTTCCTCTTCCTACTTTCTGCTTCTACAACATGGCTGATTAAACGTGTTGAATTTGCATCCAGTGTGTTCAGGCTTCACAGTCCCAATTAAGATGGTTTGGCCATGTATGCAGAATGGGAGAAGATCGGATACCACGACAAGCATGGGAAACAAAGAGCCAAGGATCCAGACCCCGAGGACGACCCAGAGTCCGCTGGGAGGATAACATTAGACAATCTTTGAAGGACCGAGGACTAGAATGGAACCAGGCCAGGAGGAAGACAGCGGATAGGATAGTCTGGCGCTCTCTCTTCCAAACCTCTACACCTCACGGTAGAATGGGAGCGACTAAGTAAGTAAGTAAGTGTTCAGGCTTCGTGATTATGCTTCATAATGTGAGAATGTTTGACAGCCAGCCACGTCTCATTACATACATCAACATTTACTAGCCTATATAAAACTGTAAGGCCGCTTACACACGAGCGTTTCTTGACGCGCGTTTCTCACGCGTGACGAATGAAGGAGTAAGGGATTTACAGGCTGCTCAGCCGAGCGAGACTGTCTGTAAATCCATACTCTTTCATTCGTCACGCGAGAGAAACGCGCGTCAAGAAACGCTCGTGTGTAAGCGGCCTAAATGTCAACACCTTCACACTAGGTCAGTTGTCTGAAAAATCAGAAGGGTCACTATAAGAGACTTGTTATTCGCTGATGACGCTGCAATCGTCACTCAAAGCCAACAGGAGCTTCAGAGTTTGATGAATCGCTACACCCAAGCATGCAAGGACTTAAACCTCACCATAAGAAAAATGTACTGTGTGAGGTTGTGGATTTTGCACCAGTTATCACTATCGATAACTATGAATTGGCAGTGGTGCACCACTTCACATACCTGGGGTCTACCATCAATGACAGACTCTCTCTGGACACATACATTGACAGCTGCATTGGCAAAGCTGCAGCTACCTTTGCCCACCTCACATCGCGTGTTTGGGGAAACTTTAAACTCACAACGAAGACCAAAGATTCGTTATATAACGCCTGCGTCACCAGCATATTTCTAAATGGCGGCGAGACATGGACAACCTATACTAAGCAAGAAAGAAGGCTCACTACCTGCCATCTACTGTGTCTACGTCAAATCCTCGGTATTTCGTAGAAGGAAAAAGTGACAAATGTCGAGGTGTTGACACGTGCTGGCCTTCAAAGCATGTATAAACTGCTTAGACAGCGTAGACTGCGCTGGCTTGGCTTGTCCGCCGTATGGAAGATGGTCGTATTCCGAAAGATATCTTCTATGGACAACTGGCAGTTGGCAAAAGAACAGTTGGGCGACCGCAGCTGAGATTCAAAGATGTGTGCAAAAGATACATGAGGGCGCTTGACATAAATCCAGCAACCTGTGAGGATGAAGCTGTCGATCGCACCAAGTGGTGATGCTATCTATGGCGCTACCTCAGGTTGGGCGAAACGAGGCTCACACAACAAACAGAAGAGAGGAGAAAACGTCGAAAAGAACAATAATCAGCTGAAGGCTGTCACCTCAGGGGCGCATTCTCATAGTCAGTTATGACTGAAGGGGCTATTATCAGCACTATCTATATGTAAGAACAATACCGCCGTTTGTTCTTTCTTTCAAAATCATACATTTTCTTCTTGAAAAGCTGATCCATAATATCGTACAACTGTTGTTCCAAAATATTTAGTGAGTCTGACTGTATAATTTTTTTTCTTTCCAAATAACCATTGAATCTTTTATTTACTTTGGTATCTAATGTTTTACCTTGCTATTGGTGAGTTAAAGAAATCATCTGTATGAACTAGCATCCGTTTAATCTTTTTTGTCCTAGTTTTAGGATTGGAGAACTACTGCCATTTTCCATGTCTTAATATTTTTTCTGAATTCCAAGTGTTGTTAAATATAAATGGTACGTTCCCATTGGTATTCATTGGTATGTACCCTAATATGTCATTGCTCGAGGTGACGTGTAAAAATAGAGAAAGAAGTCAAAGTAGAAAGTTTAAAATATATAGAAACAACCTAAATGCTCATTGAAATAACAATAATATCAAGAATCACGATGGCAATATACAAGACAACAGTTATCATATTTATTAGTCACAAGCAAGAATAAAGGAGCATGCGGAAAATATATTTGTGGGAATACGCCAAATGCGGGATGTGTCATACTCGGAATACAGTTTGAAGGTCGAAACAAATTAGGCCTACAAACGAATTCAACATACTTGAATTTTTGGTTCAAGTTGTCACATATTGTGGTATGAGGGGGAAGAAGTTGGGGGAGGGGCTAGCCCAGGTTAATTTCAGAATACAGAGACAATAACTTGTAATTGAAGAGAGCGAATATCCAATCCATTAATTTAATTTTGACATTTATAAGGGGCGCCAACTCTTGTCTACAGAATACAATCATTTTTTGTCAGCGGAAAATGCATGATACTTATTTCGACAGCTGCCGAAACCACGCAAATATAAGTGATTGTAAGTTTAAAGTATATGCATATACCAGTCCTTTTCAGTACTAACAACCGGCTAGCACCGAAGAAACTAAACGCAATATATACCCCAATTATAACCAACTTTCAGGTTGAACAGGGTATAACAGCAACATAGTAGACAAAAGAACGAACGAAGTATATGCATAAACAGTTGAAATGAAGGACAGTGGACCGTCTTCCCAATACGGCCTTAAAAAAGAGTTCAGAAATGCAGTAAAAAGGGGAAAGTGTTAGGTTCAGGATGAGATTTAAGAATCCTAACCCTATGGGCCTAATCATAATCCGGGTGAAACGAAGCGCCTTGGGCCGTGTGGTCTTCTTTAGCCCAGATGTCTTTTCTTACGAATTCCATTACGGATTCATAATGGGCAAGTTGGAAGTTTATTGTTCATTATTTATAACGTGGCGTACTATGTTGTCTTGCGGTTTGTTTGTGTTTTATCGGGTTTATTAGGCCTATGTATCAGTAAGGTGGAAAATGGTTAGGGTTTGGATTAAATGTTAGGTAACATCTTTGTTAATGAGCGTTCTAACCGTTGGCAATGAAACCGCCAACAAAACACGCGACACTATGTAGTAGGCTTATGTGTAGATTACTGCGATAATTGCAGAATAATACATTCTGTAGATGAGTGACAATGCATGCGCTGCACTTTTTCGCATGCGCGAAGCGTGCATGTGCTTATGGTAAGAGAGTATGACATGTTATGATTGCGGACGAAAAAGAGATAATGTGCCACAAATCTAGACCGGAGAGTTATATAATCTGTGGCTGTGCCATTAGGCTAATTAGTGGTTGCAATTAGAGTTGGATTTAGATTTAGAAATGCTAACACAAACATTCTAAAGCGTTAGAGTTGTTTTTTAAATTTTTATTGTTTGTTTGTTTCTTGAAAAAAGGGGTGTTACGCACAAATTGATTCATACAATTTTGATCTTGATTAACTATATTTCGACTGAATGGAGGGCAGAGGAAGAAGATACTATATTTAGGTATCGGAAATCTGATTTTATTGTCTTGAATTTAACACAATATTTTTCCTAAATATATCCGTAAAAAAATGTGTTAGGTTTATCATTTCCAAATCTAGACATGCCTAACTCCTAATGACACGGGTGACTTAATTGACCATGGAGTAGATATTTATTCTGACAAAATTGGGGACACAGCCTTCAGTGCTTCATTTCAACCTCATAATCCTTACCATAACAACATTGGAAACTTATTTATATGACTTTAAAAAACACGGTCTACTGTCCTTCATTTCCACCACTATTTAGTAACATTACATGACAATATGTATTAAAAATTAAAGAAGCTCACAAAATTAAGAATGTCAGAACTTGTAAAGACTTGTTTGTTTCCTGTCTTGAAGGTCTAACCAATAACTCTGAGGTTTAAAATGGTACTTTTGCTGCACATTTTACATTTGGCTGATAGAGAGTCTGAGAAATTTTTTATTTTCCATTCTAACTTAGCCTACTTATTAAGTCATTCCTCTTCTATCGTGAGATATTTTATATCACAGATATTTTAGTCAACTTTTATTTCATGAACAATATTTAAATTTGTAAATGATCAGACACCAGCACATGTATTTTGCCTGTATATCTACATTTCTTGTTAGAAAGCTAGAATTCAGAGCAAGAATGTAATTATACATGGTTAAAATAAACAATGGTGGGCCATCTGTTCAATACCACCTTAAAAAAAAGAATTCAGAGATGCAGTAAAAAGGGTTAGGGTTAGATATCCTAAACCCTAACATTAATGCTAACCCTAGTAACGTCAACAAGTTACTAGGACGATATCAAACAACATGGCCTACTGTTCTTCATGTCGATCCAAAACTCTTATTGAGAAATTTTGGAATGTTATTTATTAAACCTGTAGGAACTCAGGATGGATCAAGACGGTAGCAGACATCATTAAAAAAACATTAGGTCACCTACAGAGAATCAGAAATAAACCCCATTTGTGGTCTTCATGGCAAACTTAATAGATAAAAGATGATGTACTTTCTTTAAAAAATACAATTTTATAACTTACTATAATAATAATAGCCCCTTCAGTCATAACTGACTATGGGAATGCGCCCCTGAGGTGGCAGCCCTCAGCTGCTTATTTTCCTGGTGCTCCTTTCGACGTTTTCTCCTCACCTCTGCTTCTTGTGTGAGTGTCTCTTCGCCCAATCTGAGGTGGTGCCGTAAATAGCATCGCCACTTAGTGCGATCGGCAGCTTCATCCTCCTATAAAGCTCTGTAACTGGATGTTGTTGTAAACTTGTACACTGTAGATTTAATTATGCACGGTTTATTAGTCTTAGTTTGGTTTTAATGACTATCTTCATTGCCCATGGACAACTCCATCAGTGCTCCAATCTCCTCCTTTAGATCACACAAGGGGGATCTCAGCACAGTGTATGAACTCAGTAGCACTGGCGAGAATCTCAATGTGTGTATATAAGAATCACACATTTTATAAATATGTTTGTGGTGGGTAGGTTTCTAATTTTTAAATTTTGCCAGGGCAGTGACAAAATCTAGCCTGGAGAGTTATATAATCTGTGGCTGTGTTATTAATTAGTGGTTGGGATTAGAGTTGGATTTAGATTTAGAAATACTAAACCTAACACAAATATTCTATAGCGTTAGAGTTGTTTTTTAAATTTTTATTGTTTGTTTGTTTCTTGAAAAAAAAAAGGGGTGTTACACACAAATTGATTCATACAATTTTGATCTCGATTGTTCATTGCATATTTGGTCCCATTGTGTTAGATGTTCTCAGCATTAGTTTTATTGGACTGTGGAGGGCAGAGGAAGAAGATACTATATTTGGATATTGGAAATCTGATTTTATTGTTTTAAATTTAACACAATGTATGTCCTAGATATAACCCATCGAGGGTTGAACGATATCCATAAAAAAAAATAGGTAGTGATAGGACTACTCTGGGAGATTTTTAACTGCCGCAGGATTTTTAATGTGTGCAACTTGCACATGGGACCTACTATTTTTTAGCCCTTATCAGAGAAGGCTAGGCATCTGATCTCACTACCCGGGAGACCAGGAGGGAGTATGACATCATTAGGACCACTGGTTCTGAAATAATTTCCTTAAATTATATTCCCTCAACTGATAATTGAACCCAGTACCTCTAGAATTCGAGGCAGATCTCATACCTCTTAACCACTCCAACCCTTAAAATAAATGTAATAAATATTACATGTGAAAACTGAAAAAAATTTGGTATTGCTTCCTTACATTTGGCTTGCGGGTATCTTTGTTAACACATTCAGTTGAAGCACAACAAGCCACAAGCATAAATTACAGCCATACTGTATTTGGTTCCAGCATCTAACAGCAATAAATATAACACATGGGACTTTATAGTTAGGCTCTGTGAGATTCAAAAATTCAAATAGATACACCTTAAGCTTACGTTAAACCATAATGCCTCAGATTTTAATTTACATTAAAAAGCATAAGATTGTTTTCAACATGTTAAAATAACTTCTAGCAACAACAACAAAAAAAAAATCCTTTTATGGCAAAAAACAATACAATGTTAATTCTGTTTATACAAAACTGTACACCAGTGACTGTGTGTAGGAACTATGTAGAAGTTATGTAATAATTACATATACATAGATATGTCAACTCTGAAATTAAATTATGTATGTGTTATTAAAATATAAGATTAATTAAATACCCGTAGCTCCCTGAGGAGTATAAATCTTCAAAGTTTATGCCAAGCCTTCCTGTGCTGTACCACTCGTTTAAGGTATCTATGTCTCCTTTTATCTTCCTCCAGTACTTCTTTCTCTGTGTTGTTTGGTTTCTCTCTGATTATCTTTAACAAAGACTGCCTTGGATTGCTATCAATAGGTATCTTCAATGTGTATCTGTGTAAATTTATGTTTATATGAAACATTAAATGCCAGCATCGTTTCCTCACCTGTTGTTCCATACAGGAGCTTGGTTTTCACATTTGTGATCTTTTCAAACATTTCAAACCTTCTGTTCTGCACAAACACTCATTTATGAAAGACTGTAATGTCTTGGTTGTCATATTTGTTGTTTTATCAGTCTTAATTCAACAATAAGGTTGTGATAAACACATTTCTGCTCCCTTAATCTCAAGTAAGCCTACAACCCAAAGGTAAAGTTACAACAAGCTTCTTTTTGTAATACAGAAATAACATATACAGTTATGAATACATTTAAAAAATATCAGTGTCTGTGACAACTTGAGAGCTTAGTAACTCAGAAAATAATGGACTATTTAAAGGCATACACATCTTAAGAGAAGTTGCTGGGAAGCTGTTATATATTAAAGCTAATTTAGCATTACAGTATTATGTATAAATATATATATATATCTTCTTCTTGGATCCTGAACCCCTGACAGACAAAGTAGTCGGTGGCTATCATACCTAATGGCATCTTGTAAGGCAGCAACAAACTGTTCCCACCTTGTTCGGGTGGTAGCCATCCTTCATGCAGTTCCTGATCACTGGTTCTTGCTTTGTACCTCAGCCTCCACAATCCTCCATCAGGTTGCCTTTTGTCTGCCTCTCTTTGGCAGTCGTTCTACGGTTGATAATGTAACAGGTAGTGTCGGGGATAAGAAATTTGGTTGGAAGTAATTTTGATAACAATGATTTTTATGAGTGAAAGTACAATTATAGTCAAAGGGCAATAATCTATAACACATTGAAGTAGGGGAAGAGAGTAAGGTTGACGTCTCTTGATCACAATATTCAGTGCAGCAGACCTTGACCGGGAATAATAATGTTAAGTCAAGTTTTTTGTTCTGGTTTTGCTGAACTGAGTTGCCTACATGATCACAATTCTGGTGCGGGGAATGAAATAGTAATCTGTTTGTGAGAAAGTCTGGTCTAGAATGTTCACAAATAGTTGTAGTGGTAAACTGAAGTTTGTGATATAGTCAGTCAGATCCTAGAACGCGTTAGCCTAGGTTCAGTTATGAGCTCTCTCCCAAGTGTGAGTAAAGATAGTATTTTATAAGTGGCTGATGCAAATGAGAGTTATTGGATGATAAGCCAAACTCAGTTTGGTTGATCTCTGTGGTGACAGAAGAATGCACTATCGTCTAGACACTCAATTGCCTGTACGTCACATAGGACAGTTTTCTGAGTTATTCAGAGAACAAGAAGACAGTGTTGCCAGTTTGAGAAAATGTATGTGTTTTCTAAATGAACCAAGTACGTTGAACATTTAAGAGTCTATTACTGGTAGTACAGATTTGTAGACAATTGACAGACTAACGAGAAGTATATAAACTTGGGAAATCATCAACCCTTGCGGTAGGCCAGTATTCTCTAGACCAAGTAAAGACTACAGAAATTAAGCTGAACAGAAGTAATATGTCAGAACCATTTGAAAAGACATAGTTTCCATATAAAGAATTTAGAGGGCAGAAATTATTGACAGCAGTGTGTTTTTCAAGTCGTGACCACCATAACCAATAGAGACAGCTAGAAATACTGAAGCAGCAAGAGTGAACGAGAGAGCAAGATATTGTATTAAAAGTTGATTTGAAATTGTTGCTGTACCAGTCAGCCAACCTCATGGGAATGTTGGGCACATCATTTCACATGCTTTACTTTATTTTTTTGTAAATAAAGTTCCACCTATTTGCTACTGATGTTAGAGTGAAGTCAATCATTGATCATGGAGATCATTCATCAGTATTGAACTGTTGTCGTTATGTTGAGAGAAAGCAGAAGTCTAACACCATCAAACATAACTAAGCTGCTTATTGTTCAGGGCAGAGATCCGAACCCACTATACAATCAACACAAGGTAGAAGTAGGATATAGTGGACAACCATCACCAATGGCCACAATAGCATAGCAGTTCTTATGATGGTGTCATGGTCTCTTCTGGGGACATGGCCAACCCAGTTCCAGCATCTGCCCACAGTGATAGTGTGCATATCTTTTTGACTGCACTGTATAAGCAGTTCCTGGTTGGTGATCGGTATTCAGCCTAAAAAATAAAGAAGCTAGATAAATTCTCCGCCCTAGCCGCAGTGAATGTGTGCCCAGCCCTCGAACTACTGAAGAGCTACTCATTTCCTTATACCTATACCCCAAGTGTGATCACAAAGAGATGAGAAAAGGATACTGGAGATGGTTAGGACACACACTGAGGAAACTTGTTGATAGTATTACCAGACAGTCCCTGTTCTAGACTCTCTAGGGTAAGAGAGGTAGAGGGGACCAAGGAACATATGGAGAACAGAACTGGAGATAGACATGAAGATAACATGGATAGACCTTGAGCTGATGGTACAGGACAGGATGACCTGGTGTCAGTTTGTTGAAGGTCTATGCTCCATGGGGAGCTGATGGATGATGATGAATTTATGTTTATATGAAACTTTAAATTTATGTTTATGTAAAACATTTTATTCTTCTATCTTGTTTCATTATTGGTATTTTTGTGAAGCTGCTTTTCTCTTTTCTAAATTGATGAGTCACTGGTAAAACACAAACTGTGCAACCAGAAAGGTGAAATTATGTTTCCTGGTTTTAGTCATTTCCTTCCACCTGTCAGGTATGGGAGAACATCGTACTAGCTGTTTCTACCCCTAGCCATAGTTTGTGTGGTCACTGGATCACTCAAGCCCTCTCAACCACAACAGCGCAATAAAGTGAAGATTATTATTTAGGGTAACTTTCTTACTGTTAGTCGGCGTCTGTGGCCTAATGGATATGAATGCAGTTTCATAATCCAGATATACCAGGTTCGAAACCTGCTGCAGGCGGTTTGGTAGCAGATCGCTTTGTGTGGATTTTTAACAATGGTATAAGCGCCGTACCTTTCAGAAAGCAATGGCAAACTACTGAATGAAAAAAAAATTGCCTAGAAAAATCACAAACAGCCAATAAAAGCTGGGGTTGATTGCCACGTCCTGTAACGGATAAGCAACTAACTTTTCTTACTGGAGTTTTTTTACAATGAAGTATCCTGTTCCAAATCAGAGATGGGGTCATTTCTATTTTAGGACACTTTCATGTTTTCTTACATTTTAGAGTTTTCATGCTGGACCTAAAACACAAACATGGAGGACAGTGATCAGAACCCACAAATAAAATGGGAGCTACATTATGTGAGTTTTCTCTCATTTATTTGTAAGTTGCAGATTACTGTAGACTTTAGTGACCTGATTTAATGAATTCATTTATATCAAATATAAGTCTGTTAAAGCATTACTTATTTTACTTTTCCATTATCATTAACTACTCCACTTTACTGTATAAATCTGATAAGCATCAATTTGGAAATACATTTTTATTGTCATTTTTACTTCATTGTCATTATCATTATGTTTTTTGTCCCTTTTTGTTTCAATATCTGATTCCAGTTTTATCATTGTTTAATTTTAGCCTTTGCTTCTCTTAGAGCAATATGAAATCTACTGCTGCCTTGCTGGACTATCAATGTTTCACTAGAGCCCCTTTAACTAACGTTTTTCAGATTCTTCTGTGTTAGTCTTTGAGGCTAGCACAACAGCTCACAGTAAGCTCACACTATATTTTACCTGATTTAGTAGTCCTCTACTTTGCACTGTTACCATCTGCTACAATGTAGATGTGGTGTTAGACTTTAGGAGATATAAGTAGTATCATTCCATGAAAGTTTTAATGATATTAGTAATCTGTTTTGTTCCTTTCAGAGCCCAGACAGGATGGAAATGAAAATTCCATTCCTTCATGAAATAATAAAACATGAAATAAAATCAGATTATGAAGTAAGTTTATTTCTTACAAATTATTAGCAAGCACTCAATATTCTTATACAGTCAGAGCAATGTAACTAACAGAATATTTGAAATGTTTGTTATACCTTGTATGTCACCTCTACACCTCACGGTAGAAGGGGAACGACCAAGTAAGTAAATTATATGTCTATTTCCTAATATATGCATTCATTTTGTTTATATATTTTAAGACATCAGCTTGAGCATATTTAAAGATACCAGTGGTCAATCTAAGGTTACTGGCATTCCAGGAATGGTGCTGGTGATGGCATTTGTGCTTTGTTTTTGTTCATTGTATATTTGGTCCCATTGTGTTAGATGCTCACAGCATCTGTTTTATTGGTGCCACAGTTACATTTATTAGTATTTCATATCTTAGCTTGTTGAAGAGATGGTATCTCAATCTGTTGTGGCCTGTACAAAGTCTGAAGACTACCACTTATTCACTTCTGCTTAGCTGGTAATATACTTCATTTTTTGTTTTGGTGGCCTTAATGATAAGCTTCAAACCTGTTTCCTATTGTGCTTCTGATAAAGGAGAGGCAGTTATTAATTAAACTGACAGATGTAGAAACTCTTCTTGCTGAGGAATGCAAGTCTGATTGAAAGGATAGAGATAATGAAAATTTGTAGAAGGGTTTCTGGAGAGAGGAGATCATTATCTTTCCCCACGACAGCTGAGGATGTTGCAGTGAGATGGGATCTGCTATGTCACAACTCTTTTGCATCACTGACATAGCTTGTAGAGTATGGCTCTCATGTTATTTAGTTCTGCATTATATTCACATCATGGCATCATCTGTAAGCAGATGCGAGACACAATGAACATACTTGGTGAGTGGCCACAAGAGGAACTTCTGCTTCAGTTTTCTGCCTCTGATTTAAAGTTACTTGAGAATTTTCCTGTTTGCTACTGTTAGATTTTTGTTTTGTGTTTACCATTACTTGAACTCTGAAAGATTCCTGCAACTCCATTTTCTGCTGGATTAGTAGCTGATGCATGTATTTTTCAGTTTGGGGTCTGTTTTTTTTCTATTTCAGCCTGGCTGCTCTTATTTCTCTCAGTACCAGAAAAATTTTCTGTCATCTTGGGGAAGTACTTGTTTTCATACAAGGAGCTTTTGTGTAGTGTTGATAGTTTTATGGTTGTTACAGCGTATGGGATGTGTTCTCATCTTCATCAGCTGCCATCTCCACAATGAAGGTTGGCTTATATGTAATCTCCAGATCTTAAATAAGTGTTGTCCTCATGTCTCCTGTTGTGATTCTCATTGCTAGGTTTTGATCATCATCATTTGTTACACCTTATGGAGCATAGAACTACCACTACAGCTGGTCCCCATACAGGAAGCCTCCAACAAACAATCACATGCTTTTACTGTAGTGGTTTCTGTAGCAATATGTTTTATGTGATGAGGTTGCCAGCCAAATCCACAACCTATTAGTTGTCTTGTACAACATGCACAACCTATTAGTTGTCTTGTACAACATGCACAACCTATTAGTTGTCTTGTACAACATGCACAACCTATTAGTTGTCTTGTACAACATGCATGAGTCCTATTAGTTGTCTTGTACAACATGCACAACCTATTAGTTGTCTTGTACAACATGCACAACCTATTAGTTGTCTTGTACAACATGCATGAGTCCTATTCTTCCTTGTCTTCCCAGAAACTTCATGGGGAATTGCTTGGTTTTAGAGTCCATTAATTTTTATTAATGTTTGACATAGCTGCTGTTGGGCACATTGCATTGCCATAGTTACCAGTCTCACTTGGCCAGTATACAGCATTTTTAGTACTGTCTCTTCTGCTCCCTAAGTTGTGATGGCAATTTGTTTCATGACTGCCATTATTTGCCTTGCTTTCATCTGGTTTCTCTCAGTGAGCAGTCTCTTGTTGCTTGATTTAATGTTCATTGTTTGTATTTTGTAGTGATGACTTTGAGTAAGTTGTTTGCTTCAGTTGTTTATTCTTCCCACGTGTTTTTGGCAAGTATAACTTTATCCTAGAGCTTTTGTAAATCTTCAGTCCTGTATGCTCTGTAATTCTTCTTTGCTTCTTAGAGAATGGACTTGATGGCTGCTTGGTATTTTATTTTGTTAAGACTGTGAACCATTGTATTCATACTGTTGTTTTATGTGTTTATGGTCTCAAAAAAACTTGTCTACCAGCATTGCAAATCATTTCTAGTCAGCTGTTCCAACAGAGTGTTGGTTTTAGTTCCTAGGGAACATATTCTGTATTTATTACCAGCTTTATTGGTCTTTGGTCAGTACCTGATATCTGATCAAGCTTTTACCTGTCCATCAATTTGGCAAAGGATGCCCTCTGTGGAGTAGGTAGAAGTGGTGTGTCATCTACTGAAGTAAAAACTGTCATCTGGCCTGTTGATTAGGTCGAGATTTGTATATATCTTCTAGTATTTCACTTTGTCTCCTCATTTGCAATTTTCCATAATGGGGTGCTATATTTATCCAGCTGGTGTAGATTTTACTTAGTATTATTTCCTTTTGCTACTGTACCCAGCATTTCTTGTAGTCCTTGCTCTATCTGAGCTATCAAAACTTTGTCATCAGTTTATCTCAGATTATTTAACTCTTAGAGGCCGGAACGACGCTACCAGCGTACATCCGCAAAACCCATAGAAGCCAAAACGACGATGGGAACGTCGTTTTTGTGTTCCGTAAAATGTGTTCCGTATTTTCGTAATTTGGTATTTTAACATAACGGAAGTTACTCTTTTTTTTATTCAGAAGAGCGCTATCTTTGAGTTGTGATTCGGAAACACGCTTGTTCTAGCTAATTTCACTGTGAAAAAACGGTAAATCTGTCAGCTTTCGATCGGCGATTATTGTTGTTTATACAGACAATGTCTAGCGAACCAACCACATCATGTTTATCAAAACGTAGGTCTTTTTTATCTGTAGAAAAAGCTAGGGAACTATGCATCTTTGTCGAGTTTATTTAGAATGATGATTTCGAAAATAAAATCGATGATTTCGAATTTGAACTTAACGAAGAAGCTAGTTCTAATCAGGAGGCGGCGTGGTTACAGCCAGGCCCTAGTGCTACAAAACGACAAAAAGTTTTGACCAAATCATCGACAAAAAGGGGGAAAAGCATCAGTACCAAGGAGCAACAAGGGGCAATTAGTAATGAATTGATTTCAGTACCAAACATCAGTATTACTGAGACCCAAAACGCATTCAGATTTCTTCCCAAATATGGTCGCAAACCAGGAGTACACGATGACTTAGGTCTTAGTGAGGCATCAACTCCTTTTGACTGCTATAGGACATTGTTTACTGATGACATTAACAAAACATCACAGAAAGCTGAAACTTGTAATTAATATTCATATATGGATTAGTGTTATTAAAAAAAAAACATGGAGCACTTTGGATAATATTTTAGTCTTTATGCATGTGTTGGTGGGTACATTTTTCATTCACTAAAATGAATTTAAAAATAAAAATTGTTTACATTATTACTGATAATTGAATATAATATGAAGAATAGCACTTAAAAGCCCCAATATTATAATTCTAAATATATTTATCTTTACTGTGAAACATAATTTGTGTGTCTTTTGTTGTGTAATATCAACACAATATATGATTTAATTTAAAAGTTCACGCGGCCTTGAATATCTTCTTTTTTATTTTAATGATGATGGTACGGTTTGCTGGATGGTCTGTAAACCATTAACAAAATATCGCAGAAAGCTGAAACTTGTAAATAATATTCATACATGGATTAGTGTTATTAAAAAAAAACCATGCTGGAGCACTTGGATATAGGTTTCAGTTCTTTATGCATCGGTTGGTGGGTACATTTTTCATTCACTAAAATGAGTTTTTATTAAAAAAGTCTAATAAAATATGTAGAATTCACTAACATTCATATTCTAATTAATTGAATTTATCTTTACTGTATGTAAGAATAGTCTTTGTTGTATAAAAACAATACAATATTATTTAATTTAAAAGCTTCACTCTGGCCTTAATGTCCTTTTTCTTTCCAAAACATAATTTTTATATGTTCTGGATGGTGTGTAAAAAACATAACTAAATTAAAATCACAGGAAGCTGACACTTGTAAATAATATTCATATATGGATTAGTGGATATTTTAAAGACCCTAGAGCACTCTGGATAATATTTCAGTCTGCTGCATGGTTGGTAAATACATTATTTCATTCACTAAAATAGTCACATGAAAGTGGTCTAAAATTATGAACTCATAACTGAATTCATATATGTAGAATATCACTAAAAAAAACCATATTCTAATTCTACATTCATTTATCTTTACTGTGATGTATAATATGTGTGTCTTTGTTGTGTAATAACTCAGTAACTTTGGAATTTATAAAGGTACTGCTTTAAGGTACAAAAATAATTCTGGCAAAACTGATGAAAAAATTCCGGCCTGCAAGAGTTAAGTTGCAGTCTTCAGCTGATATTCCTAGCATGTCTTCTGTTCATCTATTCTCTTTAAGCTGTCTGTGGAGCATAAGCTTTCAACCAATGGAGGCCAAGCATACATGTTCTTTTCTTATCTTAAAGGGCTTAGTAAGTTGTCCTTCATTGAAAATTCAACATTTTGTGTGTCATATGTTTTCTTTAATAACTTAATGAACTTATAGGGGAATCCAAAATACCTCATCAGACTTGTGAGCCAATCTCTGACCACATGCACTCCCTCGAATGTGCTACCTGACCTGGGACGGTCAAGATGCCAAATATAGGGGCTAACACCATAATCCCTATAATACATGAAACTAAAATGTATTTGTACAAAACGGGTTCACTTATACCTTTACCTTTTGATACTGGTGAATGTTGAATATAATATGTGAAGAATAGCTGTTGATAAAGCCCCAATATGTATCATTTGCTAAATATTGCAGTATTATAATCTTTTACTGTGAAACATAATTTGTTTCCACTCCCGTGTGTTACTGGGGCCCGAAAGGGAAGCAAAGAATAGTAACACTGTTCCTTGCCACGCATATCGTAGAAAGCGACTAAGGAGGGTTGGGCATGGGGCTGGTTACCCCATCCTGTAAAAAAATTTAAACCACAAAAAACTTCAACAAACATGGACACAGTCAATTAAGGGAAATAAAACACAGCCATCCAAGACAAGGGAAGGTCCTCTCGCAGGGAGGCGCATGATGCAACACAGAGAAAGCCAAAAGGAGTCTGTGTTACTGACTAACCTTTTTTCTTCTAGGAGAACCTCCAGATTTGGCACCAGGAATGTTCATACATTGAAAAAAAGTGGCACACGTAGCAGCAGAAATGAGGGAATATAAAATTGAGATTCTGGGACTGTGTGAAACAAAGTGGAAGAGGGTAGACAAGAAGAAACTCATCACAGGTGAATTGGTGCTGTCCTCGGGACATGAAGACGAAAGTTCACACCACAGTGAAGGAGTAGCTCTTATGTTATCTAAAGAAGCACAGAAAGCACTCATTGAATGGGAAGCTGTTGGATCCAGAATAATAACAGCTACTTTTAAAACAGATAAAAAGAAAATGCATGTAAATGTCATCTAATGTTATGCACCAACTAATGACAAAGAAGAGTCTGTGAAAGAAGCATTTTATACTAGACTGCGGGAAATTATGTATAAAGTAAAAAGAAGAGACATCACAATTTTGATGGGTGACATGAATGCAAAGATAGGTACAGTCAACACCAGATTTGAAGAAGTCATGGGAAAACAGGGGCTAGGAATAATGAATGAAAATGGGGAACTATTCTTAAACTTCTGTGCTTCAAATCAACTGGCTATAGGAGGAAGCATGTTTCCACATAAGAGAATACACAAGGCAACATGGATATCACCAGACCATAGAACAGAAAATCAGATTGATCATATATGCATAAACAAGAAGTTTAGATCATCATTGCAGGATGTAAAGGTATATAGAGGAGCAGATGTGGCATCAGATCACCATCTTCTGATAGCCAAAGTAAATATGAAACTCAAGAGATATGCAACAATGCAAAATTATAGACAACAATTTAATGTAGAACATCTAAGAAATCAAGAAACAAGAGACAAATTTGCGGTCCCAGTATCCAACAAATTCCAAGTGCTCCAACAGCTGGAAGACGTAGAGAATACAGAAGACTATTGGCAGCAGGTCAAAACTATATGGAATGAGACATGTGAAGAAATACTGGGGAAAATGGAACGACAACAAAAAGCATGGATAACAACAGAAACCATCAATGAGATAAAAGACAGGAAAAACAAGAAAGCAGATTTAAACACAAGCAAAACTAGAAGTTCCAAAGCCAATGCTCAAGAAGTGTACACAGAAGCAAACAAAGAAGTAAAAAGAAGTATCAAAAGAGACAAGAGGAAGTATATTGAGGCGTTGGCAAGAGAGGCAGAAGATGCTGCAGCCAAAGGAAATATGAGAGAACTGTATAGCAGCACAAAGAAGCTAACAGGGAAATAAAAGCAAACAAGTTGCCTCATAAAAGACAAGAATGGAAAACTGCTCAGCAATATACAAAAGCAAATGAAGAGGTGGACAGAATATTTTGAGGACCTTCTCAATAGACCAGCTCCACAAAACCCCCCGGACATCCAACCAGCAGAAGAAGAGTTACAAATTAACGGTGAAAGACCAACGAAGGAAGAAATAAAGAAAGCCATAAAGCTTCAAAGAGATGGAAAAGCATCTGACCTGATGGCATTCCAGCAGAGGCCATCAAAGCAGATATCGACACGGCTACAGAGATGTTATATAAATTACTTGGTAAAGTCTGGGAAAAGGAAGAGATACCAGCAAAATGGAAGGAAGGATATCTGGTTAAGTTGCCTAAGAAGGGAAATTTACAAGAGTGCACAAATTATAGAGGAATAATGTTACTATCAGTGCCAGGAAAAGTATTAAACAGGATTAGCCTTGAGAGATTAAAAGAGTCCATAGACAAGAAACTGAGAGATGAACAAGCAGGTTTTCGACAAAACAGATCATGTACAGACCAGATAGCCACTTTGAGAATAATAGTTGAACAAAGTCTGGAATGGAATTCACCACTATACATCGGATTTGTGGACTACGAAAAGGCATTTGACAGTGTAGACAGAGATCACTTTGGAAATTGATGAGGCATTATGGAGTTCCCCTGAAGATCATTAATTTAATAAAGAAAACATATGAAGACATGACATGCAGAGTTCTTCATGAAGGACAGCTTACAGAACCATTTGGGATAAGAACAGGAGTGCGACAGGGATGTCTCTTGTCTCCATTTCTTTTCTTACTAGCAATAGACTGGGTTATGAGATCATCGACAACACATAACAGTAATGGAATCCAGTGGACTCTGACTAAGCAGTTGGATGATCTGGATTTTGCTGAAGACTTGGCTCTTCTGTCCCATAACCGTAATCAGATGCAAGACAAATTGAAAACACTTGATTAGAGGTCACAGCAATTGGGTCTGAAAATACACAGGGAAATGACAAAAATAATGAGAATAAATGCAGGTAATGATAACAGGGTTGAACTTGAAGAAACACCAATACAAGATGTAGAATCATACACATATCTTGGCAGCAATATAGACAAATTTGGAGGGACAGACAGTTATATCAAAATAAGAATACAAAAGGCAAGAGGAGCTTTCATTGCATTGTGAAATATATGGAGATCAAGAGAAATCGGATCCAACACGAAAATAAGAATCTTCAACTCAAATGTGAAGTCAGTCCTATTGTATGGCTTGGAGACATGGAGAACAAAGACAACAACCAAAAAGCTACAGACTTTCATAAATGGGTGCTTGCGTAGAATAGAGGGATTAAAATGGTATGACAAGGTTACCAATGTGGAACTGATGGCAAGAGCACATGGAGAAGAGAGCTGGAAACAGGTGAAAATGATGAGGAGAATGTGGAAAGAACTTGAGATGATGGCACGTGACAGGAGGATTTGGCATGTGTTTGTTGAAGGTCTATGCTCCTTTGGGAGTGGAGGGTTATGAAATATTTAAAAACAGAAACAAAGAACTGCAAACTATCATGGGTACAATATTTAACAACAGAAACAAATAACTGCAAATTATCATGGGTACAATATTTAACAACAGAAACAAATAACTGCAAATTATCATGGGTACAATAAATATTAACAGAAACAAAGAACTATGTCATGAACTGTTTATACAATAAATGTCAGTACTCATGCTCCAGTGGGAGCTAGATGTGTTTTGTGAGTTGAAGTGAGTGAATGTTAAGTTGGACTGTTGGCATGAATGTATTAGTAGCAGTAAGCGCTAATGTCGAGTTCACGGGCATGACTGAGTTGTTGTGAACGAAGTGGTGGTGAAGACTGGTCAGGTGTGAAAAGGGAGAACGAACGAACGAACAAATTTTATTTTCATAGGGTTAAAAATTGGGCACGCAGGTCCGTCTGACATTCTGCCCTTCCTCTCTCTCTCTCATCATGTATACTGTATCTTTTCATCTTCACATTTACTTTAAGCATTATTATAGCATTTATCATTATAAAAGTAATATAACATCATACATTTGCAATAATCATCATAATTAAAGTATGTTTTTTTTAAATAAATAAAAAAAGAATAATTAAAAATAAAGAATTAAAAAAATTTAATGAAAAAAAAAAAAAAAAAGATAGTGGTAAGGCATTCGAGAGAGAGATTGGAGCAAGTAGAGATTACGCAGAGAGAGAAGATGAATTGTATGAAGGAAAGTAGACAGTAGAATGTATACTGAGATATAGTGAAATTCTTTCCATTGGATGATGTTTCAATTATGCACATGATACATTGTGCTTTTCTTATGATTCATGGCAAAAGTGGCAGTCTGCCTGTGTTATTGTGTTAAGCTAAAGTTTGTGACATAAAGTCATCAGATATCGTGCCTACGTGTTGGAGTTCATTGAGTTAACATTAACTGAATAAGGAGCCATGTTTGTCGCTCCTGGTGTAATGCAATATATATTTGTCAATGTGCACACACAGCTAAGCACTTGACAAACCACAAATTATCATGGGTACAGTATTTAACAATAGAAACAAAGTACTGCAAATCATACATGGTACAGAATTTAACAATAGAAACAGAAAACTGCAAATCATCATAGGTACAATATTTAATAATAGAAACAAAGAACTGCAGATCATAATGGGTACAGTATTTAACAATAGAAACAGAAAACTGCAAAAGGTTATGTAGATCAGTAACAGAACTATGTGTGCCCTGCAGAAATTTATTGTGGAAAAAGTGTGTATGTTTGTATGTGTGTGTTATTTATGGTGAAAGTGTTATGCTTGTGTACATGTCATTTATTATGCATTAAGTGTGTGCATGTGTATACATGACTATTATTTATGGAAGCAGTGTTTACATCTTTGTGCCTGTGTGTTATTGGTGGTGGAAGTGTGTAAGAGAGAGGCTAATATTCATGTTTGTACAAAATAAATTTTTCTACTTTTTTGACTTCATACTTTATTGACACTTTATTGCAGACTAATTTAGGTACCAACTGCACTAATAATCAGATGCACAATACAGTCCCCTTAAAATTGCCACGAGTCATAAAGGAAGAACAGCCTGGTTCATGTGGACATGATGAAGGTAGGCATAAAAATGAATATATGTTGTTATTTAACTCCATAATGACACTCAGAGCATTGGTCAGATGTGACACCCCTGTTAAAACAACGTTCAGAACAGTTTTTAGTTTATTACAAATAAACCAAAAAAAATCATCTGTTTAATGCTGTTTATATTTTAAAAAACGTAAAATTACTTTTGTTACTATTTAAACAACTAATTTGAGTGTAGTTAAGCAGCTCGTGTGCATGTTTTGATGTTATTATTACAATTTAAGTGACTATTTGCATGTTTGCATTTTTTGTTTGTTATTGCTACAAAAATATGTCAGTCTTTATATTTACAATTTCTGAGCCTCCTAAGCAAATAATTGTATCAAACTACTTAGAAATATTGCTGACACTGACGATGATTGTTTGGTAGTCACAGTTTGTTGTCAAATAATAGAATTGGTGCAGAACAGCTTGACACATTAGATTTAGCTGATGAATGGACTTGGTCCTATTCAGTCCAATCAGAAAGCAACAGAATTAGACCTACAGTACATCTCATCACTAGTCCTTGGTACAAGATGAAGCTAGGGATACTATTAAAACTTTAAACAAGTGTAAACAGTTTTTATATGATGTTATTTTTCTATATTTATTTGAAAATGTCATGGCCATATGATGGTGACATGCACACATAAACATGATAATATTCAGGAAGTGTTGCATGCAGATGAGATAAATGGAATGAATGACCCACAAATAAGAAAATGAGATGCTGGCTTTATGGAAGATAAAGCAAATACAAGACTGATAAATTGAAAACAGTCATTGAATTTCAGTCAAGAAATCTTCTTCTTCTTTGATCCTTTGCCACTGATTGTCATTATTATGTTTGGACTGCAGACATTTGGGAGACTGAGACTAATTATAAAATGTCTTTACCTGCAGATATTTGTGAGATTGATTGTAAATTAGCTTTACCCTTGGATATTTTTGAAAATGATTTTAAATTAGCTTTACCCTTGGATATTCATGAGATTGATTGTAAATTAGCTTTACCTGCACATATTTGTCAGTGATGCATGCCGTAATATATATAATAGTTCAGAGAAGGTCTCCATGGCCAAAGTACACACTAGGGGTAGTCAAACAACACATATCAGCATGACTTCAGTGAGCTGACAAGACCTCCTTCACAATTTACAATACTTAGTTTACTTTACTGGAAACAAAG
This sequence comes from Oreohelix idahoensis, assembly GCA_024509875.1. Classification (NCBI taxonomy): domain Eukaryota; kingdom Metazoa; phylum Mollusca; class Gastropoda; order Stylommatophora; family Oreohelicidae; genus Oreohelix; species Oreohelix idahoensis. Next base: position 125,092 of record JAMPIV010015181.1, read on the forward strand.
CTTCATGACATAGAATATAGGCCCAATGGTAAATGAGGTAATAGGCAGTCTTACAGTCCGTTCACTATCAAACGCTGTCATGGCCTTCATACAGTCTTTATTCTCATCGTACACTTGACATCTTCATAACTATATAATATAGGACATCCTGCTGAATCATTATATGGTACACTGTCTATTGGTCAACTTGCGGAGAAGTAGGTTGATAGGTTTGCTGTAACTTCACATCAAACTTGCATTTGCAGTGTTGTTAGCTGACAGTGGGTCTTTCACACACCGTGATAACTCACCCACCACTATGTTCTGACTGCCTTTGATGGCACGAATTTCATATTCATATGGCTGGAGAGCAAGTGCTGCTCTGGCTGCTTTCTCATTACGAAATTTTGTAGTTCTAAGATACGATAATGCCCATTGGTCAGTCTCCAAGACGAATTTTGCGCCAATAAGATAGCGTTGCAATTTTGCATAAAATACACCACCATGAGTAATTCCCACTTGATGATGGGGTAACTTTTTTCTGTTGGTGTCAATTTACGAGTGACATACAGAATAGGATGAAGACAATTATTGAATTCCTGCAATAGTGTTCCGCCAATCCCCGAACCAGAGGCGTCGACCCTAAGTATAAAAGGAAGTCTTGAATCAGGCAATCTTAAAATTGGTGATGAATAAGATTTTAATAAACTTAAAGAATCATTGCACGAATGAGTCCAAACAATCTGTTGGTGTCGTTTTCATAGTGATGAATTGAAACGCGAATGGTTACAACGGAATAAATGTCAACAATGTTTTTCAAACGAAAACCAACAAGTATCTTGAATTGGGTGAACTGGTCAAGTATTGGCAGCACACAAGTCGTTGGTAACTTTACATAGATTTTATTCACCAGGACACGAAGTGGACAAGACGGACATCGTCACAGGCGCAAAGATCACACGACAACATATTAATTATTGCTGCTAAAGTTCCTGAAGATTCTCTTCTAGTAAAGACCTCTGTCCATAGACTAAGGATTACAAAACTGTTACCGTATAATATCCTTCTCAGTCACGACCGTTGACCTTCTTTCAAGGACGTCTATCATGGTAACGTATTCATACTCTGGGATGAAGTCTTCCATATTACATTTGTTAAAATTCCCAGACGTTCATCCTACATAGCGTTGTACATCATATAATTTCACACAAAGTCATATACGATAATCCTATCAGTTAAAGGCTTTCAGTTGGCTAACCTCTCTTTACATCCATGCCACGACTTTGGCATTGAAGCATGTACGGCATTTAAAACATGTGCATAAGGTAAACAATATAACTTCTTCTACTCGTAGGAATTCTCCGTCTACGATCCAAATCTTAAAGGCAAGCGACTCTGTAGATCCATTCTAGGAATGATAAAAATTCCCGCTAGATTAGTAGTAGAGCGGCCTTTTTATGCAGCATTAAAATAAGAAGTGGGCGATAACTTACGTGACATAACTGCGATTGGCTTCGACCTGAAGACCAATACAAATCACAATAATAAATGGCTTCCTTCAACATGCCATTGGATACACAATATAAAATTACAATCATGGACACAAGCCAGTTCCATGTTTCCACTTCAAAACCTGACGTCACAAACTACTCAACTAGGTTACACGTGCGTCCAAAGCAACTCACACAGCATTGTGCACGTCAGTGCGTGAATCAATCGAACGCACAAATAATATAACTATCTCAAGACTGGTGCGTACATTTGGCAGGACCGAAGACTACCCCCTTAGGTAATAAATGTACGTAACAGCTCCCTTATTACCTCCCCTTAAAAAAATTAATCCCATTAATTTTTTTCGAACTAATTACTCGAGAGAGGTGAGTCAAAACTACAACAATATTTATGACATGCATAAAGTTATATCATATTAAGAAAAGAATATTGACTTGAAATTAATATAACTAAATGACAGTATGCATTAAAGCACACATCCACCATCGACCTACTTTGGAACGATGTGGTAATATTCGAAGTAAAAAGAGGTTACACGTGCGTCCAAAGCAACTCACACAGCATTGTGCACGTCAGTGCGTGAATCAATCGAACGCACAAATAATATAACTATCTCAAGACTGGTGCGTACATTTGGCAGGACCGAAGACTACCCCCTTAGGTAATAAATGTACGTAACACAATCTTATTTGGAGAGTTTTTCCTTAATAACAAAGACAGAACTGAAGTAATTTCTGCAACATTGGGTAAGAATTTTCTGTAAAATCCGACAAGACCTAAAAGACTGTGAACCTGTTTTTTTGTCTTAGGAATTTCTGGATTCAGGATCCTGGAGATAGTAGAATCCTCAGGCTTAAGAAAACCACCTCCCATTTTAGGACCAAGAAAAGAAATTTCAGTGAATCCTATTTGAGTTTTAGAAGGTCTTGCAGTAAGATGATGAAGACGAAGAGTAGTCAATAAAGACTGAATTCCAAGAACATGTTCTTCCCAAGATTCATGGAAAAGGCAAATATTATCAATGTAGGTGATGATGTCATCACGACTAGAGACAGTTTTTCTCATCATACGAACAAAAGTTGCAGGAGCGTTAACGAGACCAAAAGACATAAAATTAAATTGGAACAATCCCAAATGTGTAGCGAAAGCTGTATAAGGTTTGGCTCTAACCGACAGAGGTACTTGCCAATATCCTTTAGATAAATCAAATTTACTGACAAAGGTTGCTGTAGATAGTCTATCCAACAAAGAATCTAAGAAAGGTAGAGCTCGGCATCCGAAATCATTAAAGCATTCAAATGCCTGAAATCAATGCAAATCCAAATGGATTTGTCTTTCTTTCTAATCAAAACCATTGGAAAACTGTATGGAGATCGAGATGGAGAAATTATATTTAATTTTATCATATCCTCTATTTCTTTTTTGTACTTGTGATTGAAATGCACAGGGATAGGATAAGGTTTAAGCTTGATTGGTCTGAAATCAGTAAAGAGAATATCATGCTCAATGATATTTATATGCCCAGGAATATCATTAAGCGCGTCAGGAAAAGATTGTAGTAACAGAGACATCTGATCTTTCTGATATGGAGCAAGAGTTGGTGAAATAGAAATATCTCTCCAAGTCTCAGTAGATGAAAAAGGTAAAGTAGGTAGAGACAAAAGAGGCTCAGAAATATTAGGCAATTCAGACAACTCTTCCTGTATGACTGCTAAGGAAGAGCGACGATCACTCGGCTCATCGATAGCCTCAAAAACTGGTTTAACCTTTAGCACGCTGCGAGCCACACATTGGGCCGAACGTAACCTATGTTCTCCATGCTGGAGGCCACATGTGTGGCCTTGCAGCTATCATCGGGGAACTGATTTATAATGTGTGTGCACGTGATCTGAACCCCCGGATGTTAAGTTTTAAAATTATCTGAGAGAGAGCTAGCTTCCGTTTCCGATCTTTTTTAGTAATGGGTGCATTCGCGTTTATTTTCTGTGAATTTTTTCAATCGAAATGAATCATCATCGAACACGCGGCCATTTTCACTCTAATTTTATTGGATTCTGACGCCATGCGGTGGGGATGAGATTTTTGTCTTTATAAGCGCTGATATTGGTTCTCAGAATATGTTTGATGGTCGAGATGGAAACGAAAGTAGAATGGCATTGCTAGTATGTATAATTTTAGGGGTTAGGATTAGGAATATCGGAAAGGTTTAAGATTACGGCCGAATGTCACTGCTGACGAGGGCGTTTGTTGCTTTGCTACTGATGATGGGTGTAATGAAAAGATCGTCATTTGATTTGTATTGGTCTATTTGTCAAATGACTGTCATTGAAATGCAAGGGATATGGACTCTTCGTTTCTTGAATATTGTTTTGTAATTTTAAAATTAAAAATTTTTAAAAAAAAATATTTTTAAACTTTTTTTTTGTTTTTTTCATCTTTCCTTTCCTCTCTTCCTATCTCATCTAACATGTACACAAACAAAATTTACATCATCAGATTCAGCATTCATTCATTTCTATACAGTCCAAAAATGATAGCAATTGACCAAAAAACAAAAAAACTATAGAATTTACTAGTCACCCACTATAGAAATGGGGCGTTGTGAAAAAGAATGCAGCTGCAGGGCAAATTTTTTAAATTTTTATGCAGCGTGCTAAAGGTTAAGATGTGGAGGACGAGAGTAAAATTGTTGCAGCATGTTGATGTGAAAGGTTTTTTCCTTTCTTTAATAGATGTAATTTAGTCAACATCTGACAATCTTTCAAGTACAGTATATGGTCCTCTCCAAGATATGAGTAATTTATTGTCCTTATTGGGTAACAATACATAGGCCTCATCACCCGGCCATAATTGGCACAGCTTTCTGTTTTGGTTAACAAATAATCTTGCCTTAAGTTTAGCTTTTTCTGATGCTTCTACAGCTATTTGGCATGCGTCAATAATTTTCTTTCTAAGGTTAACTACATGTTGGTAGGAGGTTTGGACATCCTCAGGCATGTCAGCTCCAACCAATAACTGTTTCAGTATAGACATAGGTCCTCTTGGCTTGGCACCAAAGACTAACTCAAACAACGCAAATCCTGTATGTTCATTCAGTTTCTCATGATAAGCAAACAATACAGCTGGGAGCACTCTATCCCAGTCCTGCGGGTATTTCGCAGTTACTTTGCCTAGCATTTGTTTAATTAAGACAGCAATTGAGGTGCTCAATTTTCCCGTTCGAAATTGAGTGATATACGCTACTTAGAGATCTATCTATCTCGAACTCCCTCATAACTTGAGTCATAACATCAGAAACAAACAGAGTTCCCTGATCTGATAATATGTTTTCGGGAAAACCCGATCAACTGAAAATTAAAAATAGTGCATTAGCAACATCTGTAGTAGATATTGTTTTCAGAGGAATAGCCTCTGGCCAGCATGTGCACATATCAATGCATGTTAGCACATAATGGTGACCTCTAGCTGACATGACTGGTAGTCGACCTATAAGGTCGATTGCCATTTTTGAGAATGGACACAAAGATATGTCTTATGCCTGGATAGGCACATCATGCTTGGGGCATTTTGCTGCCACATCTTGGCAAGTTTTGCATGTTCAACAAAAGATTGTCATATCCTTTGTCACCCCAGGCCAAAAGAAATGAGACAAAACCCTCTGTTTTGTCCTGGCAATCCCTAAATTTCCTGCACAATTAACATCATGAGCATGCCGTAAGACAAATGGTCAAAAATTAGTAGGCACCTGTTATGAGTAAATTTCATAACATGTATGTCGATATCCATTCAGTTCAACGTAGGAGCATGTTTTGTTTATGACCGGTTACCATTGGTTACAGGAAGTACGTCATCACTTGTGGGCCGAGATAGCAGATGCGAGTGTTGTCATCTGCTGGGTCCAGCGATTCTTCGCTAGAACTAATTCGCTGTGTGTCTTCTCAAGGTGTTGGACGTATGTGTATTATGCTCCTGATGACTATGGCATTTCATGTATTATTCCTTCAAGTTTACCATTACTAGATCACCCATATACCTCTGTGAGGTGATGCTAGTTCTGTTGTGAAAGGATTTATTATTTCCATGAAGAAAGTGAGTTGAACTTTATTAAATATGTCGAAACCAGTCTGAAGACGGTATCTTAGCTACAAACAGTACTTAGCTACAAAGACGTTATTACTGATGCATTACTATATTTGCATTGCAATTTATCTACATGGAGCACGTCCAGTTGATTAAACAGTGTTGTGACTTGTTCACGCTGCTTGGGTGATGTTATTTAAAGTTGGAGATGTGTAACTGTGTGCAGGGTCTACCAGATTCTACCCCTAGTTGACATTGGCCCGAGTACAAGACAGTTACTTGTATTCTATAAAGATAAGATACATAAATAAAATAGTCTCGCAACAGCACCGTAATTTGTTTTTCAACTGATGTTGAATCTTGGAAATTCTGAATCAAGATCCCATTCTTGATTGTATACCAGTATCACGAATTATCATTATACACCACATCATCAGACTTGGCAACCTGAAAAATTTTCTTAATGAATCATCTTCACTTTGCATTTGTATGAATGATTCTTTGTCAATAGGTTGAACCTGTAAATCATCTTCATTAGTCCCCCTCCTCCTCAATGACCTCTTCGTCACCTCTTCATCAGTCACCTTCTCAATTTGGACCTGTTCATTTAACTCTGCACGAGACTGAGCTCTGGTAGTGACAGCATTTGCCATAAACAGATGTTGCTGTTCCCATTTTAAAATATAATCATTAGTGCATTCATGATGTCCAGTTTCTTTTCTGAAAAATAAGGGGTATCTAAAAATACTTCTGCAGTTGGATAATATTCATCTGTGCCCCCGAATATGATGCACTGGACTTCTTTGCCTGTGTAATATGCAGGGTCCACCAATGATCTTTGAACCCCCACAGTAGCAGAACCAGTGTCCCTGAGCACTGAATCAAGTTGGTTGTCTACAAAACCTTTATCGAACACCACTGATCCTGTCCCATTATAAGAGGACATGACTGGCAAAGGGTGTCCACACCAGAGCCAAGGAACTCCCTCTGGCTGAAACAAAGAATTACATTCAGAACAGTTAGTACTATTGGACAAGTCCACACTACATGCATTTGCATGAGAAGCAACATTGTTATTTTGGACATTGTGAACTGTATTATTTTCACTTTGATGCACAACTGCATTGGAACGTTCAGAATTTCTAGAACATTGAAAGTTATTGTTCTGTTGAGAACTCCTGTTATTGCAATTATTTCCATTGTTCCCATAGAATGACCTGTGTCCTCTGTTTGATTGGGAATTGTATCCACTTCTGTTCCAATCTCTGCTAGGTCTGGAGGAGGATTGTTGAGGTATATATATATCATCGTATGATTGGAAATTTCTTTGCGGTTGCTGTGACCTATTGTTAAAATTATACCTCCCTCTGAAAGATCCAGTATTATTATCTCGATTCCATCAAAAATGTATATCCATACTATTTGATCTTTGTCTGGGTGGACCGTACAGCATAGTTCTAGCTGATGCCACTGGCAATGGATCCTTTATGTTAGCTCTGCTAAGATTTCTTCTAGGATGTGCAATTTGGTACTGTCATCTAAGACTTTCCAAAGCAGACAATGGTTCAGGCTTTCTTTCCTGCAAAAATGACAAAAAGTCACCACTGACTGAAGTCAGCACTTTGTCTCTTAAAATTAAGTCAGCCAGCCCATCAAAAGTTTAATCAATTTTTGATAAATCAACCCGTCTAGAAAATCAAAGCTTAATGGATGAAATACTTACTTACTTACTTACTTAGTCGTTCCCCTTCTACCGTGAGGTGTAGAGGTTTGGAAGAGAGAGCGCCAGACTATCCTATTGGCTGTCTTCCTCCTGGCCTGGTTCCATTCTAGTCCTCGATCCTTCAAAGATTGTCTAATGTTGTCCTCCCAGCGGACTCTGGGTCGTCCTCGGGGTCTGGATCCTTGGCTCTTTGTTTCCCATGCTTGTCGTGGTATCCGATCTTCTCCCATTCTGCAGACATGGCCAAACCATCTTAATTGGGACTGTTCTACTTGGGTCTGCAGGGGGTAGGATTTAAGGCCTTGACGTATCGTCTGGTTGCGTACCATGTCTCTTCTTGTTACTTCAACCACCTTCCTCAGATATCTCATTTCTGAGGTTTGGATCTGGCTTTTATGGGTTGTAGTCATTGCCCATGACTCGCATCCATATGTTAAGACTGGGACATAGGTGGTGTGGTATACAGCCATCTTTGTTTTCTTACCAACCTCTCTCTTGCTGAGGAATTCTCGATTTATGGCCTGAAAAAGTCTCCCAGCTGCTGCTTTTCGAGTGGCCAACTCTTCTTTGATGCCTCCCTTTCGGTCTATAATAGCTCCGAGGTATTTAAAGTGGTCGACCTGCTCCAGGACCTGTTCTCCCAGCTTAATCTGATGTCTTCTTTCTTCTCGTGATATCACCATGGATTTTGTTTTAGAGCTGCTTATGACCATCCCTCTCTTCTCCAGCTCTTCCTTCCAGACTTGCAGGTTGGATTGGAGATGTGCCTCTGATTTAGCAATCAGGGCAACATCATCAGCAAATGCCAGCTCTGAAATATAGACCTGTCTCATCTTCCAGTACCCCACTGAATACTTTCTTGTTCTCTCCTTACATGCCTTGATGACATCGTCCATAAGGAGTATGAAGAGGTAAGGTGATAGGATATCACCTTGTCTTACACCACTGGTGGTCCTGAACTCTTCTGACTTATGGTTTGCTGTCCTCACATAATTTCTGCAAGACTTGTAGAAGCTCTGTATAGCATGAATCAGAGGTGCTGGAATATTCTTCCTTGCCAAGCAGTCCAAAAGTTTGCTCCAAGGGACCCTGTCAAACGCCTTTTCCAGATCTATGAAACAAAGATGGATCTCACTCTTATACTCAAGGGCCTTTTCACTCAGCTGTCTGAGTGTGAAGATTAGGTCTTGAGTACTTCGGTTTGCTCGGAATCCGCACTGGACCTCATCCAATTGTGGCTCAGCTAGGCGTCGAAGTCTCTGCTCTAGGATTCTAGAGTAGATTTTTCCAGGGACACTGAGAAGGGATATGCCTCTATGGTTTCCACACTGTCGATTGTCACCTTTTTTGAAAATTGGTGTTATGATGGCGATCTCCCAATCCTTTGGTATGGTCTTGTTGCACCATGCTGCCTGTAGGACCCTTAAGAGTAACAGGTCACCTGATGCTCCCATGTACTTAACCATTTCTGGTGTTATACCATCATGCCCTGCTGCTTTGCCCATCTTGATTTTCTCCAGTGCTGCCTTCAGTTCTTCCATCTTTATGTCATCTTCATCACCATTGGTTTCCTCTTCTGTGCTAGTGGTTATCATTTCTGATGTTTTACCTTGCTCACCATCAAGGAGTTCTGAGAAATATTCTTTCCATCTTTCCATTACTTCCTTCGGGGCAGTAAGCAATTTGCCTTGCTTGTCCTTTATAAATTTGAGAGGGCATTGTTTTTCCTTCCTCATGGATGCCATGTAGCCCTATCAGTCTTGAACTCCTGGCAACATGTTTCATATTTATTTAAAAAGCATGAATTATCGTCTATATTGGGATTACATTTGGGCTACTTTAATTTAAAGGTAGAAGCATGGTCTTTCTTTCCAGCCTCTTCACCTGCTGGATTAACCAGTTTATGTTCAAATCTTAATTTTTCCAACTCAATTTCGAACATCCTCTGAGCAAAGGCCAATTTTTTCTCCTCAAGTTCTTGTTGTGCCTTTATTTCTGCTTGAGCTTGAGCATGTGCCAATTTTTTCTCCTCAAGTTCTTCTTCTTCTTGATCCTTAGCCACCAACTGTCACAGCAGTCAGTGTCCATTTGGCCTGGTGGCGCTTGTAGGGCAACAACAAATTGATTCCACTTTGCTCGATTGGTGGCCATACTTCATACAGTGCCCCAACTCTGGTTCATTCTTTGCATCTCAGCCTTCACAGTCCTCCGCCAAGTTGTTTTTTGGTCGACCTCTCTTTCGTTTTCCTTCAGAGGTCCATAGCAAAGCTGTTTTTGTGATGGCATCAGGGTCTCTTCTGAGGACATGGCCAACCCAGCTCCAGCGTCTGCCAGCTATGATGGTGTGCATGTCCTCTTGCTTGCTACGAGTAAGCAGATCGTGGTTAGTGATGGTATTCGGCCAAAAGATTCGGTGAATTTTTCTTAGGCATGTTGTGTGAAAAGAGGACAATTTCGACATTTCCTTCTCTGTAACTCTCCAGCATTCCGCACCATAGAGAAGCACAGAAAGCACACAGCTCTGATATAATCTAATCAACTGCAGTGAACTATAAATGGAGCAAAAAAAATTAGCAACACAAACAAGATTACAGGAGAACAGTAGAAAGAGCCAAACCAAGAAAATACTAATGAATAAACCAAGGCAGAAATTTATGAACTATATAAAAATGAAAAAAAATTGGCTCTACCACACTTATGGCACTACAAGCACAATATCACAACATATAATACATCTAATAACTGAAGAATAGCAAGATGAGATGCACAAATTTCACAAACAATAATGAAGAATAAACCCCAAAAAAAATACAATGAACTTGACAACAACGAAAAATTTACAAATAAACAGGGCAAAACAGCTAACAGAAATGGTTATAGTGAACTCAGTAGTAGCAGTGAAACACACAGCTTTGGAATGCTGGCCCCACTATCTGAGATGACTATACACCAACCCTATAGAACAACCAAGAATTCACTACCATAGGATTGGTATTGTGAATTCATGGTTCTTTTGCCAACCAACCCGCCTAGCAAACAAGCACATAAATACATGAAACATATAATAAAAAGAACCCTGTCAAATACATTTTTTTGAAACTCAAGCCGCATGAATCAATAAATTTACTTATGTTTTGGAAAAAAATTCCTCCTGGGTCCAACATCTGAGCCTCAGCGAAAAACAATTCAATAATGCAGCAACCAGGGTTAGACTTAGAATTCAAACATTTTTGCAGCCAACCAGACCTGTCATCTTTAAATATATTCTCTTGAAAAATTTCCTCTTGAAAAATTAGTCCTGACCTGAAAATACTTGGCCTACTTGAAACAGTTAAAATGATGCGTTCAGATCCCGGCTTGAGGCCACCAAACACTGATGCATGCCGTAATATATATAAAAGTTCAGAGAAGGTCTCCGTGGCCAAAGTACACACTAGGGGTAGTCAAACAACACGTATCAGCATAACTTCAGTGAGCTGACAACACCTCCTTCACAATTTACGATACACAGTTTATTTTACTGGGAACAAAGCTCCATGACATAGAATATAGGCCCAATGGCAAATGAGGTAATAGGCAGTCTTCCAGCCCGTTCACTATCAAACGCTGTCATGGCCTTCAGTCTTTATTCTCATCGAACACTTGACATCTTCGTAACTATATATATATATACTTCCTGACAGAAGAAACTAGGGACACCTCAACAAAGTATCTGGATGCCCTAGTGATGGAATGATGCAGGAAAAACACAGTAGACTGCAGGAGCTCAATACACAAACATTCGCTCACATTAAAACACAAGCCGCATCTTATGGGGTTATTAGTAACTAAAGGGCTTTGGTGAATGTCCAGCAGACCAGAGGCTCACTCATCTTGTCGTTGTAGCTCTGGTGCTGAAATCAGGTGGTCCCACCTCTCCGTGCTGGCGGGCAATAATGGTGGTCTCTGTCACAAGTACTGCACAGATACACTCGAGTAAAGTCACCAACTGAATAGTCACTGCTTTGTTGACAACAGAAACTCCCAGCTCTGCAATCAAAGTATGGGCCATGTGTCAAAATCTATTCTCTACCCACGTCTGGACACAACGCTGACACAACAACCACATCATACAGACAGGTCAGATCTCTCTGACCAAACAGCACATTTACCATGGTGGTTTTACATCAGATAGATCCTCCCAGACTATAGGTTCTGAAAAATATTTATTAGTTGTCTGCCCTAAAAGAGGATAGGTAATATGTTTCATTATTCTCAACACTTGATCTGTCTTGCCTAACCCCTGCTGGAGTTTATGTACATTGTTGGTCCCTAGACCCTGACTAGGGCGGGGGGTCTAGAGCAAATCCCTACTTGTTTGTAAGGCTAGATTTCGATATGGCAGTATCAAATCACTCGAACATGAAACAATATTCAAAATATATAAGGAAATAATTTCAATCTTACCAGATTATGAATAAATAACACAGAATTGCTAGCAAAACTCAGCTGAGCTGCTGGCTATAGTATGGCGTCCCTAAATTTATTACACTTTCTTTCATATGGAAATCACCACACTTTAAAATCTGTGTCTATCACTGAACAACTATTGAAGAATGGCCCCACTTTCGCGTCTGAGCGCTAATGATATGATTGTCTGTGGCCAATCACTGCCTAGGTTTATTTTAAATTCAAATTTCCTACCATAAAGTCATTTCAGTCATGCTTCAGTCAAGTATGGATGGTTATCTGTTAGTCTGTCCGTCTCTACTTGTGTTTCTACAAAATGTACTTGATTTTTGAACCAACCTTTCTCTCCCCTCCAAAATTTTGTCGTTAAAAGTTATATTTAGACACAGCTACCACCCAAAAACCCTCTCCTCCATACTAAGTAAATTTGAACACCTGCGTTTCGAGGTCGTGTTTTTTTGTGCAATTAGCGACACTTTTAGATTCAATACAGTCTGTCGATGATGTGAACAACACTGTCTTTTGTCATTATCTTCAATATTATCTATCCGTCTGTAAAATTAAGAACATATTAGTTCACTGCTCAGAATAGGCCATCCGGCCAGCTAATTTTTATATTCCTAACATTAATATTAAGAAAAAAGTACTTTTTAAATTTTGTAATATTCCAAACATCTGCGTTTTAGCCGCTGAATTCAAATCAAGGGCTTGGTATTGCAAAAGCGTCCAATAAATGACTGTGGCGGATTATATCTAAGGTCCCTTCTGTCGAGTTGCTTACTTTTTATGTCAACTTGGGAAACGTGACTTTTCTCCGTTTCCCCCCAATTGCGTCTCCTTAGCCTTTCTAGTCTCACGCAATCTTTCCAGTCATATTTTTTTCCTTTTTGATCCGCCGTTCCCCTCCTGTCTAGCAAGTCAATTATTATGGAGGATGATGACCCGCGGTCTAGGCGATCATGTACTATTCGCAGCCTACGCATTATGTTTTTATCCTTAAATGTTATCTTTGGAGATATTTTACCGTTGTATCTCTGTCAATTTCACTACACATCTCCCCACTTGAAAACATGCCTATGGCAAGTTCCAAAACCAGCGATACACATAGGTAAAATTACTCCTCACGTCTGCCGCTACTCTAATTTTGATCACAGGGGTGCCGACTGAGGAAATCTGCACCGACATTCAATTTGCCTGGGATATATTGGATACTGAACTGATAAGGTTGAAGCAATAAAGACCACCTCAGCAATCTTGCGTTTTCATGCTTAGCCTGAGATAAGAATACGAGAGGCTGATGGTCCGTCTCCACCACAAATGTCCTACCATACAGATAGATTTGAAACTTCTTTATTGCCCAGATTAACGCTAAACATTCTTTTTCGCTTGTGGAGTATCCTTGTTCCGCCTTATTCAATTTACGGCTTGCATAAGCGACTGGTTTCAGTTCCCCATCAGGTGAAGATGATCTTTGCAACAAAGCCCCTCCGAGTCCTACATTACTTGCATCGGTTCTTAAGACAAAGTCCTGTGTCAAATCAGGCAGTTTGAGAATAGGCTTGCTAGTGAGTTTTTCCTTTAACTCTTGGAACGCTAGTTCACATTGTGCAGTCCAAATAATTTTATCTGGAAGTCCCTTGCGAGTCAGATCAGTCAGAGGAGCACAAATAGCGTTAAAATTTTTGATGTATTTCTGATAAAATCCGCATAACGACACGAATGATCGCACGTCCTTTTTTGTTTGTGGCCTAGGTGCTCTCTGCAGTTTTTCCAAGTTCTTAGGATCAGGGGTCATATTACCCTGATATACAGTGTGTCCCAAGAATTCCAACTCTTTGCAACCAATACAACATTTTGTTGGCCTAGCAGTTAAGTTCGCCTCCCGAAGTCTATCAAACAACATCTCCAGAGCTTCAATGTGTTCTTCAAATGTCTCTGTGGCGACGAGAATATCATCCATGAAATTCGTGATACATGGGTTATTCAGGGGATCCAACAATTTTCGCATCATCCTTGAAAACACACTCGGAGCATTTTTCAGTCCGAATGGTAGCATATTGAATTCATAATGTCCATCCGAAGTGCTAAAAGCCAAATAAGGTCTCACTTCAGGCTTCACTGGGATCTGGTAATAGCCTTTACTAAGATCCACCTTTGAAAAGTATTTTGCCTTGTTCAGTCTGCCAAATAACTGTTTTGTGTCTGGTAATGGATCCACTTGTCCTTCTGTGACAGCATTCAGTTTCCTGTAATCTATGCACAGTCTGTGTTCCCCAGACGGTTTTCTCAACAAAACGACACTAGAACTAAAAGATGATTCACTGTGCGAAATAATCCCCTCCTTCAACAAATACTCTATTTCTTCCTTCAATGCCTTCTCCTTCGCGAACGGAATAGAATAGGCTCTCATACAGATTGGGTTTGAGTCTACCAGTTTCATGTCATACTGTAGCAAATTTGTATGGCCTGGTTTATCTGTTAATACCTCTGTATGTTCCTCCAGAACCTGTTGAACTCTCTCCCTCTGGTTTTTAGTCAGGTGCTTACTGACTTTTACCTGTGCTGCGGTTTCACAAGGATGTAATGGGTATTCATGTGAGGTGAGTGGTTCTTTTTGCATCTGGGTTGCAATAGCCAGGGTCAATAAGGGGGTGCTTTCCTGGAGTGGTCTGTCCAGATACTTCTTTAACAGGTTTACATGATAAACTTTTTCCTTCCCCTTTTTGTCAATTTTATAGTTTGTTCTAGACATCTTCTCTAGAACCGTATATGGACCTTGCCAACCAATTTGTAATTTATTCTGGCTTCCGGGTAGTAGAAGCAGCACCTTCTCTCCGACTGCCAGTTCCCTGTCCTTTGCCTTCCTATTAAAATATGCTGCATGTTTCTTCCTGGCTTGCTTCAAATTATCATTTGCCAGTTTCCATCCAGCTTTCAAACGATTGGTCAGTTCGTTCACATATTGATACGATGAGGTAACAGTCTCTTCCGCCTTCTCATCTGTCCAGGTCCTTAATAAAGCTTCTAAAGGACCTTTTATTGGCCTCCCAAATAGCAGAGTTGCGGGAGCCATCCCGGTTGAACTATGTGGTACCTCCCGGTACGCAAACAATGCGGCGGGCAGGAATTGATCCCACAGATCCGGTTTTTCGTGTGCCAGCTTTCTCAGGATAGAAATGAGAGTCCCGTTGAACCTCTCTACCTGGCCGTTCCCTTGTGGATGGTACGGACTACAATGAAAGTGCCTGGCTTGAAATAGCTTAAAAACTTCTTCCGTTAGTTTCCCCTTGAACTGAGATCCATTATCCGTCAAGATTTGATGCGGGAATCCTAATCGGGTAAATATTGTAAGTAGTGCCTCTGCTACATGTTTTGAATCAATTGATGGCAGGGCTACCGCCTCTCCCCACATAGAACAAGTGTCCACCAGAGTAAGGATGTAACTGTTCCTCCTCTTGGTCCGAGTGAGAGGTCCTACAATATCCACTGCAACCCTCTCAAAAGGTGTTCCCACTATGGGCATTTCCCCTAGAGTTGCAGGAGCAGTCCAGTGCTTTGGAGCTACCCTTTGACATTCTGGGCAGGATTTGACATATCTTTTTATATCCTCCGTTATCCCTGGCCAGAAGTAATGACAAGCTATACGCTGTCCTGTGGCGCTGATCCCCATGTGACCACTGAAGGGAATCGCATGCCCGAGTTCCATCACTTTATCTCTATATGAGTGGGAAGAACCAGCTGGTTGTGACCATTTGTTCCAGTTCCGGCCTTCCTGTATAAGAGTTTGTTCTTCATGAAATATTCCCCCTTGCTCGGAGGTGTGTGGCATTTGGGCAATTTTTTAAAACAGGGCTTGAGTGTCCTATCCTCAGCCTGCGTCTTCCTCATCTCCTCTGGATGAGCATTTATAGGTTCACCTTCTTCCTCCTTCTTCTGTGACCTGGTCTGCACTGTCGCCATGATCACAGGTTTCTCGGGATTCCCCAAGAAGACGTATCTACACCCCAATATCAGAGGGTAGATTGGTTCATCTATCACTGCTGCTCTGATTTCTCCTTCCACATAGCGAGTTTTCACCGTTATCCTTGCGATGGGAAGTGTCATGAGTGGTATGTCCTTAGTCGCCCCTTGTATTTCCACTGTTTCTGTGGTATACTGACTTGGGTCCACTAGGCTAGACTTCACAACTGAATCATAATCCAAACCTGTATCATAAAGGCACCTTATGGTGACCCCATTACAAATAACATCCTCACAAACTGGGGGGTGATAAGGTTCCTGTTGTCCATTAGGATTAACCTTTAATCTTCGCGTCCCCGACTTCATTGCAGCAATGTTTGAAGGTTTCCTTCTACAAAATTCGGTGTTATGGTTATCCTTCTTGCACCATTTACACCATCTTTTTCCTTGGTTCAACGGTTTTCTTTCATTGAACTTTTGGTCATTGAACTGTGAGTTTCTGTCGCGATAGCCATTTCTTGGCCGCTCAAAGTTTGTCCTACCTTTATTTCCCTGCTCTCTATTATCAAATTTATTAAATTGCTGTGGAGCTTTAAAATTGTCTATGTGCTTCTTTTTAGCACCACTTACCTCTGCCTGGGCTGCCTGATACCTCTCAGCAACATTTAAAATTTCCCCCAACTTCTCTGCACCTTGTTCCATGAGAAATTTTCTCATGTCTGGAGCCATGGACTCTCTCAATTGCTCAATCATGATCATTTCTTTAAGATCTTGGGTCTTCCCCAGAGCCGTCCATTTCTCCAAATAGGTTTCTAGTCTAGCAGAGAATTGGTGGTATGTCTCCCCAGACAACAGTTTGGCATTTCTAAATTTCTTACGATAAAATTCACCATTCTTCTCGTACCTTAATAACAAAGCCTGCTTTAACATGTCATAATTGTCTTGGTCTTCCCTGTTCATTTTGGCAAATACTTCATAAGAAGTACCTCTCAATCCCTGTGATAGCTTTAAGCTCCACCTCTCTCTCTCTAACCCATATGTAGTAGCTAATAACTCAAAACGTCCTAGGTACCCCTCTATGTCATCGTCTTTTTCAACAAAATGGTCTAAATGAAACCCCATAGCTGAGTTTGAGGCTCCCAGACTGGGCGTAGCATCTGAGGCAAAAGGGCTGGCACCATTTTCAGGAGCCTGGCCTTGTAATTCCAGCTCCCTTAGTCGTAATTCGTGCTCCCTTTGCAACCTTCTATCTTCTGCCTCCCTTTCGGCAGTCAACCTTTTTTCTTCTGCCTCCCTTTGCAACCTTCTATCTTCTGCCTCCCTTTCGGCAGTCAACCTTTTTTCTTCTGCCTCCCTTTGCTGTCGTTTTTCTTCTGCCTCAATCTGCAGCCTCTTAATTTCTCTATCAGCCTCAATTTGTAACCTCTTCTCTTCAGCTACCTTTCTATCTTCCCTTTCAATATATTTATCACATTCAGCCGTTACGTATTGAATTAAAATCTGACCATCCATTCCCATCTCCTTCGCGGTGAGCACAGCAGCTGATCTAAATTTTGCCAGCTCCGCCATACTTTTTAGACAATATAATAATATACAAGATAAATCTCTAACCAGTAAATACACTAAGTACTTCTTATGACTATAGTCTAACTAATTCTAACTAACCAGTTAACTAATTAATTATTACTGGCTGTGAAGATTCACCAACTTTTATCTGCAGGGACACTTTTAATTTTAAAGGAAATTTTACAATTTATTTCCCTACTTTTATTTCTCCCACCAGGAGATCCTAATATTACTGTTGGGCTAATTATCCCTGGACAAGACCCCAATTTATGTAGTGGTGTTGATGGTATTGTATGATGATGATATTACTAAATGTAATTGTATGAGGCCAGCTGTGAAGGCTCCTGAAATAAAATGTAGTTGAGAATTGTCAGAAGGCCTTTCTTGCTACCACTACGACCTCACACTTAATTTTTTTTTTTTTTTTTTTAATGAATGTGGCTACGTAAAGTGTCTAGGGTTATGATATGTAGTGTGGTGTAATAGGTTATAGATATACCCACAGATATTTAACAAGACTAATAATATTAATAAATATTACAACACACTGAACTAACTCAATAGTGTAAAATTTTTTGATAGAATTATATTACATTTATTTTGTTCTGTATCAATTTTTTAGGTTGACCAGAACTTAAAAGGATTTAGAAATTATGAAAGAAATGCATGGAATATTATATCATAAATGCAATAGTGTACATATATATGTACTATACTAGTTAGTTTTATTAAAATGTTCTAGTAGTCATCTACTTGGGAGGATAGTTACTGTTTGTGCTGTTGGGGTGGCCTCATCACACCTGTCTATATTGACTACACAGTGTCCAGAAAATGGTGGGAATTTTTATGGGGTTATTAGTAACTAAAGGGCTTTGGTGAATGTCCAGCAGACCAGAGGCTCACTCATCTTGTCGTTGTAGCTCTGGTGCTGAAATCAGGTGGTCCCACCTCTCCGTGCTGGCGGGCAATAATGGTGGTCTCTGTCACAAGTACTGCACAGATACACTCGAGTAAAGTCACCAACTGAATAGTCACTGCTTTGTTGACAACAGAAACTCCCAGCTCTGCAATCAAAGTATGGGCCATGTGTCAAAATCTATTCTCTACCCACGTCTGGACACAACGCTGACACAACAACCACATCATACAGACAGGTCAGATCTCTCTGACCAAACAGCACATTTACCATGGTGGTTTTACATCAGATAGATCCTCCCAGACTATAGGTTCTGAAAAATATTTATTAGTTGTCTGCCCTAAAAGAGGATAGGTAATATGTTTCATTATTCTCAACACTTGATCTGTCTTGCCTAACCCCTGCTGGAGTTTATGTACATTGTTGGTCCCTAGACCCTGACTAGGGCGGGGGGTCTAGAGCAAATCCCTACTTGTTTGTAAGGCTAGATTTCGATATGGCAGTATCAAATCACTCGAACATGAAACAATATTCAAAATATATAAGGAAATAATTTCAATCTTACCAGATTATGAATAAATAACACAGAATTGCTAGCAAAACTCAGCTGAGCTGCTGGCTATAGTATGGCGTCCCTAAATTTATTACACTTTCTTTCATATGGAAATCACCACACTTTAAAATCTGTGTCTATCACTGAACAACTATTGAAGAATGGCCCCACTTTCGCGTCTGAGCGCTAATGATATGATTGTCTGTGGCCAATCACTGCCTAGGTTTATTTTAAATTCAAATTTCCTACCATAAAGTCATTTCAGTCATGCTTCAGTCAAGTATGGATGGTTATCTGTTAGTCTGTCCGTCTCTACTTGTGTTTCTACAAAATGTACTTGATTTTTGAACCAACCTTTCTCTCCCCTCCAAAATTTTGTCGTTAAAAGTTATATTTAGACACAGCTACCACCCAAAAACCCTCTCCTCCATACTAAGTAAATTTGAACACCTGCGTTTCGAGGTCGTGTTTTTTTTGTGCAATTAGCGACACTTTTAGATTCAATACAGTCTGTCGATGATGTGAACAACACTGTCTTTTGTCATTATCTTCAATATTATCTATCCGTCTGTAAAATTAAGAACATATTAGTTCACTGCTCAGAATAGGCCATCCGGCCAGCTAATTTTTATATTCCTAACATTAATATTAAGAAAAAAGTACTTTTTAAATTTTGTAATATTCCAAACATCTGCGTTTTAGCCGCTGAATTCAAATCAAGGGCTTGGTATTGCAAAAGCGTCCAATAAATGACTGTGGCGTATTATATCTAAGGTCCCTTCTGTCGAGTTGCTTACTTTTTATGTCAACTTGGGAAACGTGACTTTTCTCCGTTTCCCCCCCAATTGCGTCTCCTTAGCCTTTCTAGTCTCACGCAATCTTTCCAGTCATATTTTTTTTTCCTTTTTGATCCGCCGTTCCCCTCCTGTCTAGCAAGTCAATTATTATGGAGGATGATGACCCGCGGTCTAGGCGATCATGTACTATTCGCAGCCTACGCATTATGTTTTTATCCTTAAATGTTATCTTTGGAGATATTTTACCGTTGTATCTCTGTCAATTTCACTACACATCTCCCCACTTGAAAACATGCCTATGGCAAGTTCCAAAACCAGCGATACACATAGGTAAAATTACTCCTCACGTCTGCCGCTACTCTAATTTTGATCACAGGGGTGCCGACTGAGGAAATCTGCACCGACATTCAATTTGCCTGGGATATATTGGATACTGAACTGATAAGGTTGAAGCAATAAAGACCACCTCAGCAATCTTGCGTTTTCATGCTTAGCCTGAGATAAGAATACGAGAGGCTGATGGTCCGTCTCCACCACAAATGTCCTACCATACAGATAGATTTGAAACTTCTTTATTGCCCAGATTAACGCTAAACATTCTTTTTCGCTTGTGGAGTATCCTTGTTCCGCCTTATTCAATTTACGGCTTGCATAAGCGACTGGTTTCAGTTCCCCATCAGGTGAAGATGATCTTTGCAACAAAGCCCCTCCGAGTCCTACATTACTTGCATCGGTTCTTAAGACAAAGTCCTGTGTCAAATCAGGCAGTTTGAGAATAGGCTTGCTAGTGAGTTTTTCCTTTAACTCTTGGAACGCTAGTTCACATTGTGCAGTCCAAATAATTTTATCTGGAAGTCCCTTGCGAGTCAGATCAGTCAGAGGAGCACAAATAGCGTTAAAATTTTTGATGTATTTCTGATAAAATCCGCATAACGACGACACGAATGATCGCACGTCCTTTTTTGTTTGTGGCCTAGGTGCTCTCTGCAGTTTTTCCAAGTTCTTAGGATCAGGGGTCATATTACCCTGATATACAGTGTGTCCCAAGAATTCCAACTCTTTGCAACCAATACAACATTTTGTTGGCCTAGCAGTTAAGTTCGCCTCCCGAAGTCTATCAAACAACATCTCCAGAGCTTCAATGTGTTCTTCAAATGTCTCTGTGGCGACGAGAATATCATCCATGAAATTCGTGATACATGGGTTATTCAGGGGATCCAACAATTTTCGCATCATCCTTGAAAACACACTCGGAGCATTTTTCAGTCCGAATGGTAGCATATTGAATTCATAATGTCCATCCGAAGTGCTAAAAGCCAAATAAGGTCTCACTTCAGGCTTCACTGGGATCTGGTAATAGCCTTTACTAAGATCCACCTTTGAAAAGTATTTTGCCTTGTTCAGTCTGCCAAATAACTGTTTTGTGTCTGGTAATGGATCCACTTGTCCTTCTGTGACAGCATTCAGTTTCCTGTAATCTATGCACAGTCTGTGTTCCCCAGACGGTTTTCTCAACAAAACGACACTAGAACTAAAAGATGATTCACTGTGCGAAATAATCCCCTCCTTCAACAAATACTCTATTTCTTCCTTCAATGCCTTCTCCTTCGCGAACGGAATAGAATAGGCTCTCATACAGATTGGGTTTGAGTCTACCAGTTTCATGTCATACTGTAGCAAATTTGTATGGCCTGGTTTATCTGTTAATACCTCTGTATGTTCCTCCAGAACCTGTTGAACTCTCTCCCTCTGGTTTTTAGTCAGGTGCTTACTGACTTTTACCTGTGCTGCGGTTTCACAAGGATGTAATGGGTATTCATGTGAGGTGAGTGGTTCTTTTTGCATCTGGGTTGCAATAGCCAAGGTCAATAAGGGGGTGCTTTCCTGGAATGGTCTGTCCAGATACTTCTTTAACAGGTTTACATGATAAACTTTTTCCTTCCCCTTTTTGTCAATTTTATAGTTTGTTCTAGACATCTTCTCTAGAACCGTATATGGACCTTGCCAACCAATTTGTAATTTATTCTGGCTTCCGGGTAGTAGAAGCAGCACCTTCTCTCCGACTGCCAGTTCCCTGTCCTTTGCCTTCCTATTAAAATATGCTGCATGTTTCTTCCTGGCTTGTTTCAAATTATCATTTGCCAGTTTCCATCCAGCTTTCAAACGATTGGTCAGTTCGTTCACATATTGATACGATGAGGTAACAGTCTCTTCCGCCTTCTCATCTGTCCAGGTCCTTAATAAAGCTTCTAAAGGACCTTTTATTGGCCTCCCAAATAGCAGAGTTGCGGGAGCCATCCCGGTTGAACTATGTGGTACCTCCCGGTACGCAAACAATGCGGCGGGCAGGAATTGATCCCACAGATCCGGTTTTTCGTGTGCCAGCTTTCTCAGGATAGAAATGAGAGTCCCGTTGAACCTCTCTACCTGGCCGTTCCCTTGTGGATGGTACGGACTACAATGAAAGTGCCTGGCTTGAAATAGCTTAAAAACTTCTTCCGTTAGTTTCCCCTTGAACTGAGATCCATTATCCGTCAAGATTTGATGCGGGAATCCTAATCGGGTAAATATTGTAAGTAGTGCCTCTGCTACATGTTTTGAATCAATTGATGGCAGGGCTACCGCCTCTCCCCACATAGAACAAGTGTCCACCAGAGTAAGGATGTAACTGTTCCTCCTCTTGGTCCGAGTGAGAGGTCCTACAATATCCACTGCAACCCTCTCAAAAGGTGTTCCCACTATGGGCATTTCCCCTAGAGTTGCAGGAGCAGTCCAGTGCTTTGGAGCTACCCTTTGACATTCTGGGCAGGATTTGACATATCTTTTTTATATCCTCCGTTATCCCTGGCCAGAAGTAATGACAAGCTATACGCTGTCCTGTGGCGCTGATCCCCATGTGACCACTGAAGGGAATCGCATGCCCGAGTTCCATCACTTTATCTCTATATGAAGTGGGAAGAACCAGCTGGTTGTGACCATTTGTTCCAGTTCCGGCCTTCCTGTATAAGAGTTTGTTCTTCATGAAATATTCCCCCTTGCTCGGAGGTGTGTGGCATTTGGGCAATTTTTTTTAAAACAGGGCTTGAGTGTCCTATCCTCAGCCTGCGTCTTCCTCATCTCCTCTGGATGAGCATTTATAGGTTCACCTTCTTCCTCCTTCTTCTGTGACCTGGTCTGCACTGTCGCCATGATCACAGGTTTCTCGGGATTCCCCAAGAAGACGTATCTACACCCCAATATCAGAGGGTAGATTGGTTCATCTATCACTGCTGCTCTGATTTCTCCTTCCACATAGCGAGTTTTCACCGTTATCCTTGCGATGGGAAGTGTCATGAGTGGTATGTCCTTAGTCGCCCCTTGTATTTCCACTGTTTCTGTGGTATACTGACTTGGGTCCACTAGGCTAGACTTCACAACTGAATCATAATCCAAACCTGTATCATAAAGGCACCTTATGGTGACCCCATTACAAATAACATCCTCACAAACTGGGGGGTGATAAGGTTCCTGTTGTCCATTAGGATTAACCTTTAATCTTCGCGTCCCCGACTTCATTGCAGCAATGTTTGAAGGTTTCCTTCTACAAAATTCGGTGTTATGGTTATCCTTCTTGCACCATTTACACCATCTTTTTCCTTGGTTCAACGGTTTTCTTTCATTGAACTTTTGGTCATTGAACTGTGAGTTTCTGTCGCGATAGCCATTTCTTGGCCGCTCAAAGTTTGTCCTACCTTTATTTCCCTGCTCTCTATTATCAAATTTATTAAATTGCTGTGGAGCTTTAAAATTGTCTATGTGCTTCTTTTTAGCACCACTTACCTCTGCCTGGGCTGCCTGATACCTCTCAGCAACATTTAAAATTTCCCCCAACTTCTCTGCACCTTGTTCCATGAGAAATTTTCTCATGTCTGGAGCCATGGACTCTCTCAATTGCTCAATCATGATCATTTCTTTAAGATCTTGGGTCTTCCCCAGAGCCGTCCATTTCTCCAAATAGGTTTCTAGTCTAGCAGAGAATTGGTGGTATGTCTCCCCAGACAACAGTTTGGCATTTCTAAATTTCTTACGATAAAATTCACCATTCTTCTCGTACCTTAATAACAAAGCCTGCTTTAACATGTCATAATTGTCATGGTCTTCCCTGTTCATTTTGGCAAATACTTCATAAGAAGTACCTCTCAATCCCTGTGATAGCTTTAAGCTCCACCTCTCTCTCTCTAACCCATATGTAGTAGCTAATAACTCAAAACGTCCTAGGTACCCCTCTATGTCATCGTCTTTTTCAACAAAATGGTCTAAATGAAACCCCATAGCTGAGTTTGAGGCTCCCAGACTGGGCGTAGCATCTGAGGCAAAAGGGCTGGCACCATTTTCAGGAGCCTGGCCTTGTAATTCCAGCTCCCTTAGTCGTAATTCGTGCTCCCTTTGCAACCTTCTATCTTCTGCCTCCCTTTCGGCAGTCAACCTTTTTTCTTCTGCCTCCCTTTGCAACCTTCTATCTTCTGCCTCCCTTTCGGCAGTCAACCTTTTTTCTTCTGCCTCCCTTTGCTGTCGTTTTTCTTCTGCCTCAATCTGCAGCCTCTTAATTTCTCTATCAGCCTCAATTTGTAACCTCTTCTCTTCAGCTACCTTTCTATCTTCCCTTTCAATATATTTATCACATTCAGCCGTTACGTATTGAATTAAAATCTGACCATCCATTCCCATCTCCTTCGCGGTGAGCACAGCAGCTGATCTAAATTTTGCCAGCTCCGCCATACTTTTTAGACAATATAATAATATACAAGATAAATCTCTAACCAGTAAATACACTAAGTACTTCTTATGACTATAGTCTAACTAATTCTAACTAACCAGTTAACTAATTAATTATTACTGGCTGTGAAGATTCACCAACTTTTATCTGCAGGGACACTTTTAATTTTAAAGGAAATTTTACAATTTATTTCCCTACTTTTATTTCTCCCACCAGGAGATCCTAATATTATTGTTGGGCTAATTATCCCTGGACAAGACCCCAATTTATGTCGTGGTGTTGATGGTATTGTATGATGATGATATTACTAAATGTAATTGTATGAGGCCAGCTGTGAAGGCTCCTGAAATAAAATGTAGTTGAGAATTGTCAGAAGGCCTTTCTTGCTACCACTACGACCTCACACTTAATTTTTTTTTTAATGAATGTGGCTACGTAAAGTGTCTAGGGTTATGATATGTAGTGTGGTGTAATAGGTTATAGATATACCCACAGATATTTAACAAGACTAATAATATTAATAAATATTACAACACACTGAACTAACTCAATAGTGTAAAATTTTTTGATAGAATTATATTACATTTATTTTGTTCTGTATCAATTTTTTAGGTTGACCAGAACTTAAAAGGATTTAGAAATTATGAAAGAAATGCATGGAATATTATATCATAAATGCAATAGTGTACATATATATGTACTATACTAGTTAGTTTTATTAAAATGTTCTAGTAGTCATCTACTTGGGAGGATAGTTACTGTTTGTGCTGTTGGGGTGGCCTCATCACACCTGTCTATATTGACTACACAGTGTCCA
This sequence comes from Oreohelix idahoensis, assembly GCA_024509875.1. Taxonomy (NCBI): domain Eukaryota; kingdom Metazoa; phylum Mollusca; class Gastropoda; order Stylommatophora; family Oreohelicidae; genus Oreohelix; species Oreohelix idahoensis. The sequence continues at coordinate 150,200 of JAMPIV010015181.1, forward strand.
GAAAATGGTGGGAATTTTTATGGGGTTATTAGTAACTAAAGGGCTTTGGTGAATGTCCAGCAGACCAGAGGCTCACTCATCTTGTCGTTGTAGCTCTGGTGCTGAAATCAGGTGGTCCCACCTCTCCGTGCTGGCGGGCAATAATGGTGGTCTCTGTCACAAGTACTGCACAGATACACTCGAGTAAAGTCACCAACTGAATAGTCACTGCTTTGTTGACAACAGAAACTCCCAGCTCTGCAATCAAAGTATGGGCCATGTGTCAAAATCTATTCTCTACCCACGTCTGGACACAACGCTGACACAACAACCACATCATACAGACAGGTCAGATCTCTCTGACCAAACAGCACATTTACCATGGTGGTTTTACATCAGATAGATCCTCCCAGACTATAGGTTCTGAAAAATATTTATTAGTTGTCTGCCCTAAAAGAGGATAGGTAATATGTTTCATTATTCTCAACACTTGATCTGTCTTGCCTAACCCCTGCTGGAGTTTATGTACATTGTTGGTCCCTAGACCCTGACTAGGGCGGGGGGTCTAGAGCAAATCCCTACTTGTTTGTAAGGCTAGATTTCGATATGGCAGTATCAAATCACTCTAACATGAAACAATATTCAAAATATATAAGGAAATAATTTCAATCTTACCAGATTATGAATAAATAACACAGAATTGCTAGCAAAACTCAGCTGAGCTGCTGGCTATAGTATGGCGTCCCTAAATTTATTACACTTTCTTTCATATGGAAATCACCACACTTTAAAATCTGTGTCTATCACTGAACAACTATTGAAGAATGGCCCCACTTTCGCGTCTGAGCGCTAATGATATGATTGTCTGTGGCCAATCACTGCCTAGGTTTATTTTAAATTCAAATTTCCTACCATAAAGTCATTTCAGTCATGCTTCAGTCAAGTATGGATGGTTATCTGTTAGTCTGTCCGTCTCTACTTGTGTTTCTACAAAATGTACTTGATTTTTGAACCAACCTTTCTCTCCCCTCCAAAATTTTGTCGTTAAAAGTTATATTTAGACACAGCTACCACCCAAAAACCCTCTCCTCCATACTAAGTAAATTTGAACACCTGCGTTTCGAGGTCGTGTTTTTTTTGTGCAATTAGCGACACTTTTAGATTCAATACAGTCTGTCGATGATGTGAACAACACTGTCTTTTGTCATTATCTTCAATATTATCTATCCGTCTGTAAAATTAAGAACATATTAGTTCACTGCTCAGAATAGGCCATCCGGCCAGCTAATTTTTATATTCCTAACATTAATATTAAGAAAAAAGTACTTTTTAAATTTTGTAATATTCCAAACATCTGCGTTTTAGCCGCTGAATTCAAATCAAGGGCTTGGTATTGCAAAAGCGTCCAATAAATGACTGTGGCGTATTATCTCTAAGGTCCCTTCTGTCGAGTTGCTTACTTTTTATGTCAACTTGGGAAACGTGACTTTTCTCCGTTTCCCCCCCAATTGCGTCTCCTTAGCCTTTCTAGTCTCACGCAATCTTTCCAGTCATATTTTTTTCCTTTTTGATCCGCCGTTCCCCTCCTGTCTAGCAAGTCAATTATTATGGAGGATGATGACCCGCGGTCTAGGCGATCATGTACTATTCGCAGCCTACGCATTATGTTTTTATCCTTCAATGTTATCTTTGGAGATATTTTACCGTTGTATCTCTGTCAATTTCACTACACCCTTGGATATTTGTGAGATTTGGATATCTTGACCTATCACCCTCACAGTACTGCAGTCAAACAGATCCTCTTCCGTCACCTACCTATCCTCCAAGCAGAGTCTGTGACCCAAGAAGTATTCGGTGAAGCACCTTTGGTGGCATATAGACGCGACAAGAACCTGAAGGATCTTCTTGTTCACAGCCGTCTCCCAAAGGAGAATGCCACTCACTTTGGCACACTACCCTGTGGTCGGACACGATGCAACGCGTGCAAGTATGTCATCTCAACCCACCAGGTGTCATTTCCTGAGGCTACGTACACCATCACCAGTAGCTTCACGTGTGAGTTGCGCAATGTCATTTATATGATCATATGTAAATGTTGCTGCAAAACCTATATTGGCCAAACAGGCAAACGACTTGGGGACAGATTCAGCCAGCACTTGAATGACATCTCTCAGCTAAAATCTACACCGGTTGCCATACACTTTAATGGTCCTGACCACCATGGTCCCATCGACATCCAGGTCACGGCAATCAGATCCTGCTCGTCTGACACTGCTAGCCGAGAACAGCTTGAGAACCATGTTATCCACCGCATGGGGTGTCTAAAACCAGCTGGTCTTAACACTCTACACACCTTTGTCTGAGGTCACCCTTTTCTTATATTTATTTATCTCCAACTCATTTTGTCCTCTTCTATTTCCAGTCCCCACTAATATTACGTTTGGGTAGCTTATTGTTCAGTTTCGTTGTTTAGTTTCTTAGTATGTATTGTGTACATCCGGTGGTGGCAGTCATTTCCTTTCCCGGGCATGCATGTCCGTTTATGGGCAGCAAAAGCGTTAGGACTTCGATGCCTTCAGGAAAGTACCTAGTTTTAATTTTTATATTTATTAAGGTTCTTATGTGTCCTATCTAGCCTTCACTTTCTTTCCTTTCCCTGACGAAGGCCTTGTTGCCGTAATGTTGGCTATTTTCTTTGTCTTTTGTCCTCGTAAGACGAATCACCTTTTTTCGATTTTTTTTCGCACCCATCCATTGTTCTCCACATCTTACCGCAGTTCCCCTTAACTTCCTCGATATTTGTGAGACATTGTAAATTAGCTTTTCCCTTGGATATTTGTGAGACTGATTATACATTTGCTTTACTTATAGATATTTATGAGATTGATTATACATTAGCTTTATCTGGCGATATTTGAGATTGATTATACATTTGCTTTACTTGTAGATATTTATGAGATTGATTATACATTAGCTTTACCTGGAGATATTTGTGAGATTGATTATACATTTGCTTTACTTGTAGATATTTATGAGATGCATTATACATTAGCTTTACCTGGAGATATTTGTGACACTGATTATAAATTAGCTGTACCCTTGGATATTTTTGAGACTGTAAATTAGCTTTACCCTTGTATATTTTTGAGAATGATTGTAAATTAGCTTTCTTCTTCTTTTTCAAGTACCATGCCTAGTGGAATAGGAGATCATGTCTCTCCACAATTTCCTGTCTCCAATACAATTTATCAATTCTGTTGTTGAATTCTTTCCATGCCACAACATCAAACTGTCCAGTATTTGCTGTTTTTCTTCCACTGTCTCTTTTTCCTTCAATCTTACCTGTTGTTACAATATAGTCCAGCTTTCCTCTTCTCATAACATGGCCAAAAAAAGTGGATTGCTTCTTTCTAACTTGTGAAATGAGTTTCCTTTGTGCATTTGCCTCTTTCAGGACATCCTCATTACTCTTTTTGGCCGTCATTGGTATTTTTTAACATTCTTCTGTAAAACCACATCTCTGTGGTCTCTGGTGCCTTCCCTACTTGTTTACTTATTGTCCATGACTCACTCCCATATGTCAGGATTGGTTCTATATAACACTGAAGAACTCTCTTTCTTACTTCTAATGACCAACACATTTTTGCATAAAAAGCTTCATTTTATAGAGTGCTGCTTTTGCCTGAGCTATTCTGCTCTTCACTTCTGAGATGCATCTTCCATCAGTGTTAATGTGCCCAGGTATTTAAATTTATGGACCTGTTTTAAAACTGTTCCATTTACTTTGATAGTTCATTCTGGGGAAGTCCTTTTCTTTGAGATGACCATTACTTCTGTCTTTTTGCTGAGGTCATTTTCACTTTCTATCACTATTGTATCAACAATTTCCTGCAGTTCCTTTTCACTTTTTGCTAGTAACACTGTATCATCAGCGTATTTTCAGTTGTTTTTATTATGTCCACCAAATGATATTCCTGACATTGACTGAATTCTTACAGCTGCTGGTTGTTGCCATTACATGTTCTTTATTATCCTCAAGTCTTTACCATCAGTGTTGATGTTTCTACCATTTTGATAATTTCCTCCTGTTTCACCTTGTCAAATGACTTAGTATAATCTATAAAGTATAAGTACAGATCTGTCTTCACCTCTATGGCTTTTTCTATTAATGTTTTTATGATATAAATATAAATATAAATATAAATATATATATATATATATATATATATATATATATATATATATATATATATATATATATATATATATATATATATATATATATATATATATATATATATATATATATGTATGTGGGAGCCGCGCTGGTGTAATGGCTTCGGCGTTGTACTGGCGACCAGGTGTTCATGGTTCAAACCCGGGCGTCGGCATTTGAAGAAATGTTTACGGCCGGAAATTTGACTGAATAGCCTGAACGGCTCCTGTGATAAACCCTCTGTGGATGGGAAGGAGCGAAGCTCCTGACCGGGTTGGAAGGAAAGTCCTCAGGTTCCCCAGCCTCGCAATGACATGTCATTGGGCCGAAGGGCTGAAAGCCCAAGTGCCGCTGGTTAAGGAAAAAAAAAAAAAAAAAAAAAAGAAAAAAAAAAAAAAAAAAAAAAAAAAAAAAAAAAAAATATATATGTATGTATATATATATATATATATGTCTATATATATATATATATATATATATATATATATATATATATATATATATATATATATATATATATATATATATATATATATTATATATATATATATATATATATATATATATATATATATATATATATATACACACAGTAGAACTCCATTTATCCGAACCCCATGGGACCGAGCATCGTTCGGATAATCAAATGTTCGGATAATTGGATTACATAATGTATCGAGTACATGTACACATACTTCTAAAAATAATTAACCATCACAAGGAAAATACACTAAAAACATATTTACTTGTACTGTAAAAATAATACCCACACTGTATTAGATCACTGTATCACCAAAATCTTTCATTACACTGCAGTGCATGTACTACTTGTATTAATTATTTTATTTAAGAAAGAGAAATGTTTTCAAAATAACATTACAAACGATTCAAAACCAGGCGCAACTTACGTATACATGTACTTGCACAGATGTAGCCCACTATTTAAAATAATGAGGAATCCTCTTTTGCACCAAACTGGATAGTCTGCTTTTGGCTGCTAAGTCCCGCATTCTCTTCAACAGCAGAAGCTGTGTAGGACAGCTGTCATCTTCTTGCTCGTACCAAGCCATCGCTGTTTCTAGTGCTATAAAGGCCTCTTCAGGACTTGGTCGACGTTTTGGGGTTTCTTCATAATCTACAAGTACATCATGTACTTCTGAGGAGTCTTCATCATCGGTCACTACATGTATTTGGTTTTCTTCTTGCACAAAAGACAAAATTTCTTCGTCATTCAAAAACTGAAAACCAGAATCATTATCAACTTCTAGCCACATGTGTGCATCATCTTTGTCACAGTCCGAAAATCTGGGCATTGCTTGAAACAGTTCCACAACTTCATTTATACCATCATCATTTGTGTCCACTGCAGTAGTTTCATTTCCTCCTTTTTTCCCAAGCAATCTATTCCAAGCCTTGTGGAGATTATCTTGTGACAGGGTGGTTCAAGCATCAGCTAACATATAGCAGCAGTCTTTGAGATTAAGCTTTTTGGAAAACGCCACCACACTTTCTTCATCTTCAGCCAACAATAAACGACGCAGGACTTCCTTCTTGTACATCTTTTTAAGCTTTGCTATAACACCCTGATCCATTGGTTGAATCAGTGCTGTTACATTGGGAGGCAGAAAAATTACTTTAAAATTTGCATCAACTGCATTCAATGTATCCTTCTCTGGATGAGATGGTGCATTGTCCAGTAGAAGAATTACTTTTCCAGTTTTCTTTTCTTGTTCTCTCAACCTCTTTACATTTGGGAGGAACTGATTTGTATACCAATCAAGAAATATTTCACTATTCATCCAAGCACTCTTCTGTGCTTTGTAGCACAATGGGAGACATGTCACATTCTTTAAACAACGTGGTTTTTTGGCTTTGCCGATCATTAGCACCGGTAAACGATGACTTCCACTGGCATTCGCGGCTACCAAAATTGTTACTCTCTCTTTGCACTTTTTAAACCCAGGGGCAGCTGCTTCACGCTGAGATGCAAGTGATTTTTGAGGCAATGATTTCCAGTATAAGCCAGTCTCAACAGCATTATACACATCATCGAGTGAATAACCTTCTTCTTCCAAAAAAGCCAAGAATGTTTCTTTAAAATTTTCAGCGGCAGTTGCATCGCTAGATAAAGATTCCCCTTGAATCTCCAATTCTCGTATGCCATGACGAGATTTCAAGTTTCTTAACCATCCCTGGCTAACCTTAAAGTCAGGAGGACCGTCAAGTTGATTGTTGAACTAAAGTGCCTTTTCACACAATAGAGAGCCAGAGATAGGTTACCCATTGCTTCTTCTTTGCACAAACCATATATACAAAGCCTTTTCCAATTTCAAATCTTTCTCATTTCTCATGGTTTTACGTTTCTTCGACCCATTTTCACTATCCAATTTCGATGCAAAACTCATAATTTTATCCTTGTTACTTTTGATGTCAGAGACGGTAGCTTTCCCAACATTGAAAATCCTTGCAAGTGAAGACACAGTTTCACCTTTTCCTAGTCTCTTGACAATTTCTGTTTTTGTTTCAATTGACAAAACATTGCTGTTCCTTTTATATGCTTTAGGCCTACTGGAAGATGCCATATCACACAAAGAAATACTTGTACATCAAAATTATTCTGCTGTAGTAGCAGACACAATTATTTTAAGTTGAACAGTCTGTTTAGCCAGTGTTCTGCATAGAACGCACACGTACACTGGATTGGTAAACCAGATATTAACTGACTTTATGATCTAACTGACTTCCTGTACGTAAGCGACTGACCATTAGCCCATTCCATCCTCTACAAATTGTTCGCACACATTTGAAGCTTGCCGCATCAAAAGATTCAGAAATGTAGTCTAACGTGACTTGTGGCACCTGATTTTTTTTTTCTGGAAAAAGTGTTCGGATAATTGGATGTTCGGATAATTGTGGTTCGTATAAATGGAGTTCTACTGTATATATATATATATATATATATATATATATATATATATATATATATATATATATATATATATATATATATATATATATATATATATATATATATATATATATATATATTTATATTTATATATTTATATATTTATATATATATATATTTATATATATATAAATATATAAATATATAAATATATATATATATATATATATATATATATATATATATATATATATATATATATATATATATATATATATATATATATATATATATATATATATATATATATATATATATATATATATATATATATATACGTACGAGGGTTGCTCAGAAAGTAATGCCCCACATTTTTTTTTTCTCATCCTAGAGTATAGCAAAGCAAAAATTTACACTTAGCAACACTGATATTTCCTGCGTACATGTGCATAATTGCACGGTCGTCCGACAGATAGTGCCACTGTAGTAGTCTGTGAAAATGGCCTCTGTGTACGACACGCGTTACAAACAATGAGCTGTCATTAAATTCTTGGTGGCGGAGAAAGAAAGTGTGGGGAACATTCACAAACGTTTGTGTGCTGTGTATAGAAGTTGTGCAGTCAATAGGAGCACCGTTGGACGCTGGGTTCAGAGAGTTAAGGCTTCAGGAAGTGGAGAGATGGAGCGGCATGAACGCCCGCGGCCTGGGCGCCCTGCCACAGCCACTAGCCCAGACATGTCGTAGTGCGCAATGCCATTATTTGTGAGGATCATCGCATCACAAGTTGACAATTGGCCCTACAGCTTTCAGTCAGGAATGGAAGTGCGATGGCTATTATCGAGGCTCTTGGATATTCGAAGGTATGCTCAAGATGGGTTCCTCGAAGTCTCAAAACCGACCACAGATATCAAAGAAAAACCATCTGTTCTGAATTGTTGGAGCATTTTGATCTGAGTGGGAAGCCTTTTTGTCCCAGATCATCACAGGTGACGAAACCTGGGCACACCATTTTGAGCCAGAGATGAAAAGGCAGTCAGTGGAGTGGCATCATCCGCAATCACCACGAAAAAGGAAATTCAAGACAACTCCCTCCGCCGGAAAGGTCATGAACACCGTCTTTTGGGACATTGATGGAGTGATTCCTGTGGATGTGATGCCCAGAGGTGAGACAATCAATTCGGATGCATACATTAAAACCCTCAACAAACTCATGTGGCCGTGTACATAGTTGTTCCTTTGGAAACAGACTATATTCTTACAAGACAGAGGAAGCACAGACCACCCCATAATTTTATATTTTATGAGAAACAGAAAATAATAAATAGTGTCACATATTTAGGGTAGAGTCGCTTCTACACGCCATTTCTAATAATTGGGTGATTTCCCCTGACCAATCGGATAGCTCAGATTTACCCCGGGGAAAGTGGAACAACGACGCCATTTGGCAGTAGAATGAAAGAGCGCAACTCAAGAGGTCGTATCTGGTCCAGCTCTACATATTTCTTAGTTTGAGGAAATCAAACTTCAACATTTATTATAAAATGGGTATTTCAGGACATTGAGTGGTTTTATATTTCTTACTGGCGTAAGTAGTGACAATCATTCAATATGTATTTTGAATAGAGCTCCCAACCCTAGTCGCAGCAGAACTAGGTTCGAGGATTTGAGTCAATTTGCAAAAAATAGTCTTACACCTCAAACCATGTAGAGTAGAAAATATTCTTGTGTTGGAAAGCATTTAACTCAAGGAATGCTTATGATGATAAAGAAATCAAGGACAAATCTGAAGAGATGGGTAAATGTCGTCGAACCCAAAATAAGACTGTAACTTAAAGGAAGGAACACGGTGGAATGAGAAGGTTCGCCATATTTGACAATTGAGTAGGCCTATGAGACAAGGATGCAAAAAGGGATTTTTGCATCGATGAAAGCATCTGATGAGATGATAGAACTTTATTATGCTTATTATTGTAAAAATGTTCTGAATTCCAGACTTTGTTGAAATTTTAAGTTTCATGCTGAAAGATATTAAAAGTTTTGCATGAAATCGAACGCTGTTGAAAAGGTGAATTACTACAGTTTTGAGATTTAGATAAGAAATCTATCCATTTCAATTAAATTCGCTACATCAACACCTAAGAGAAGAAAATCGAACCTGGTAACACAAATTTAAGAGAGAAATCTAAATCTCTGGTGATTAGGCCAGTTAAACATCTGCTCTCTGTAAAGTAAACTGAAAATACTGCATATACCGGCACTGCCACATGATGGTAATATGGTGCCCGTGACCACTTCTCTTTGATAAAGCGAATAACTAGCGATCATAGACCATGGACGATTTACTACATAATTTTCAACAGCTTGGTGTGGAACAACAACAACAACAACCACAGAACCAACCCGTAAATACACAACCACTGCAGCCCCAGGACAGACAAAATATGGAAGGACCAACAATAATAGTGCTACGGCAAATTACTGAAACCCTACAGAAAAATGACAACTACGCGAAATTCACACAGGTTAGATCCATTGTTCAGCCATTCGATGGAAACAAGAAAAAATTCAGAAGATGGTTGTCCGACATGGAAAAATTTGCGGCACTAGCAGAGGCAACAACAGATGAAGAGAAAAAGAAAATCGCTCTGTTAGGTTCTGATTCGTACGTGACTGATTATTTAAGAAGGAGGTCCCAGCAGTACCCCACAGAAACCTACGAGTCCCTAAAAAAAGAGCTCACCCAGAGATATGGGGAAATCATAGACAAAATGCATGCTTGGTCAGTCCTTAGAAGCATGAAACAGGAAAGAGATGAATCGGTACAACTTTTTGGAGATCGATTCCTCAATATGGCAGAAGAGGCATTTTGTGGAGAAATCCCTACCACACCTGATGTAGAAATACAGTTAGTGGGGATATTTGCCGATGGCCTTAGAGCAGAAAATATCAGAAGGCATCTTATTAGAAAAGACACCAAGACTATTGCTGAAACAATCCAAGCAGCAATACAGGAGGAAAATCTTCACCGAAGGTTCCAACAAAGAGCAGGTAGGGAACCCCGACCAGAATATAGGGACTATGATGAGCATGAGCCTATGGAAGTTGACCATACCAGGAGGCAATGGACTCGCCCACGACAACGAGATGATAGGCCCCGCAATTATAGACCCCCCACACAGAGGCAAAACGACGTCAATAATGTCAATACAAACGGATGCTCCACATGCGGTAGGCTCGGACATGGTTACGAGTCCTGTAGAGCAAATTACAATCACGCACCACCCAGAAGAGGAGGTTACCAACCACAACAACCCACACCACCCCCACGTGATTACACCAGAAATCAGTATACCAGAGGCGCACCTCAACCCCTCATGCGTCAGGGAAACGGCCGCGCCACTCACTAAACAGGACCGTTAGTGAGGGCAACAATCACAGAAACTGGTCCAAAACAAAAGAAACAACACAGAACAGAAATTGTCAAGTGGGCCCATCCAGTAAAATACAATATGAAGAAATGTTGCATGATGGAACTAAAATACATCCGGACCCCAGTTCCTGCATCATGTCTATACAGGGCCAACAATATAGGGCACTGGTAGATACAGGAGCATCCATCAGCCTTATTAGGTTCCAGCTGTTCAAGAGGATCCAACACTTAGTACGATTTCAACCGTCCAAAACACACCTAGCTTCAGTCACGGGACAAAGACTAAATTCAGTTGGGACAGCATGGCTAAAATTTTCCTTAGGCGAAACAAATTTTGAACACCCATTTGTCATTACTAAAGGAATGTCTAGAAATCTTATCCTAGGGAGAGATTTTTTTAACAAACACAAAGTTCGAATATACTATGACCTCCACAAAATCAAAGTCAACAATACATACATAGATCTCCAGGACGATATCCACATAGCGTCTTTAGTAAGGATTACAGCTCCCATAACGGTGGCTCCAAACTCCCTGGTCATAGCAAAAGGCAGAGTAAAAAATTCTGAGTACATAACACCAGGGCAATCAATTCAAGTACAGCCCCTAGCAGAAGAAAGCATTATTTATGACCCATTGTTGCAAATTACAGAGGGAATCGCTGAAGTCTCGAAGTCCAGAGATTTCCCCATCATGATATTGAATATGTCAGGAAAAACTACCACTATAAAAAGAGGCACAGTTGTAGCGCAAGTGGATACGTCAACAATAAGACAAACCAAAACCAATAGAGACCATCCACAAATTGTCTCAACCACTCCCACTGGACATAATGCACGAAATCGCAGTACAAATAACCATAGTACACGGAAAGTAAACAGTTATAAGGCTTATGCAGAAAAAGGCAGTAACATCAGTCACAGTTATGTTACACCACAGCATACCCTACCCAGATGGCAGAAACGAACCAGTCCATACATAAGAAGAGAAAGGCCACAGTATGAAAATGACTATAATTACTCATTCTTGCGCCCCAGCACACCAAGAGAAAAGATGAAGTGCTGTATATCACAGAGTAACAGAGAAACAGAAATTGTCTTGCCAGGAGGATATCCAAAGCGACAAGACAGTGATACATGCCCCATGGAGTATCAATATAACTCAAAAACAGGTGGATATGATAAAGTCCCAAAACCAATTGAAATTTCCGAAGAAAAGGAAGAATTCTTATATGACTATACCACAGGAGGATACTATAGCAGCAAAGTTGGAAACAGAAAGAATGAAAAATTTTTGCCCAGGGAAAGAAGACAGCCCTATAGCACAAACAGAAGAAATACAGTAACGTACGCGGATAAGCGCAGTTACGGCAGAAATAATCAGAAAAAATGGCACAACAACGACTACCCCAGAAATATAATAAGAAATGAATATACAGTAAATGCAGTGACAAATGGAAATGCACACAGTACATGGCAGAGGAGACAGTACCAAGCACAGCCCAATGAACGGCAAAGAACTACGCAAGAGAAAGCCACATACCAGGAGCAGAGATTTTCACAAGATGCAAGAAAAATGTCCCAAAATTATGGGAATGAAACGGAGGCATCAAGACAGACCAGAGATATCATAGCAGATCATAAATACAGAGAGAGAATAGCTCAGTTACTTGCAACCCTGAATGCCACAGAAGATAATAAGCAACGTTTGAAAACGTTTGTAGAAAAGCACCAGGATGTATTCGCACTCAATGACATGGAATTAGGCAGAACTAACACTGTCAAAATGGACATTCAAACAACCACAGAGGAGCCAATACATATGAAACCCTATCATACGCCCTTGAAAAACAGAGAACTCGTGGAAAGGTCTATAAATGAAATGCTACAGGCAGGAATCATCGAAAGATCCCGTTCCCAATGGTCCTCACCCATAGTGATCGTAACAAAGAAAGACGGCTCCAGTCGCTTTTGCTGCGACTACCGTGCCCTTAACAAAATCACAAAAGTCATTTCCTACCCCCTCCCCAGGATAGACGATCTACTTGCGACGTTAGGAAAGTCTACATACTTTACCACACTTGATGCAAGGTCAGGCTTTTGGTGCATCCCCATGACACCTGAGGCAAAACAGAAATCCACATTCTGTTCACATATGGGAAGCTTTTTTTGGAATGTTATGCCATTTGGTCTAAAAGGATCTCCAGCAACATATATGTCACTCATGGATGAAGTGTTAAAGGGTCTACATCCATTTGCCCTGGCATACATAGACGATATCCTGATACATACCGCAGGCACGATGGAAGACCACCTCCGCAAGGTTGAAACAGTGTTTGATAGACTCAGGCATCACCAAATAAAGTTAAAACTGTCGAAGTGTGAGTTTCTAAAGACAGAAACAAAATATTTAGGCTTTGTCATCAATAGACATGGCGTCAGACCTGATGAAGATAAAGTCAAAGCCATAAGAGAAATGCCTAGCCCCAAGACGGTGAGACAAACACGCTCATTTATTGGTACAATAGGGTACTATAGGCACCACATCATCAATTTCTCCAGAGCAGCAGAGCCTTTGATAGCCCTTACCCACAAGTATGCACGTTTCAAATGGACAGAAGACTGCCAGAGATCCTTTGAGTATCTTAAAAATGCCCTAACCACCATCCCACTGCTTGGACATCCAGATATTTCTCAGCCCATGATACTATACGCCGATGCCTCAGATAACGCAATTGGTGCTTGTTTGGTCCAACCTGTACTAGAAGATGAAACACCCATCCTACCAAACATTCCCAATGAGAAACCCATTGCATTCCTATCCCACGCATTGTCAAAGTCACAAAAACGGTGGACCACCACTGAGAAAGAAGCATATGCTATTCACTATGCAGTACAAAAGTTTGACTTTTACGTCAGAGGAACTAAACTCATTATAAGAACTGATCATCAACCTTTGGTTAACTGGCTCACCAAAACACAAGAACAGCCAAAGAAGTTACAGACATGGGCAATGAATTTACAGTCCTACGACACCACTATCGAACATATCCCAGGCGAAATGAACACCTGTGCAGACCTCTTATCCAGGATTAAATATGATGATGAAACTGAAGTGAAAACAAATAGAGTCAAAAATGATGGCACATCCTCAGAGATTGACGATAGTGCTAAAGAAATTAATGAAATTACTTCATCAAGTCGAAGAAGTACCTCAGATTCTGCCACTCAAGTAGAAGAAGAAAGCCAAGATATGTTTGACATGAGAGTAGAACAAGCGAAAGATGCAGAAATTGTCAAGCTGCTCACATACGTGAAAGAAAACCCAACAAAAAGTAAAGATTTTACAGTACACCCAACGGATGGAACTCTATACTATATTGATCAGAAACAAGAAGGGACACTAAGAAAAGTCATTCCAGCACATCTAGTCCCAGAAGTATTGCTACAGTTTCATGATAACAACGGGCACATGGGAAGAGACAAAACAATTGATGTCATAAAGAAAAGGTATTATTGGCAAACTTTCTACAAGGACATTACAGAATATGTAGCCACCTGTAGAACATGTAAATTGAGAAAACATGAAGCCACATTTAATTCCCCTTCAAGAAATGCAACCTTCCCATTACCCCATGCAAACAGTGAGCATTGACTTATCAGGTCCTTACCCACTCACCCAATCAGGCAACAAATACCTCCTGCACATAGTTGACCAATACTCTGTTTGGCCAGAAAGTTACCCACTCAGTGATGCCACATCGCAGTCCATCACGCAAATTTTTTTACAAGAATTCATTCCCAGGCATGGCTGTCCAAAACGAATCATTTCAGACAACGGTAAACAGTTTATCGGTAACCCATTTAAAGCCACCTTACACCAGCTGAATATTGAGCATACTACAACCACTTATTATTGCCCAAATGCAAATGGCAGAAATGAACGCATGCACGCCACCCTACATGATATTATTAGCAAATATATCAAGGGGAACCACCAATACTGGGACCTATACATTAACCAAGCTCTTGAAGCCATCCGAGTAAACGTGAACGATACCACAGGAATGTCACCCTTTCTCATGCTATACGGAAGAGAACCAAACTTTCCGTTAGACAACCTACTTCGCCCACAAAGAAAATACATGGGAGAAGACCCCATCGAAATAATCCTTCAAGAAAAGTATAAAGCTCACCAGATTGCACAACGAAATACGCAGAAGGCATTTCACAAGAAACAGAAACAACATGATAAATCAGCCAAGCTACCAACGTACAAAATAGGAGACAGAGTATACTACAAGAAACATGTACGCAGTTCAAAATTCGATGACCGATGGTTAGATGGCTACAAAATCATGAAACAAACTACGCCTGTAAACTTCATTATTTGGAATGAAGAGAAACAACACCAAACAAAAGCTCACGTAAAACAAATAAAAATTGATAATCACCGGCCCATTCCGCCTCTGACGACAAATACAAGACCAGTCAGAAAAGCCACCCTAAATTATAATCCATCCAGCACAGATTCGTCTGACATATCAGAGTCAGAGACGACAGACTCTTAATTTTACCAAGACGACCACATACCCAGACCACCCACAGATGAAATACATCAAGCAAGACAACAACAAGACTCGTCCGAAAGCGAAGAAGATATCCCACCACTTGAATTGCGTAATCGACTCCAAGACAGAGACCTGCGCATTAGAAATGAAGAAATAATGCCTCAGACGTCACACGATGACAACAACCAAACACCTTATATCCACACTCAAACTTACTCCCGCAGTGATAAATCGTCAGCTGATACCTATCACACCCCCAGTTCAGGCAGTTCTAGTTTTAACACTAGTGAAAACCAAAAACTGCTATACCACAAGAACAAGATTGCTCATTCAAAACAATCAGATCCTGAAGAAACTATACCCAAGCAGGTTGTTGAACCATATACCAGCAATCTTTATGGAGACGAAACAGAACAAGACATGAGAGAAGTCAGTGTCAACCCCAGCACAGCTTTGTCAGACCCCAACGAACATAATGACAGAAAAATGGTAGAATTATACCAACAAGAAACAGACATTGATACAGCTAGTTCCATTGAAACCAGTGATGCGGATAGTACATTATTTGTACCAGTCAGCTCCAGCGTCAAACGCGCCTATAAAACAGAATCTGATGACTCAATCCCTAGCAACAAAATTCCGCGTATACAGCACAACTATATCAGACGAAAGATTCTGAAGAAACGCAATCATGTTCCAAAACCAAGCCGAGAAGTGTTAGCCTCATCTCAACTAGTCAAAAACAACAGTGTGCAAATTACTGTGCCCATTGTAACCAGTGCTAACGTTCAGCACAACCAGGTCAGAAGAAAAATCAAGGCGAAACATATACCTGCCTCAAAACCAACAGATGTTCCAGCCATACAAACCCTAACCACAGTTAAACTATCACCGCAATCAAATGATGTTAAGCCATCACCGCATTCGTCAATGTCCTCAGTGTCCCAACAATCAGCAAATGCAGTGTCGTCGCCTATCACACCCGTCACCACTGCTACTCAGTATGATGCTCGCCTAAGCAGTCGGGACATTGCAAGGTTAGAGATGGTGAAGAAACTATCGAAGCTGTTCTGAAAAACACGCCCAGGTGTTTTATGTGTTCGCAAATCCGAACACGGTCAACGCATATGTGAAAAAACCTTTTTAACAATGTACTAACTCTCCCCATGTACTCTATTTTCAGTTTTTGACAGTTCAAATGACTTGCTTCCAGACTAAGATGTCAAAAGCCCCACTGAGAAATTTTTTTCCAGCCTTAGAATACTGATGCATCAAGACCAGCCCACGGAGGATTTTCTTTAGATAGCATAATTGTGAAATAAAAATGTTAAAACAATTGATAACACACGGTGTTACGAGTTTACAGACACCCTTATTTAGTTACATACCTTTTCTTAATATTTAGAATGTTACACAACTTTACCTATAACACATGTGTCACACTATTCTGTTGTAACATTCATCTCCACTTTTGTAACTGATCATATTCCACGCTCCATTCACCAGCATTTTCATGCAGACACTTTACACCAGTAGTTTTTTTTTCTTACCTCATACTAATATTTCTTTGATCTATATTATGCTAAACTCCTTGATATCTGCCACCTTGATCAATCATACTGTTCCTACTATGACATCTCTTAACAGCACATAATTCATACCCAAAACTAGTATTGTAGGTTATGCTATTTTTCTCCACAGGATTATTTATTTTCAAATGTACATTATTATTTTAGACCCAGATGTATATTAGTACTGTCAAGAATTTTAAACATTCTCCTAAAGAGATTTCATATCCCAACCTTGACTCTCTATAGTAAGATTTTCTTCACTCCACTGTTACAACATCTTTAACTTACTATTTTTCCTCTCCACTATATTGAGACGACATTCTAGACTTGTGATCTTTTAAATCCCAATCATATTCATTCCTTGGAATTACAATCATGTTGTAATCAGGAGATCCTTGATGTACCCTTTCCTCGCCACTTATTGACAACAGACACTGCTACAACATTCCTTCTATTCTAACCTAAACTATTACTTGCAGCCCTATTGGTTAGGATTTACTATTAGAATATCTAATGTTTAGTGAATTGATTTTTATCATTCTTTAGTACTTGTGATACAAACAGAAAAGAAATCACAAGAAAAAAAAAAGAAATGGAAAAAAAGAAAATGAAATGTAAAACAAGAAAAGAAAAAAAGGAATTCCAAGAAAACAGAAAAGACATAAAAGAAAAAAAAATTAGAATGTTTTTTTTTTTATATAAGATGCTATATGTTTATATGCCACCCACACACATTTTGATGATGATAAGACAATATTGTAAAACATTGACTGCCCTGAGGTTAGCAGATGAAGAAGAAAATAAATAAATCACCCTATGCCACTCATACCCCCACCAGCTTGATCCCTGATATTCCAACAATATTTTGTTGATATCACAAGTACCCCAATGACATTTGTGCATGCTGATTTTCTGCAAATGAACAATCCCTTGAGAGCATTAGTATATGCTAACCCCAGATTGAACAAATTGCACCTATTTGTTGATGATGCCTTTGCCCATGTTAAAGAAATAGCATTTGCACATGCTGACCTAGCAAATGAAATACCCCATTACCGCATGATAACCACTAATGACACATGAGATGAAGAAGCAACAGGTTATGTATGATGAAGATGACATTTTATATTAAGGTGAAACTTTATGTTGTCACAGCTGAGATTTTGTTGTAATGTTTATGCACAAAATCCCCCACATTAACATTGGAGGAGGAATAATCTTAGTCTTTCGTGGTTACGAGATAAGACAAGGATATAATAGAATATTTGATGAATACCATGGAACAAATCAGAGCAGATGATTGTTGCACATATGAGGACCATATTTGAAGTCATTATTGAAGGATTATCAGTAGACAAGAGACACAAATGAATTATGATAATCCCATGGAACCACAGGTACTAAGGACACAAAATGGAGATTATATAATGAGAAAAAAAATAATGACTGAACAATTGCTACGCCCAGAGGTAAAGGAAATAGAGATGCATCCGCATTTTGGAGAAGATATCTCTTTGATTTTTGCTTATTGCCTTTGTAATATGAACATTGTTGTATAACAAATGACTATTCCTTATCACGAATTACAGAATGTTGTAAGATAGTTGGAATAAATTGACAATTTAAAATACTCATAACATACCCAGAATTACAGGAGAGAAAATAAATAAGTGATTGATGAAAGTGGACATACTGAGATCTTGCTCACCCCGAGGATATTGGATAAGAAAATAACGTTATCCCAAGGACAGACATGTCACAGATATATCATGGAGATATTATGACAAAAAAAAAAACAAAAAAAAAAAGGAGACAAATATAAATTGTATACAAGGATGCCTTGAGAGTGACAACATGGATACATATTGTCAAGAGTATAAGCAGTTGTCTTAACAGAGAAAATAAAGTAATACGGAACCCAATGTAGAAAATTCATGATGATTTGGAAACTATATTTTTCTTTTCCCTTATATTTCATAATATGATAGTAACATATTCGTCTGTTGGTTGCTGAATAATTTGATGTTTGAAAATTGATGTATGGTAAGTCAAAGAAGATCTTTGAAGAATATATATATATATATAAAATAATATTTCTAGGAAAGAGTTCACAGAAAAAATACTGTATTGACAGAAAAGAAGGAATGATTAGAAATAACTGACTAATGGACAGGATCACCACCAGACGTACGGATATTGGAGACAAACATCACATATTTGGAAGAAAAAAAAAAGAAAAAAAATGTAATATAGAACATTTTCTACAGTGACGGACTTAGAACGAATTTATACACTTACCATTTAGAAAATGTCTATAACAAGGAAACATACAAATAAATAAATAAGGATAAGCCATGAGGTTTTAATGCTTTTATTGTGAAAAATGATTACTTATAAAAATGATGCTGGTTGTATTATCGTCTGATAAATATGCATATTATGTCTAGAGATGTTTTCTACATGTAATAATGAGCAAGTGGCTCCTTCACAAAAAAAAAAAAAAAAAGAAGAAGAAGAAGATGATGAGTACCCATGAAAACATCGGCTATTCTATGAAAGTGGATTGCCATTACCATAGGAATTAGAGATTTTGGACATTTCTTGGAATATTGCAGAGTACTTGGGAAATAGAATAAATAAGTACGCCCAAAAAAAAAAAAAAAGATTTTTTTTAGTACTTGCAGGCTTTTAATATGGAGCAAATAACAGTACAGAAGAGATAACACCCCTACCACATCCAAGAGAATGTAATCAACTATATTTTTGAATGAAATGTAATAGATTATGATAATCCAGCCAAGTTCTGCAAATAAGATAGTTTATTGTTCATTCCCCAGTGTTGCCACTCGTCACATTTTTTTAGTGATGACCTTATGAGTGTTTTGCAGATTTTGTTGGGCAGTGTTGCCAATTTGCAAATTTGGTG
The DNA here is from genome assembly GCA_024509875.1 of Oreohelix idahoensis. NCBI lineage: Eukaryota > Metazoa > Mollusca > Gastropoda > Stylommatophora > Oreohelicidae > Oreohelix > Oreohelix idahoensis. The sequence goes on from JAMPIV010015181.1 coordinate 169,801, forward strand.
AAAAATATTATGATGTGATGAATAAGTTACACTTTTTGAAGTTGATGTCCACTACTAGTTTTTTTTACATAGCAGACGACCTCATATAGACATCATCATCATCAGTTGCCATCTCCACAACGGAGGTTGGCTGTAATGGATCTCCAACGTCTTCTGTCTCTTGTCTTGGTGGTACACTCTGATAGACTCTTTCCCGTCCATCTCTTGATGTTATCTTCCCACTTATAGCGCTGTCTTCCCCTTGCACGTTTACCTTCAACTCTCCCTTCTGTTATGGTCTTCTGCAAGGTGTTATGCCTTTTTATGTGGCCAAAGTATTTTAGCTGCCGAACTTTGACCTCTCTCATTAGTTCTCTTTTCATACCTAGATTTTCTAGGACCTCCTTATTTGTTTTCATCTCTTTCCATGAGATGCGCCCCATTCTTCTATATATCCACATTTCAAGAGCCTCAATTCTTTCTTCCAAATGCTTATTCATCGTCCATGTTTCTGCACCATACAGAAATGCAGAATATATATAACACTTTATGATTCTCAGTTTTAATTTATGAGATAACTGTTTGGATGTCAGTATATGTTTCATGTTGTTGAATGTAGCTTTGGCCATTCCTATTCTCTTCTTGATTTCTGTTTCACATCTGCCATCTTCTGTTATTATATGACCAAGATATACGTAGCTCTTGACTTGTTCCAGGATTTTCCCATTTACGCTTATCTTTAATGTGGGTTTATCGTCTGTTTTGCTAATTATCATAGTTTTAGTTTTCTCAATATTAATGTCGAGTCCATATTCATGACTTATACTGTTCACTTGCTTCACTAGTTCTTGTAACTCCTGTTCGCTTTCGGCTAACAACACGGTATCATCTGCATATGTAAGGTTGTTTATTGATCTTCCACTGATGTTCAGTCCTGGTATTTCCTATATCTGTTTGAAAATTTTTTCGGTGTATAAATTAAATAGGCAGGGGGACAGCACACAACCTTGTCTGACACCTCTTTTTATGTCTATGTATGGTGAATAATTCCTTCCCAATCTTACTGTGGCAGTTTGCTCCCAATAAAGGTTACTGAGTATTCTTATATCTTTTCCATCAATACCTATGTCTTTGAGGCATTCAATTATTTTCTCATGATGGATTCTGTCAAAAGCCTTCTTATAGTCAATGAAGCACATATACATACTTTTTTGGACCTCTGTATATTTTTCTGCTAATCTTCTTAGGCAAAATATTGCCTCTCTTGTTCCACTGTTCCGTCTAAAACCAAACTGTTCTTCTTGGATTTCGCTGTCTACTTTACTTTTTATTCTTTCCTGTATGATTTTGAGCAGTATCTTAATTGCATGACTCATCAGGCTGATTGTTCTGAAGTCTGAACATTCTGTTGGATTTGGTTTTTTGGGCAATGTTATAAAAACTGATTTCTTCATGTCGTGTGGTAAATATCCTGTATTGTATATATCATTGCATATTTCTGTGATTGTATCTATACCAAAGCTCTCCAGAGCTTCTATCATTTCAATGTTTATGTTATCCATGCCTGCTGATCTTCCTTTTTGTATCATATGAATGGCATTCTCTACTTCTGATCTGAGAATGTGTGGGCCTTCATTAGAATCTGGTGATGGTTTTTTACCTCTGTTGTCCTCGAATAGTTCTTTTACGTATTCTGCCCATCTGTTTGATATGTCTTTCTCATCAAGTAATATTACACCATTTTTGTTCTTGATACAGCTTCCTCCTTGTGCAAACCGCGACCGATTTGATAATTTCTTTATTTCTTCATGCATATCTCTTGTCATGTGCTTCGCTTCCAAGTCTTCTATTTCCTTACATTTTGTTTCTATCCACTGTTCTTTTGCTTCTCTACACATAGTACGTATGTCATTGTCTATTGTTTTATATTCTGGAGTATTTTTTGCTTTCTTTCTTTCTGCCATTTTATTCAAGATGTCATCTGTCATCCAAATTTGATTTTTCTTAGACTCCTTTTTAGGTAAATTTGCATTTGCTGATTGTATGCTTGTTTTTAAGCATTCCCATTTTGCGGTTGCTTTTTCTTCTGGGTTTTCTCTTCTATACTGCTCCATGCTTTCTGTCAATAACTGTTGGTATTTATTTTTGACTTCGATTAAATATTTCTGTTTTATATCTGGTTGTTTCAGCGCTGATATTTCTATCTGGGGTTCCTCCTGTCTTCTGTTTCCTGCTCTTTTCAGCTTTATATTTACTTTGATGACAACTGGATTGTGATCTGAATTTATGTCGGCGCCAGGATGTGTCTTTGCACTTGTGACACTGTTCTTAAATCTATGTTTTATCATGATATAGTCGATTTGATTACGTGTTACATCTCCTGGGCTTTTCCATGTGTATAATTTCCTTCGGTGATGTTCAAAAAAGGTGTTACATATGACCAGCTGGTTTTCTTCACAGAACTGGATAAGTCTGTCTCCTCTATCATTTCTTGTCCCTAATCCATACTGTCCTACTATTTTCTTGTATTTTCCTTTTCCTACTTTTGCATTCATATCACCCATTACTATCAACACATCTGTAGATTTGACTGGTTTAAGTGTGTGTTGTAGCTCTTCATAGTATTCTTCTATTTCTTCCTCGCTGTAATCTTTAGTTGGTGCATAAGTTTGTAAGATTGATATGTCGAATGGCTTTGCTCTCATCTTTAGTAACATCATTCTGTCATTGTGTGTCCAGTATCCACATACGTATTTTTCTAACTCCTTCTTTATCAACATTCCTACCCCTCTTTCGTGTTTTTTCTCCTCCTGAGTGTATAAGCGTGTACTGGTCTCTTGTTATGTAGCCTGTATCCAAAAGTCTTGCCTCTGCAACTCCCCGTATATCAAGTTTCATGTCGGTTGCCTCTAATATAAGATTGTCCAGCTTTCCTTCTCCGTTTAAAGTTCTAACATTCCATGTTCCTATTTTTAGGCTTCTCCTACTAGTTTTTAGGTGGTCTTTCTCAGAATGTTCCCTTTCAACAGAATTTAAGGAACACTCGTCATTATGTACTTCCTTACTCATTAGAGGAGTTGCCTCTTCCCTGTTAATTTGTACAGTAGATTCTTCCCCAGGGGACAGAGAGTTCTCTACATCGGTTCTTATCTTGTTGTTGTGATTCCATTACTTTCTGTAGGAAGTACGTGGTAAGGCCCCAATCTCTTCCACGGTGGCTAGCCATTGTCTTTTTCTATGTCCGACATGCCTCTAGTGCGCCACACACTTTGCTGTTTCGCTTTGCGAGCCGTTGATCTTCTCAGATTCCTCCGCCTCACTCACCGTCTCAGTCTTTGTGTACTAGGGATGGACATTCCCTTGAGTAAGATTGCTCCTACTCCACCCATGTAGTTTAGCCAGTCAGCCAAGACTGTTGCCCGGGATGTGGCCACCGCCGTACACAAGCGGTATTCTAGGAGCCATACATGAGCTAGACAAAGAGAGGAGAACCAAATAGGATCCTGACTATCCTAAAAAGGACATGGCTGTCTCTCACCGTGAGGTACTATCCCTCTCTCTTTATCCTACATCCTCATATAGACATAGGACCCCAGTATAGGAATTAAATTAAATTTTTTGGAAATATTTTTGGACTTAGAAAAATTTTTGAACTTTAAATTTTTCTGAAAAATTTTTTTGAACTTAGAAATTTTTGGGGATGGATTTTTGTTATTGATAGTACTCAAATGTCTCCCTACGGGATACATTTGCGGAGCCCCGGGATCTATATGTGGCTGTGTACATAGTTGTTCCTTTGGAAACAGACTATATTCTTACAAGACAGAGGAAGCACAGACCACCCCATAATTTTATATTTTATGAGAAACAGAAAATAATAAATAGTGTCACATATTTAGGGTAGAGTCGCTTCTACACGCCATTTCTAATAATTGGGTGATTTCCCCTGACCAATCGGATAGCTCAGATTTACCCCGGGGAAAGTGGAACAACGACGCCATTTGGCAGTAGAATGAAAGAGCGCAACTCAAGAGGTCGTATCTGGTCCAGCTCTACATATTTCTTAGTTTGAGGAAATCAAACTTCAACATTTATTATAAAATGGGTATTTCAGGACATTGAGTGGTTTTATATTTCTTACTGGCGTAAGTAGTGACAATCATTCAATATGTATTTTGAATAGAGCTCCCAACCCTAGTCGCAGCAGAACTAGGTTCGAGGATTTGAGTCAATTTGCAAAAAATAGTCTTACACCTCAAACCATGTAGAGTAGAAAATATTCTTGTGTTGGAAAGCATTTAACTCAAGGAATGCTTATGATGATAAAGAAATCAAGGACAAATCTGAAGAGATGGGTAAATGTCGTCGAACCCAAAATAAGACTGTAACTTAAAGGAAGGAACACGGTGGAATGAGAAGGTTCGCCATATTTGACAATTGAGTAGGCCTATGAGACAAGGATGCAAAAAGGGATTTTTGCATCGATGAAAGCATCTGATGAGATGATAGAACTTTATTATGCTTATTATTGTAAAAATGTTCTGAATTCCAGACTTTGTTGAAATTTTAAGTTTCATGCTGAAAGATATTAAAAGTTTTGCATGAAATCGAACGCTGTTGAAAAGGTGAATTACTACAGTTTTGAGATTTAGATAAGAAATCTATCCATTTCAATTAAATTCGCTACATCAACACCTAAGAGAAGAAAATCGAACCTGGTAACACAAATTTAAGAGAGAAATCTAAATCTCTGGTGATTAGGCCAGTTAAACATCTGCTCTCTGTAAAGTAAACTGAAAATACTGCATATACCGGCACTGCCACACTCAAACAGCGCTACCGGTGAGTGTGGCCTAACAGGAATGTAGTAGACATTTTGATCCAGCACGACAATGCGCACCATCACACAAGTCTGAAAACTCAGGAGGCAATCGCCAAATTTGCTTGGGCTGTGCTCCCCCATCCCGCCTATAGTCCTGATGTGGTGCCCTCCGATTTTCATCTTTTTGGGCCACTGAAGGATGCACTGCGTGGGACAAGGTTTGAAGATGAGAGCATGATTCGTGCAGTGAGGACATGGCTGCGTGAACAGGAAACAAGCTGCTGGTTCAGGGAAGGCATGCATGCCCTTGTTTCGCGCTGGCATAAGGCCATAGAAGTGGACAGAGATTATGTGGAAAAATAGCATGTGTAAAGGATACATCCAGTTATACTGTGCTTGAATTTCATACATTGTGAATAAATAGTTTCCAAGAAAAAAAATGTGGGGCATTACTCCCTCGTATATGTGTGTGTGTTTGCATGCGTGTGTGCGTGCATGTGTGTGCACACAAGGGGGAGTAAAAAAATAACGTTAATATGGCAATTAAAAAGTCAAAATCACGTAGTAGATGGTTGTACTACAGATATGTTATGCCCTCCCATTTGAGGTACCAGTGCACACAGGCTCATCGTACTGATGGGAAGTATGATGTCAGTAAACCATAGCTAAGATGGCCGCCTCCTTGAAAGCAAGCACAAGAGAAGAGCAGCGTGCAGTTATCCATTTTTTTGGGTAGGGAGGGTGAGAAACCAGCAGACATTCATCAGAGGATGAAGAGGCAGTATGGAGGGCTTGTGTGTTGCTTCAGCAGGTTTATTTGTGGCACAGGAAGTTTAAAAGTGTGGTGTCAACTGTGACTGATGCAGTTCGCTCTGGCTGGCCTCACACTTCGACTATGCCTGATGCTATCGCTGCAGTGGAACGATTGGTACGGGAAAACCCGCAGGTAACAATCAACGAGGTGGCTGGAGAATTGAAGATCAGTCATGACTCGGTGCACCACATCATTCATGGCGTGCTGCATTACCACAAAGTCTCCGCTTGGTGGGTACCGAAACAACTCACCCCCGAACTGAAAGAACGTTGTGTGGATGTTTGTGAAACACTGTTACGACATTATGAAGCTGAAGGAGATGACTTTCTACACTGTATAGTCACTGGTGATGAATGCTGGGTCTACTACTTCCAGCCAGAGACTAAGCGAGCCAGCATGGAGTGGCGACATTCATCATCACTGAAAGCAAAGAAGTTCCGTGCAACGCGTCAGCCAGCATATTAATACTCATACCCTTCTGAGACTGTAAAGGCCCAATCCTGGAACATTACATGCTCAGGGGACTCACAAACAACAGCGAATCATACTGTAATATGCTTCAGAACCACTTGAAACCTGCAATTAGGTCAAAACATTGCAGCTTGCTCAGTTCTGGTGTGTTGTTACAGCATAATAACGCGCGGCCACACACAGCTTGTGCAACAGTAATGAAAATCACAAATCTGCATTTGGAGTGTCTTCCATATCCTGCATATCACCAGACCTCGCACCAAGAGATTATCATATGTTTGGACCCCTCAAGGTGGCACTCGGTGGCAAGAAGTTCAATACGGTTGATGAGGTGAAAGAAGCGGTGCATACGTGGCTACGCAGTCAGTCAGAAGAGTTTTTTTCTCGCAGAATCCAGGCATTAGTGAAGCACTGGCACACCTGCACTGAACGTGGTGGGGACTGTGTTGAAAAGTGATTAAGCCCTTTCATTCCTATTTGTGAATATTCTGTTAATAAAAAAATGTTAAGGTTACTTTTTGACTCCACCTTATAGAATTGTTTGTGCCTTTACTTTCTACAATCCACACTTCATCACCAATTTCTGGTTTAATTTTATTTCTCACTCTTTCGATAATAAATTCATAATAATATTTTGGTCGCGTGATTCATAAGACTAATGGTGCGATTTTCTTCACATACCATGGTTCCCGGTTTCTTTGGCAAAGCTATGAATATGAATTTTAGCAGATCATCAGGTATCTGACAACTGTTGTAGATTTTGTTTAAGAGTTTTGTTATCACTTCTACTCCAAATTCTCCTTAAGCTTGCTTTTCCTCTACTGTTACATTATCTGGTCCAGGCACTTTGCCTTTCTTCATGTGGTGCATGGCACACTCTACCTCTGTCACATGTATTGGAGGTCTTTCACAACTGTCGTGCTCATTCAAATCTGGTCTCTCTTCATCATACAACTCCCTGATGTATTTTGTCCACTTTTCTATTATGTTCTCATGATCCATTAACAATGTTCCTTCTTTTGATTTCAGACAGCTAGTGACTGTGTCCTTCTGCCTGTTAACTCATTTATTTGCTTGTACATAGATTTTATGTCTTTTCTGTGCTGTACTTCAAGCTCTCTGCACTTCTGGTTTAGCCATGCTTCTGTTGCTGTTTTACATTTGTGCACTATTTCCTTATTAAGTCTGTTATATTCTTCTTTGGTTTGCTTCTTCTTCCTTCTTGCATCCATCAGTTGTAAAATTTCATTTGTCATCCATTTCTTCTTTGTAGTCCTCTTTACTTCTGGTGTGATTTCTTTTCATGTTTGATGTATTGACTCCTTTTGCATTTCTCACCGTTCATCTACACTGTTTTTTTCTATTGCATTGTAATTGTATTGTAATGATATATCTTTCACTTATTTTGTTATCTGATGTAAGTAAGGCTAAGTTCACTCCAATTGACAGAGTGGTTAGAGCATTGGTTTCTTGCAGCAAAGGTGCCAGGTTCGAATCACGGTGCCGACACGCTCTTGGCATGGCAAGTTTCACAGAAGCTTCATAGATGCATAAAATCTTTAGGACCTTCAATGATTTGTATGAAGAGACATATATATGAATGATGCATTGAATGTTTGATGTTTGTAATGTACGAGTATCTTAGGAAATAAGACACAAAAGAACATACACAATTCAGAGAGACCTTACAAGTTTGATATTGTTTATACAGGATTTCCATGGACAGACTTTTATGTCATACAAGAACACATAGCATGGACGTTTTTCTAGTGTGATATTTTAAAAAAAAGGTAAAGGATCCCGTTACATGCACATTCAGGCATATTGGGAATATGGTGTTAGGCCCATATTTTCTTGACCATCGGCACACTAGGGGCGATGTGGTCAGCATCACGCCAGCCGCCTTAACCCTCCCAGTGTTGCTCAGGTACCCAATTCATGAGGCTGGGTCGACCCCGGAACCATTTGCGGTCTAAAAAAATCCCACCTCAACTGGGGATCGAACCATGGACCACCAAGCTAAGAAGCCAGTGCACTTACAACTGCGCTACTGTGGCTCTTAGTGGGATATTTAAGTGATTTAAATGTGGGTACCATATAATATGAAATACTGAGAAACCGTTTGGCCTTTCACAGAGATTTCAAACATTTCAAAACCGTTATGTGATATATGCATATTACCTAACTGTGTGCTTAATACTTATATTTATAATATAACATTTTACTTACATGTAAGACTAGCATTTCATAATTTATGTGTGCTCATTGTTTTCAACATTTCAGACATATATTCCTGTCCCCTGTTTAACACTGGTTTCCTCCAACTTGATTTCCTGGATGAGAATATGAAAACAGTACACAACAGTGGACTCTGGAAGTTTGATAATAAACATGATCTTCAGGATGTCTTACCACAGGGCAGTGGAAATAATATGGATAAAACAGTAAATAATATAGGAGATGATACCTCTACTGATGCAACAAGAGAAGATAATGATACCTCTGCTGATGCAGTAAGAGAAGATGCCATCAAACTGAGACTCACAGATAATGAACCATTACTGAACTTTATCTATAGTCATGAAAGGGCAACACAAATTTGTGACAACCTAAATGATAATACATCCACTTTAAAAACTGAGGTCTGTAACATAAACTGTAGTGACATCATTTCTGTTAGTGAGATAAATGTTCAAGTATGTTTGAGTGACAGAGCTGTTGCTGCTTGCAGTGATTTAAGCATTCAGTCCAACAAGACAATAGTGGACGATAAGTCTTACAAGTGTGACATTTGTGGTGTATTATTTACTGTGAAAGATAACTTACAGCAGCATATTAGAATACATACAGGAGAGAAGTTTTACAAGTGTGATTTTTGTGGTGTAGCATTTGCTCGCAGAGGTAATCTAAATAACCATAAAAGAATACATACAGGAGAGAAGCCTTACAAGTGTGATGTTTGTGACAAAGCATTTGCTCAAACAGATCATCTAAAGAAACATAACAGAATACATACAGGAGAGAAGCCTTACAAGTGCAATGTTTGTGGTGTAGCATTTACTCAAACAGATCATCTAAAGAAACATAACAGAATACATACAGGAGAGAAGCCTTACAAGTGTGATGTTTGTGATGTAGCATTTACTCAAAGAGATCATCTAAATAACCATAACAGAATAAATACAGGAGAGAAGCCTTACAAGTGTGATGTTTGTGGTGTAGCATTTGCTCAAAAAGATCCTCTAAATAACCATGAAAGAATACATACAGGAGAGAAGCCTTACAAGTGTGATGTATGTGGCAAAGCATTTGCTCAAAAACATAATCTAATTGACCATAAAAGAATACATACACGAGAGAAGCCATACAAGTGTGATGTTTGTGGTGTAGCATTTGCTAAGACAAGTAGTCTAAATGACCATAAAAGAACACATACAGGAGAGAAGCCTTACAAATGTGATATTTGTGGTGTAGCATTTGCTTATAAACGTGGTCTAAATAACCATAGCAGAATACATACAGGAGTGAAGCCTTTCAAATGAAATGTTTGTTATGCTGCATGTACTGAAAGCAGTAATCTAAATAAACATAAAAGAATACATACAATGGAGAAACCTTACAAGTATGAATTGTGCTGCACCATTTATTCAAAGAAATCATCTAAAACTGCATAAAAGATTACATGCAGGAGAGAAACCTTTCAAGTGAGATATTTGTAATAAAATATTCACTGAGAATAGTAACTAAAAGAACACATGCAGGAAAGCGAAGTCCTTCAGTCATTAAAATAACAATACTTTCTATAGAGAAAACACAAGGTTGATTCATCAGCTAGATCAACTACATCATGTCTCAAGCACGAAGAACAAGAAGAATGGTGAATGAAACAACCATCATGAGTTAACTAACAACCCTCGAGTAACAGGACTTCAATCTAAACTACATACTCTACCTCATTTATCCTCCCTTTGCAAACATGCTACTGGAAACAAAACATGCCCAGCACAACACACCAGCATTGAAAACAACATGGACATTAGAAGCGACGGAAGGAGAAAATCACAACCAAACAAAACTTTCTATTGAGGGGAAAAGTAGTCATCATCTTGGAGATCCACAAACCCATGCACACAAGCACACCCTGAACCAGCAATGCATGAAGGACATGACAGTGCCCAGCAACCCTTATATCACCCAGCACAAGATTCTGCTGACCACATCCTGCAAGAAGATCAGCAGTGGCACTAACAGTGCTGTCACACAGTACCTCAACCACACTGCAGTTTCTGTGTGCTGATAATTCATGTATAAAGTTTTTTGCTGTTGTTTTCTGTATTATTGTTACTTTATATTGTGTGTCAAGTACGGTCATTCTTAATGAAAGGACATCACTTACTACATAACTTCCGCAACAACAAACATCCTCAAAGTGGCTGATGGAATGGTGAGAGGTTCAGAGCAGAATAGAAGATGTCACATGCCAACGCTTAAGGCATTCAGGGATAACACAACAAATCTGACATCAGATTGATGCCAGGCTGGGAAAATGTTAGCTTCCCTGGATGAACTAATCAGCTGGTGCAGAATGAGCTTCAAACCTAAGAAGTCTAGCAGCCTGTAAGTCAGGAAAAGGAAGATATCTGAGGTCACATTCATAGTTTCAAACTAAAGATCCTTACTGTCATTGAGCAACCTATTAAAAGTCTTTGCAGGGCATATGATTCATTCATTCATTCATAACCCTCCACTCCCAAAGGAGCATAGGCCTTCAACTAACACATGTCAAGTCCTCCTGTCACGTGCCATCATCTCAAGTTCTTTCCATGTTCTTATCATTTTCACCTCTGTTTCCAGCTCTCTTCTCCATGTGCTTTTTGGTCTACCTCTGCCTCTCTTGCCCTGGGGTCTCCAGAACAAGGACTGCCTTGTAATGCTATCAACAGGTTTCCTCAGTGTGTGTCCTATCATCGCCATTGTCTTCTTCTCATGTCAGGTTCCACTGGCACTTGTCTAGTTCTTGTCATCAGTTCCACGTTGGTAACCTTGTCATACCATTTTAATGCCTCATTAAAAGACGTAAGAACAGTTTAACAGACAGAGGACTTGATTATAGACCAAAGCAGACACATAGGAAAGTTCAAACCGCAGTGCCTCCAGTTCATTTTGATACCTACTTGCTATGGCCAGTCCTTATATATGATTGTTATTGTTGTTCAGAATCGACATCATTGCACTCCAGGCAAACCCATAGGTGCTCAGTCTCCCTCAGCAAATGTCAAAGGGTATGAATGCTAACAGTTCCTGTTGTGCGCTGATTTTACATACGCTTTATACATCCTCTCATACGTTCATTCCTGCCAGTCCCACGCCTAATGCCAAACTCCAGCAATCTCAGCCATTCTGATGTTTCATTGATTCAGTGTCATTCTCTAACAGGCGATCATTAGATACCTTCAGTATCTCTCCCTTATCCATATCCAGCACACCCACTATAGGTGCTCTTGAAGCTATTCTATCAGCTCTTTCATTGCCGCGCACCCCTGCATGACTAGGACAGTAGATCCACACCAGTTCCTGAAGATTTGAGGCTGCTATGGAGGTTTTCCATTCATGCCATAGCCATCCATTTTGGATCTTCTGAAGCATGGACTGAGAGTCTTGACACAATATTTACTCTTGTCAATGAAGTTTCAGACAACCACCTTAAAGCAGCAGTAGCTGCCTCTACCTCCATTCTCATGCTGGAGGTTGTTGTCATGTAGGCCCTGCTATGTTCAGCGATGATCATGCCCTTAATTCTAGCCAAGAAGCCCTATCCTGATTTCCCACCATGGGCTACAGATTGATCAGTGTACACAACATCATCATTATTCCCAACATTTTCATTTATCAGTTGATCAATTTCCAGTTCTGCCTTTCCATTGCTCCAAGCTCTGCATTCTCTGCCAAGGCTGATGATGACCTGTTGGTAGGTTGCCAAGTTCTCACTAGACCTACTCCACTCCTCTCCCTTGAAAATGTTTTCAACTGTGGTCACTTGTCGAATAGTTGACTCAAAGCCTGCACCATCCTTGACATCCCCCTCTTTATTCGGACTCCCTTGATGTCAGCTATGTTCATGTGTAGGGGATGACTTTTATCTGTGGTTACTCGCATATAGGCTTTTACCTGAGCCATTGCATATCTGGATTTAATAGACAGCAAGCCAAGCATATATCGCATCGTCACAATGTGGGAATCTTGCATGCAGCCCAAGACTAAACACATCCCTTCATTTTGAATGTGTTCCAGTCATTTACATTGTGATACTGACAGCGTGAGTATTCAAAGGAAATACTCAGCTACTGACAAGACCAGATGATGATATAGAAGAAACAGTAGTCTCTGCTCGAGGTGCACAGCAGCTATTGTTTTCAGGGCTGCTAGGCCTCTTTTGCATTTCTGTATGATGTGATCAACATGGTACTTGTATGATAGCCCGCAATCGAAAGTTACTCCAAGATATTTGAGCTTGTGTCTTTCAATTGACTGCCCATTGAGAGTAATGTCTGGGAGATATGCTTTCAATATAGAGTTGTTCAGGGAGCACCATAGCACACATGCTTTGTTAGGATTGATTTTGGAGTAGGTTTCCTCACACCATTCAGAAACCACCTGTAGACTCTCATATATGCTTCTGACCATTTCTTGTATGTGTGAGCCAGTCCATTAAATGAGTATGTCATCAGCAAAAGTTAATGTTCGTACCCAGACCTGTTGGGTGAATTGCAGCTACTTTTGCTGTATAGATGTTAAAAAGCACAGGTGACAATGGAGAACAATGGGGTAGTCCTGGGCAAATACGGAAGTTTTGGAAGCCTTTGTGACACATGTGCACAGATAAAACACTACAGAAATTCTGGTCCCTTCACCAGCGAATGAACTTGAAAAATACATGCCAACACATTCCTTATATATGAAATAAGCACAAGTACAGTGGAAGCTATAGACCAGTGATTTTCAACCATTTTCAGCTCATGTCACATTGAACAAGGTGCTAAAATTGTCAAGACACACTATCATTTTAAGGAGATATTTTATCATTTAAAAAACGAGTATTAAGAATGTGTTTAAAAGTTCAGTAGCTAAAATTCTAATCACTGTGTTATTGTTAAAAATAATTTTTATCAGGATTTTGAGAGATTAAAAACTAATTATATTCATATTTATTATTATTCCAATTATTGAAATGAGATATCATTGAAAAGATGCTTAGCCAGTGTGATGAATTCTTTCAGACATCCCGACATAGAGGGAGCTGAGGCATAATTTCCGTGACAGATTGTGAGAACTGAAATAAATGTCGACAACATCAAGAATGTCTTGGCTTTTTGTTGTTTCTGGAAGTGGTTTGCAAAATAAAAATTGCTCAATGATGTCTCCATTACAAACAAACCTGCTGAATGCTAGGAGCAGAGCTTTTACAGTGAAAGTCTTTTAAAATATTCAACTGGGTCCTCGCATGCTTGTGAGAAATTTGTGTAAAGGTGTCTTTTCAGCTACTTGGAACCATAGTTTAGTTTTCCAGTTTCTCACTACAAGCAACATATATAGGACGTGGCTGCTCTTCTCCAGATTAAATGAATCTGAAGGACAAATAGTTTTTATTATACTGGTGCACGATGGTTTTAGAACATTAACTGTACTATTTGTTATACTTCCAGAATTAGTGCCAGCTACATTTGATTCATAGAGCAAAGAATACTAACACCGTTCCCTGCCATGCATGTCGTAGAAAGCGACTAAGGAGGGTTGGGCATGGGGCTGGTTACCCCATCCTGTAAAAAAATTTAAACCACAAAAAACTTCAACAAACATGGACAAGTCAGTTAAGGAAAATAAAACACAGCCATCCAAGAAAGGGGAAGTTCCTCTCGCAGGGAGGCGTATGATGCAACACAGAGAAAGCCGAAAGGAGTCTATGTTACGGACTAACCTTCTTTCTTCTAGGAGAACTTCCAGATTTGGCACCTGGAATGTTCGGACATTAAACGAACAAGGGAAAGTGGCACAAGTAGCAGCAGAAATGAGGGAATATACAATCGAGGTTCTGGGAATGTGTGAAACAAAGTGGAAGGGGGTAGACAAGAATAAACTAATCACAGGTGAATTGGTGCTGTCATCAGGACATGAAGACGAAAGATCACACCACAGTGAAGGGGTAGCTCTTATATTATCTAAAGAAGCACAGAAAGCACTCATTGAATGGGAAGCTGTTGGACCCAGAATAATAACAGCTACTTTTAAAACAGCTAAAAAGAAAATAAATGTAAATGTCATCCAATGTTATGCACCAACTAATGACAAAGAAGAGTCTGAAAGAAGAATTTTATACTAGACTACAGGAAATTATGGAAAAAGTAAAAAGAAGCGACATCACAATTTTGAATGCAAAGATAGGTACAGTCAACACCGGCTTTGAAGAAAACATGGGCTAGGAATAATGAATGAAAATGGAGAACTATTCTCAAACTTCTGTGCTTCAAATCAACTGGCTATAGGAGGAAGCATGTTTCCACATAAGAGAATACACAAGGCAACATGGATATCACCAGACCATAGAACAGAAAATCAGATTGATCATATATGCATAAACAAGAAGTTTAGATCATCATTGCAGGATGTAATGGTATATAGAGGAGCAGATGTGGCATCAGATCACCACCTTCTGATAGCCAAAGTAAAAATGAAACTCAAGAGATATTCAACATTATACACCAAATTAATATGAAACAAATATAAAGGTATGTTATCAGGCACTCGTAGGAAATAAAGTCTTCTGTTAATCAGAAGTGATTGCATCATTAATAGGCTGAACTGCCCATAGTAAACTTCCGGTGTTATGTATAGAGGTTCGCACTATTGACCTGTCATTGAAACATCTTTATTTTGGGGATGCGTAGATGGCAGGGAGGATAGTGTGATTCGCTTGTATAGCTAGGCGGGGTTGTCGCATGGAAGGTCCAGGGTTCAAATCCTGGGTAAGCCACTCATGTCTGTTGTCAATACAATTAATATGAAACAAATATAAAGGTATGTTATCAGGCACTCGTAGGAAATAAAGAAGTAGAACACTAGACAATAGAAAAACAACAGACATGAGTGGCTTACCCAGGATTTGAACCCTGGACCTTCTGTTAATCAGAAGTGATTGCATCATTAATAGGCTGAACTGCCCATAGTAAACTTCTGGTGTTATGTATAGAGGTTCGCACTATTGACCTGTCATTGAAACATCTTTATTTTGGGGATGCGTAGATGGCAGGGATGATAGTGTGATTTGCTTGCATAGCTAGGCGCGGTTGTCGCACGGAAGGTCCAGGGTTCAAATCCTGGGTAAGCCACTCATGTCTGTTGTTTTTCTGTTGTCTAGTGTTCTACTTCTTTATTTCCTACGAGTGCCTGATAACATACCTTTATATTTGTTTCATATTAATTTACTGTTTACAGGCCTCGGGTTTCCTTTCCTTATGTGTTATAAAACATTATACACCACATCATCAGACTTGGCAACCTGAAAAATTGTTCTTAATGAATTATCTTCACTTTGCATTTGTATGAATGATTCTTTGTCAATAAGTTTAACTTGTAAATTATCTTCATTAGTCCCCTCCTCCTCAATCACCTCTTCATCACGTTTTCATCAGTCACCTCCTCAATTTGGACCTGTTCATTTAACTCTGCACGAGACTGAGCTCTGGTGGTGACAGCATTTGGCATAAGCAGATGTTGCTGTTCCCATTTTAAAATAGCATCATTGGTGCATTCATGAAGTCCAGGGATATTCCTCAAAATTATCCCAGTGACTGGTTTGTCCAACAGACACACTAGAGTCTTTCCTGAAGAATAAGGGGTTTCTAAAAATACTTCTGCAGTTGGATAATATTCAACTGTGCCCCCGAATGTGATGCACTGGACTTCTTTGCCTGAGTAATCCGCAGGGTCCACCAATGATCTTTGAACCCCCACAGTGGCAGAACCTGTGTCCCTGAGCACTGAAACAAGTTTACAAAACCTTTATCGAACACCGCTGATCCTGTCCCATTATAAGAGGACATGACTGGCAAAGGGTGTCCACACCGGAGCCAAGGAACTCCCTCTGGCTGAAACAAAGAATTACATTCAGAACAATTAGTACTATTGGACAAGTCCACACTACATGCATTTGCATGAGAAGCAACATTGTTACTTTAGACATTGTGAACTGTATTATTTTCACTTTGATGCACAACTGCATTGGAACATTCAGGATTTCTAGAACGTCAAAAGTTATTGTTCTGTTGAGAACTCCTGTTTTTTTTTTTTTTTTCGTACGCCCGCTAATACTCGAGGCAAAATCTCAGGTTATTATTTATTTCTAACCTGACATTGATTTTTACGTGAGTATCACTTTTTTTCTTGTACAGAGACAGGTGTCCCTCGCCATTCATGCAAATACTCTCCAATTTTGGAGGTACCCATTACAGCTGGGTCGGCTCAGGAGCCGCCAATCCCTGGTCGATGACACTCCTTCAAATGTTCTCTCCAGGTCTCGAGTTAATCCAGTCCAAATCCCGGTCGATGAAAAATCCTCAAATGCCGTCACCCGGGTTTGATCCTGGATCACCCGGTCGCCAGAGCGGTGTGGTAACCACTACGCTAGCGCGGCTCCCAGAGAAGAAGAACTCCTGTTATTGCAATTATTTCCATTGTTGCCATAGAATGACCTGTGTCCTCTGTTTGATTGGGTATTGTATCCACTTCTGTTCCAATCTCTGCTAGGTCTGAGGAGGATTGTTGAGGTATATATCCATCATCATATGATTGGAAATTTCTTTCAGGTTGCTGTGACATATTGTTAAAATTATACCTCCCTCTGAAAGATCCAGTATTATTATCTCGATTCCATCAAAAATTTATATCCATACTATTTGATCTTTGTCTGGGTGGACCGTCGGCGTCTGTGGCCTAATGGAAATGAACGCAGTTTCATAATCCAGATATACCAGGTTCGAAACCTGCTGCAGGCGGTTTGGTAGCAGATCGCTTTGTGTGGATTTTTAACAATGGTATAAGCCCCGTACCATTCAGAAAGCAATGGCAAACTACTGAATGAAAAAAAATTGCCTAGAAAAATCACAAACAGCCAATAAAAGCTGGGGTTGATTGCCACGTCCTGTAAAGGATAAGCAACTAACTGGGTGGACCACAGCATAGTTCCAGCTGATGCCACTGTCAATGGATCCTTTATGTTAGCTCTGCTAAGATTTCTTCCAGGATGTGCAATTTGGTACTGTCATCTAAGACTTTCCAAAGCAGACAATGATTCAGGCTTTCTCTCCTGCAAAAATGACAAAAAGTCACCACTGACTGTGACGGGTTGGTTGGTGTGTTTGCTGCTGTTCCTTCGTTCTTCTATTATTGATTGAAGAGTAAAGTCACTCTCTAGATGTAGTTAATGTTGGTATTGATGGTTAGCTCTGACCATCAGAACATCCCTTCGACGTTCTGATTTGCATATTATATATTAGCTGATTTCCCTTGTGGGAGAGCTATCGTGCTGGAAAAACGTAAACATTTACAGCTGTGAACCGAACCCGAAACGTAAATAAAAGATCAAGCCTTCTGTTCTGAGTCCACATGTATTAAGGTTCATACAAAAGACGATATCCGACATTCACAAAACTTCATGTACAGTTCAGCATAACAATGAATTCCAATTAATATCAGTAAGTATCCGTCCGTGTCAAAACAATATGTCAGATGAACATCGTGGCTATATACGTGCGCTGTTGTAGTCAACAGCCAGAAATGAGCACATGAGTTCTTGACAGCTACAATTTGAATCATAATGCGATTCTCCTTCCATCATTTAATTTAATTTAATTAATCTCATACTTAGATTAATATCCGAACTGACCCTGAGTTCTACATCGATTCATATATATAATATAGGCTATATACTAAGCCTTTTTTCCTTGGAAGAAATACAAGACACGACTTTCTTGCTTGACGGATAGCGTAACAAGGGCAATGTAACCAAGTCACCCAGCGTGACTTTCCCAACGCGAATGCGTCATAATCTCCGCATATATTTCGCGTTCAGTATACCGTAAAATATCGACATATTCTATAAATGTTAATGACCCCTAAACGTTGCGCACGGCTAAACCCCAGCAGACGCCGTCATTTAAAATAACACCGTAACAGATTTCCTGTCAGACGGGGGAAAAAAAAAAATCTATTAAATAGATTTTTTTTTGAACAATATTAATCAAATTATCAAAAATTTAACAAAACCCGACGAATGACCTACGATGTTCTATCTAGAACAGTGTCGTGGTCATGTCAGTAATATCTTATAATAAAATCAACGTCATGTCATACATATAACTTATATTAAACAAGGAAATGTCACTGTCACTAACTAATTAACTAATTAATTTGTTGTATGTATCGACTAACTAATAATGTGAGGTGTTATTAAAATTATTCTAACTAATTAAAATTAAAATAATTAATTATAATATGTACGTATGGTACTAACTAATTAATATCTAATTGAAGAAAATGAGAAATAGTATAAGAGAGTAAAAGAAATAAAAATTGAGAAGTACGGACAATTAAAACTAAATATTAAAGTATACATTAAATTAGAATGCGTGTGAAAATGAAGTGTAAGGATAGATACCTAATTAAATTAACGCAATTAGAAGAAAAGAACAGAAAAAATTCATACATTTTAACTATAAATATGAAATGTCATAATCTAATATCTATTACCTTAATAATTACACTAAATAAAAGGTTTAATTGGTGTGATATTATTTTGTTTCATCTTTTCTTAGTATATTTTATTTTTTTATTTCATCACACTTTAACTTTATTTTATTATATATTAATTTAATAACTAGAAAATTTAACAATATCGGACATGAAGATCCAATCGTTGTTACCTCCTATTGACTTGTATGAAAGTTCATTAAAACCCAAGGTTCATATTATCGAATTATGATATGATTATCCAATCATCGTTAGTTCCTTTATTAAACTTTGAAAGTAAATTGAATAAGTCATCACCGTATCTGTCCCTTCTACATCAGAGATTGTTCCTTTTTAACAGTTTTCAATCGAAATGAGTGATACGCAAAGTGGAAGTGAAGTCCAAATTTTCAAACGATCCGTAAAACTTGATATTTTGATCACAATAGTTTATTTCAAAATGTCCTTATTTAAGTAGGAAGTCTAACTGAAGTGTTGTATATTCTGACGTGGCATTAATACCGTTCATTGCAAATGTAATGCTTGATTAGTCAGAAAATTTTCTTGAAATAGTAATATTCATTCAGAATCCGTAGGATGTCTGGACAACGTATCGGCTATGACGTTCTCAGTTCACTGTATTTCGAACTCATATGGTTGCAACGCAATAGAAAATCGTGCAAGCTTTGGACTTTTATGGTTTGAACGACGTAATGCTGCCACAGATTTCTGATCAGTCTGGATCAGAAATGGAGATCCCAGCAAAAATTTTTCTAGTTTGGTAATTGCCCAGATTACGGCGAGCAATTCTCTGTCTACAGTCGAATATTTAGTCTCCGGAGGTTTCAGCTTGCGTGAGATATAAAGTACAGGGTGAAGGACATCATCATGATATTGGAGTAGACAAGCCCCGAGTCCGTAATTACTCGCATCTGTACGTAGAACAAACTTTTTAGAGGCATCTGATAATCTTAAAACAGGTGGGCATGAAAAAATGTTCAAGATAGTGCGAAAAGTTTTGTCACATTCGTCTGTCCAATTTATCCTTAATGGCATGTTCTTCTTTAATAACGATGACAGGACAGCCGTGATGGATGATAAGTGAGGTACAAATCTGCTATAGTATTGGATTAACCCTAACAGACTCCTAACCTGTTTCTTCGTTTGAGGAACAGATAAATTTAATATTTTAGAAACCGTACTGGGAATTGTTTGGATACGTCCTGATCCAATAATGTGTCCCAGGAATGTTATCTCATTACACCCTATTTGAATTTTAGTTGGTTTAGCGGTTAAATGGTTATCCCGCAATATTTCCAAAACTGATTTAAGACCCAAAAAATGTTCCTCAAATGATGAACTAAACAAACATATGTCGTCAATGTAGGTAATTATATCTGATCTACCTGCTAAAATTTTTTCGCATCATGCGAATAAAGGTAGCTGGAGCATTCATTAGCCCAAAAGGCATCACGTTCCACTGGTAAAGACCTTGTGGAGTTGAGAATGCTGTGTAGTATTCGGCTCTTTCGGTCAGTGGAATCTGCCAAGAACCTTTGGTTAAGTCAATTTTAGTGAAAAGTGTAGCATTGGATAGACGAGGAAGTAAATTGTCAAGGATAGGATGTGGTTCGCTATCAGGTACTGTCTGCGCATTAAGTTTCCTATAGTCAACACATAAACGTATGTTGTTGTCCTTTTTCCGGACAATGACTAAAGGAGAAGAAAATGGAGATGTACTAGTCTCAATAATACCTAATGATATCATCTGTTCGAGTTCCTGAGATGTCTTACTCAGAAAATGTAGAGGTACAGAATAAGGATGAACACGAATTGGTGTATCATCGTTAAGAATAATATCGTGACTAATTACAGATGTGCAACCCGGTACATCCGTTAACACATCTGGGAAAGATTGTAGAAGATCAGCAATGCGTTGATGCTGTTGCGGTGTAACCGTAGAAGAAATGGTCACATCATGCCAAGATTCAGTAGATTGGACAATAAGTACAGGTAAAGGCATCTGCACTTCAGGAAAAGAAGATTCTTCCTCCTGTATAACAGATAGATTAGAATAATGACAAGTAGATACAGTATTGTCATCTAGTTCATGAAAAATTGACTGTAAGTGTATAGGACGTGTATGAAATTGCTTGAGCATATTAATATGGAATATCTTTCTGTGTCCCTTGATATCTAAGACGTAATCAACGTCTGAAATTTTATCAGTAACTTTATAAGGACCAGTCCATGAGATCAATAACTTATTGTTATTGTGAAGGAGTAATACATAAGCCTCATCGCCTGGGAATAATTGGCGTAATCGTCTAGATCGATTTTGTATAGATCGAGCCTTAGCTTTTGCAGCCTCAGAAGAAGCTGTTGCCAATTGGCAAGACTCAATAATATTATTCCGAAGATTAATCACATACTCATAAGATGACTGAGTGTCCTGAGTCATCTCTGCATCAATTAATAAATCTTTTATCAGTCCCATAGGACCTCTCGGAGGGGCACCAAAAACTAACTCAAAGGGAGAGAAGCCAGTTTGTTCATGTGGCACCTCTCGGTAAGCAAACAGGACAGCTGGGAGTGCTCTGTCCCAGTCCTGAGGGTGTTTAACAGTAACCTTATGTAAAAGTTGCTTAAGCGTACGGTTAAGTCTTTCAACTGCACCGTTACTTATGGGATGATAAATGCTACTCAAATTTCTATCAATGTTCCAGGTTTTCATTACTTCCTTCATGGTATCGGATATAAACTGCGACCCATGGTCAGATAATAATTTTCTAGGAAACCCTATTCTAGAAAAAATTAGATGTAATGCATCAGCTACATCTGTGGTAGTGGTGGTCTTCAATGGAATGGCTTCTGGCCATCGTGTGCATAAATCAATGCACGTGAGAACAAATCTATGTCCTCTCGCAGATGGTAGAAGTGGACCAATTATATCTATGGCCATCTTGTCAAAAGGTCGTACTGAGATATCGCAAGCCTGAATAGGCGCCGTGTGAAAAGCTCCACGTGCTTTCACTTCCTGGCACGTAGTACAAGAACGTACATACTGCGAAATATCCCGTGATACTCCTGGCCAAAAGAATGAAGACAATACTCGAGATCGTGTTCGAGTATATCCCATATGTCCTGCACACTGCGAATCATGCGCGTGTTGAAGAATGTACCGTCTAAAAGCAGCCGGTACCATCACTTGTTGTTTTACCTGTGATTTATCACTAAAACATCTAATCAGTATATTATTTTTAATAATAAACCAATGTTTGTTATTATTACCTGATGTTAAATTATCAACCTTATTAACTAGGTTAAAAAATTTATTTAAAGATTTGTCATTTGTTTGTTTGTTTGCAAATGATTCCCTGTCAATAGGTGAATTGACCTCAATATCCTCCTGTTTCTCTGCATCCATCTTATTATCATTGACACTTTCCATGAGCATAGTCTGAGCTCTAGTCGTCACGGCATTTCCAGTGCATAGATTGTGTCTCTCCCATTCAATAATATCTTCTGGTGAACAATCCTTGCTGTCGTGTATGTGACCCACCATAAGGTCTGCAATCGGCTTTTTCAGCATGCATACCTTCACGTTCCCTGTGAAAAAAGGTGTTTTAACATGGATAATAGCTGTGGGGTAAAACTCAATAGTTCCCCCAAAAGTCATGCAACGGACATATTCCCCCGTTGCACAGCTAGGATGTACCAGCGACTGTCGCACTCCAATGGTTGTGGACCCCGAATCTCTCAATACAGAAACTATAGAACCGTTAACCATCCCTCTGTTAAAAATCAGAGAGCCTGTTCCATCATTGGCTGCAAGACCTACTTCTGGTGGAATGTGTCCGCAGTTTAGCACTGTCTCCTTTGCCTTCTGAAAAATAAGATTGCATTGTGGGCAACTATTCGCCACGTTATAATTTATAGCAAAGCATGCAGCAGAAGAATGCATTGTATTATCGTTAGGTGGAACCTGAACCTTAGGGGTGATATCATTTGTAACTGCTGCCCCGGTATTATGGTTATAATGTGAAGATCCACGAGAATGAGAACGATTACGAGAATAATTAGTTGAATTATCCCGTTGTCGTCTATTGTAATTGTTATCTCGATGTCTCGAGTTATAATTATCGCTATTCTTCCAATTGTTACCATTATTATATTGATATGACCGATTATAACTTGAGTTACGTGGATTACTGTTGTATCTTGACTGAGGTGAATAATTTCTGTTTTGTTGTCTTCCTCTATTAAAGTTATTGTTAAAGTTATTCTGTCCCTTATGAAAATTAATGTCATAGTTTCCTTTGAACCTACCTCTGTCTACACTGTGTGTTCTTGGTTTGTTATTACTATGATATGCCATATTGGAGGCTACAGGAAGAGGTTCTCTTATCAACGAGCCAGAAATATTAGCATTCGGATGAGCTGTGCAGTAATTTAAAGAAATTTTTTCTAACTCATCAATAGTTTCTGGTTTTCTTTCTTGCAGATAAGCAAAGAATGGTGGGCTGACAGAAGATAATACTTTATCCCTCAATAACAAATCGACTAACTTGTCGTAAGATTTGTTGACACCTGCCAGTTCAACCCATCTGTTAAAAGTATTGCGTATGTTAGCAATAAATCCTGTAAAATCTTTATTATTATCTGGCAACAAACTTTTGAAACGTAATCTACATGCCTCTTCGTTCAAGTGGAAACGACGTAATAACAAAGTCTTAATGGCCTCATAGTCTGTGGCTAATGTAGGATCAATATTTTGTGCTGCACTTGCAGGGTCGCCATCCAGAAATTCCTTAAGTTTAAGTGCCCATGCAGTTTTGTCAAGGTTATTGACCTTACATATATCCTCAAAGCGCACCAGCCATGATGATAGGTCGTCCACGTGTAATTTGAAAGGTGGTAGCTTAAAGTAATAATTGCCCTTAAGTCGGTTGGATGAAGATCCCGATTGAGCATTATCATTTTGGCTTGCTGCAGCACCCTGTGAATTAAGTTTTGCTGTTTCCAATTTAAGCCGTTGCAATTCCATTTCTTGCTGCAGTATGATTTCCTGTCGTTTCAATTTATTTTCTTCTTCAATCCGTAGGATTTCATCTCTTGCCATCTTTCTTTCTTCTTCTTGTCTTAATTCTGCTTTCTTTTCAGCCTCTTTTCTTTCAAGTTCTTCCATCTCTGCCTTAGCAATAGCTTTCTTTTCAGCCTCTTTTCTTTCAAGTTCTTCCATCTCTGCCTTATATTTTGTAAATTCAGCCAATGCATAAGCCTCGAGAAGTTCTCCTTTTTTTCCAAAATCCTCACCATTTTTAATAAAATAGTCTAAGTTAAGCATCTTGAAGTTAATTTATTTAAGTATTCAATTACTTATGTCTTGTAATCACCACTAGAATCTATGTCGATAATTATAATTACTCAACGAATGAATAATTAATATAAGAAATTGCAGTATTCCCGTATTGTTATTTATAAGTTCAACAAATCTATAATATTTTGTAAAAATATTATATATATATATACCTGCTAATATCTATCATAAATAGTTATGATAGTTAGTTATATAAGGTGCTGAAATTATATCATGCACTTAATATTAATATTCAATAATTATAGGTATTATTCCTAAATAATTAGGTTATTTAATCTTAATTGTCACCAAGTTCCCACTGTAGTACTGAGAAAGTGTACTAATTAATATTTAATATGTCTTAATATGTTATAAGGTTATAATAATTAATCATAGTATATTATGTCATAATCATGAGCAATAAAGTGCATTGCCCATTTCTTGGACCATCACTGCAAATTGGTGCAAAGTCCATAATTTCTCCTTAAAACTCATAAAAATTTAATCATATTAATCTATACTCTTATTAATGAGTAAATTATAGCATTAATATTAAATTATAAAGGGATGAAATGAAGACAAACAATACAATGGGTTAACCAAGGATTACAGAACATTATTAACATACAACAAAGACATTTTCACAATAAAAATGCATTTACAACTAAGTTGACTAGACCGGAAGTGAGAATTAGAGAATGAACTGAATAGATAATTAACCTGCGTACACAACAATTAGTGACGTATACATGGACTCATTAACGGTTGTACAACAAAAATATAAACTGAAAGATAGTAAGGTCAGAAAAAACACGATAGATTACAAACATTGTTAAGGAACTGAATAAAAATTAGAAGCAAATACACTGGAATACCACAGTTATAACACGACTATACACCTAACATGCAAGGTGAATTAATGCAAGTCCGAACGACACGATCACCGATAATGTATTCGACGCGTTCTTCGCGAAATGCTATTAATTCACGGCCTTAAGAACAATTACAATCAATTCGTAGCATCCAAGGAGCCATAGAACTGATTATAATTTGCCGCCCATCCATACCCGCTACATGTAAAAGGACAGAAACAATATTTAACATGGCTATAAAAAAAAAGAACATGGCGTTATCGGACAAACAGGACGAAATATGGTAACGTTTAAAATCAGTTACTTATCTTTTTTTGGCAGTAATACAGTACATTATCTGCTTCGCCAACAGACTCGCGAGCTTGTTTGAAACATTGAAGACATTAGTAATACGTTTCATTTGCTGATTGAGAGCTCCAAATAAATTTTTTTGAAGGACATTGAATGTTGCTGACTTTTGCAACCGTTCGTACTGTTGTCAAGGGCATGACGTCACCGGTGTTTTTGCATAATAATGTCCATTTAGGCTCGAAAGGAAAAATGTCTTATTTTTTTGAGGTTCGCTCTTTTGAAAATTTCAAGACCACTATTGGCCACCAGTTGTGGCGGGTTGGTTGATGTGTTTGCTGCTGTTCCTTCGTTCTTCTATTATTGATTGAAGAGTAAAGTCACTCTCTAGATGTAGTTAATGTTGGTATTGATGGTTAGCTCTGACCATCAGAACATCCCTTCGACGTTCTGATTTGCATATTATATATTAGCTGATTTCCCTTGTGGGAGAGCTATCGTGCTGGAAAAACGTAAACATTTACAGCTGTGAACCGAACCCGAAACGTAAATAAAAGATCAAGCCTTCTGTTCTGAGTCCACATGTATTAAGGTTCATACAAAAGACGATATCCGACATTCACAAAACTTCATGTACAGTTCAGCATAACAATGAATTCCAATTAATATCAGTAAGTATCCGTCCGTGTCAAAACAATATGTCAGATGAACATCGTGGCTATATACGTGCGCTGTTGTAGTCAACAGCCAGAAATGAGCGCATGAGTTCTTGACAGCTACAATTTGAATCATAATGCGATTCTCCTTCCATCATTTAATTTAATTTAATTAATCTCATACTTAGATTAATATCCGAACTGACCCTGAGTTCTACATCGATTCATATATATAATATAGGCTATATACTAAGCCTTTTTTCCTTGGAAGAAATACAAGACACGACTTTCTTGCTTGACGGATAGCGTAACAAGGGCAATGTAACCAAGTCACCCAGCGTGACCTTCCCAACGCGAATGCATCATAATCTCCGCATATATTTCGCGTTCAGTATACCGTAAAATATCGACATATTCTATAAATGTTAATGACCCCTAAACGTTGCGCACGGCTAAACCCCAGCAGACGCCGTCATTTAAAATAACACCGTAACACTGACTGAAGACAGCACTTTGTCTCTTAAAATTAAGTCAGCCAGCCCATCAAAAGTGTAATCAATTTTTTGATAAATCAACACATCTAGAAAAGCAAAGCTTAATGGATGAAATAAATTCAGCAAAATATTTAGCTGAATCAGGCAACAATGATTTCAGTTTCAATTTATACATTTTCCTCCAGTTGATATTTTTTTTAGCAATTACGCCTTCACGGCACCATTTACATTTCTAGTATGATCATCCATGGTGCAGATTGCAGTAAGAGCCTCACCAACTAATAAGGTGCAGATTGCAGTAAGAGCCTCACCAACTAATAAACTCATTAACCTGCTGGGCCATGTAGCCCTATCAGTCTTGAACTCTTGGCAACATGTTTCATATCTATTTAAAAAGCATGAAATATCGTCTATATTGGGATTAATATTGGGCAATTTTAATTTAAAGGTAGAAGCATGGTCTTTCTTACCAGCCTCTTCACCTGCTGGATTAACCAGTTTATGTTCAAATCTTAATTTTTCCAACTCAATTTCGGACATCCTCTAAGAATAGGCCAATTTTTTCTCAAGTTCTTGTGTCTTTATTTCTACTTGAGCTTGAGCATGTGCCAATTTTTTTCTCCTCAAGTTCTTCTTCTTGATCCTTAGCCACCGACCGTCAAAGCAATCAGTGGCCATCACGCCTCATGGCATCTTTTAGGTCAACAACAAATTGATTCCACTTTGCTTGATTGGTGGTCATCCTTTATACAGTGCCCCAACTCTGGTTCATTCTTTGCATCTCAGCCTCCACAGTTCTCCACCAAGTTGTTTTTTGGTCAACCTCTCTTTCGTTTTCCATCAGAGGTCCATAGCAAAGCTGTTCTTGTGATGGCATCGGAGTCTCTTCTAAGGACATGCCAACCCACCTCCAGCATCTGCCAGCTTTGATGGTGTGCATGTCCTCTTGCTTGCTCCGAGTAAGCAGTTCTTGGCTAGTGATGGTATTCAGCCAACAGATTCGGAGAATTTTTTCTTAGGCATGTTGTGTGAAAAGAGGACAATTTCGACATTTCCTTCTCTGTAACTGTTACCGGTGGGTTTGTCTTGGTCTATGTCTTTATACTGGCATTGCTGTTGCCTGGTTTGTCTTGCCTATCAATGTGGCTGACTTACTTCAGATTACGTGAATATTGTGGGCCGTTTCTTTGAATGACAATAGGGACCTGGTAACACTGTATGATGAGTCAAGACTGTGTGACTATTTTCAATGGAAAAAGTAGACACTGCACTTGTAGGGTACATGGTGATGAGACATCATTTAATGAGTATAGACTATGTTGACGACGATACAGGCAATCATTATTTGAAATGAACATTCATAGTTGAATTATAATTCGTAGTAGACAAAGTACATAGTCCATCATATATGACCTGGACCTTGGTTGACTTCACTAGCCGTTACCCCATGAAGGTTAACAGAAGTACTACGGCAATGAAGTAGTAGGATGCATAGATTTATAAAATCAATCATGTTAAAAACGTTGAGCATACATATGAAGATCCAATAATGACTCCAAGCATTGTATTGACGCACTAGTGACTTGACTCCACTGGCCAATTCAAAGCTCTACAATAAACAATCCTGGAGAACCAAGTATCAAAAATGAGATACTTAAAATGAGCTGTTTTAGTCTAAACATTCAAATCAAGCGCGTCTTGGTACGTTTTCTTCAAGAGTGACATCTTCATTTTATATATTATAATAATCGTATCTTTCTGAACCAAGGATAAGTACACGAAAAATCACGTCTATATCAGACGGAAGATATAAGGATCTCCAAAATATGTTTGCTGGATAGCAACAACATACCACGACAAACCGTGCCATCCCATTTTAGCATGGTGCATGTTGGTATGCAAATAATTAAAAATGCAATTAACTTTGATGTACTCAAACGTGCGTCTGTACTAGACTCACGTGTGAGGATCTCAAACATTTAACTCCCCCGCAAAAATAACAGTAACTCTCCAGCATTCCACATCATAGAGAAGCACAGAAAGCACACAGCTGTGATATATCATAATTTTGTGCTGTACTGAGAGGACTTCCAGAGGTTGTTTAGACTAAAAAAGGCTGTTCTTGCTTTGTTCATTCTGTTGTTGATGTCTTTGCTTGCTCCACCGTCTGGTGTTACTATGCATCCTAGGTATGTGAAGGTGTCTGTCTGTTCCAGTTGCTGATTCCTTACTAATATGGGCTCAGGGTTGCTCACATTGAGCATCATGACCTCTGCCTTCTTTAGATTGATGTTCAAGCCCACCTGCTGGCTATACTTTTTAAGTCTATCTGTTTTTTCCTGGATGTGTTGATGTGAATGTGCTAGTAGTGCAATGTAATCTGCATATTCCAGATCTTCCAGTGTAGAAAACGTAGTCCATCTTATTCCTCTTGGACTGCCCTCTGTTGTCTGGCGCATCACCCAGTCCATGACTGTTAAAAATAGAGTGGTTGATAAGGGGCATCCCTGTCATACACCTGTCTTCACCTCAAAGATTAGATTGCTCGGCCCAACGCTTTCTTTCCAGTCTCTTCACCTGTTGGATTAACCTGTTAACGTTCAAATCTTAATTTTTCCAACTCAATTTCGGACATCCTCTGAGCATAGGCCAATTTTTTCTCAAGTTCTTGTTGTGCCTTTATTTCTACTTGAGCTTGGGCAATTTTTTCGCCTTAGTTCAAGTGCTTAAGCATGTGCCAATTTTTTCTCCTCAATATCTAGCCTTTTATTCTCTTGAGCTAGTTCTTCCTGTTTTTTTTTTAATTTCATCCCTAGTAAAGATTCTCGCATCTCTTGCTACGTTTTCTAACCTCATCACTTCTTTTTAAAGTCTCTCCCTCCATACCATATTCCTTACCAAGCTTAGTAAAATATTCCAGGGTAGCCATAATTGACTATAAATGTGACTCAAAATTGTACAATAATAAATTAATTACTATATATTTTCAATATGTGATCAATATCACCACCAAATATGTCACTAATCAATATTAATCAACTGCAGTGAATTATAAATGGTACATTAGGAACAAAAAAAAATAGCAACACAAACAAGATTACAGGAGAACAGTATAAAGAGCCAAACCAAGAAAACACTAATGAATAAACCAAGGCAGAAATTTATGAACTGTATAAAAATGAAAAAAAATTGGCTCTACCACACTTATGACACAGCAAGCACAATTTCACAACATATACATCTAACAACTGAAGAATAGCAAGATGAGATGCACAAATTTCACACACAGTAATGGAGAGTAAACCAAATAAAATACAATGAACTTGACAACAAATACAAATTTACAAATAAACAGGGCAAAACAGCTAACAGAAACTGTTATAGTTAACTCAGTAGTAGCAGTGAAACACACAGCTTTGGAATACCAGCCCCACTATCTGAGAAGACTATACACCAGAACAACCAGGAATTCACTACCATAGGATTGGTATTGTGAATTCATGGTTCCCTTGCCAACCAACCCGCCTAGCAAACAAACACATAAATACATGAAACATATAATAAAAAGAACCCTGTCAAATAGATTTTTTTTTAAAACTCAAGCTGGCATGAATCAATAAATTTACTTATCTGTTTTTGAAAAAAATTCCTCCTGGGTCCAACATCTGAGCCTCAGGGAAAAACAATTCAATAATGCAGCAACCAGAGTTAGACTTAGAATTCAAACATTTTTACAGCCGACCAGACCCACCATCGTTAAATATATTCTCTTGAAAAATTTCCTCCTCCTGAAAAATTAATCCTCAGACTTGAAAATACTTGGCCTACTTGAAACAGTTCAAAATGATGTGTTCAGATCTCAGCTTGAGGCCACCAAACACTGATGCGTGCCGTAATATATATGAAAGTTCGGAGAAGGTCTCCATGGCCAAAGTACACACTAGGGATAGTCAAACAACACATATCAGCATAACTTCAGTGAGCTGACAACACCTCCTTCACAATTTATGATACACAGTTTATTTTCTTGGAAACAAAGCTCAATGACATAGAATATAAGCCCAATGGCAAATGAGGTAATAGGCTGTCTTCACTATCAAACGCTGTCATGGCCTTCAAACAGTCTTTATTCTCATCGTACACTTGACATCTTCGTAACTATATATATACTTCTTGACAAAAGAAACTAGGGACACCTCAACATAATATCTTGATGCCCAAGTGATGGAATGATGCAGGAAAAACACAGTAGACTGCAGGAGCTCAATACACATATGTCCACTCACATTAAAACACAAGCCGCATCTCCTCTAGCAGATGATCACCCACTTCTGCTTTAAAACTTCGCGACTGCTTCTACACCATATCAGTATGACGTCTCTTCCTTTATTAGTGAGTGAGTCCCTATAAAATAATCAGAAACGGAGCCCTGTTGAGCTAACTATAATACCTACATAATTGTTATGAATTTTAATCATAACAGTGAGAGTGATTTAAATTAGCTTTACCCTTGGATATTTGTGAGACTGATTTTAAATTAACTGTACCCTTGGATATTCATGAGATTGATTAAAAATTAGTTTTACCCGTGGATATCTGTGAGACATTGTAAACTATCTTTACCTGCAGATATTTGTGAGACTGATCGTAAATTAACTTTACCCTTGGATATTTGTGAGACTGATTGTAAACTAGCTTTAATTGCAGATATTTGTAAGATTGATTATAAATTAGCATTACCCATGGATATTTGTGAGAATGATAATACATTACTTTCACCTATAGATATTTGTGACATTGATTATACATTAGCTTTACCTGGATATATTTGTGTGACTGATTGAAAATTAGCTTTACCCTTGGATATTTGTGAGACATTGTAAATTTGCTTTTTGCTTGGATATTTGTGAAACTGGTTGTAAATTCACTTTACCCTTGCATATTTGTGAGATTGATTATACATTAGCTTTACCTGGAGATATTTGTGAGATTGATTATACATTTGCTTTACTTGTAGATATTTATGAGATTGATTATACATTAGCTTTACCTGGAGATATTTGTGAGATTGATTATACATTTGCTTTACCTGGAGATATTTGTGAGACTGATTGTAAATTAGCTTTACCCTTGGATATTTGTGAGACATTGTAAATTAGCTTTACCCTTGGATATATTAGGTACCACAAACCGCCCACTTTTTTGGTTGACAACGCATGAAAGTTGAGAAAACTGAGGAAAATTCGTCAAGTTTAAGTCATCACTGTCACTTTGCTATTAAGTGGATTGTAATAAAATTTATATCACGATACTCTTTATCTTCTTCTCTTTTGAAATGTATTAATTCCTGAATAATAAAAGTTATCGAAGTATTCTTTTACTAATAAAAACAAACAGCAACGTTACGCGTAGCGAAACTCGTCGCGCGGCCAACTCTCGGCTTTTTTGCCTCACCCTGCTTCATTCAAACGGGTATCACTTGACCAGCAGACGTTTGATTTGCATACGGTTTTCACCATTATGATGGGCAGAGAAATAGCTTTAATTTCGTATAATGCAAGCTGTAGAAAACAAAGTGGAAGAGGTAGATTTTTCGAAGTGAAGTCGAAATTTTACAAGATTCGACATTTTAAGTTGTTTTATAATTCCTTGCATGGTATGAGAAGATTTGGGAGTCATTTTTATTTATTCCTATAAAATATCAAAGACTTCTGATGTTTGCTGGTGAAGCGATTTGACTTTAGGTAACGCTCTCTCAGTCAAGAATTTTAGCGAAAAATGCAGAGCGAGGCTGTTACTTCGACCGGGATAACTCCCTACATTGATCAAAATCGGCATGCCACTTATGTTGGTTCGTGCTCAAACTTCATCACATCTTCTGACTTGAAGATGACTATACGTAAGTATATCACTTATTAACAATGTTTTGAACTTTAAATGTAAACTTTACAATAGTTTTAATATTATTTAGCAATTTAACACGATCACATGGTTGTTGTAATAGCGTGTAATGAATGTGCTATCACCACTTCAGACATTCACGCATCAATCTAATTATTTCACGAGCTTGAAAAGCTAAGAAAGTTACCAATCTGAATAAAAAAAATGCATGTTTTGATTAATGTGTAAATGAATGAAGGTTTATTTTGCAACATAATAGGGTGAATTTTGTTTCATACGCGAAGGATATCGCAAGGACAAAGCCAATCGAGTCGAGGCTAGGGGACCGGAAAATGCCATAATTAAAAAAGCTGATGCTGTACTGAAATGTCCGGACTCGCAGCCAATAGTTGATAGTCTTAAAATTCCCCGAAAAGAAGATATATATATATTTATTTTTGTTTAAGGAAGAAAAATATCCCGTTCAACCTCTGATGGGTTATAATTAGGATACATATTGTTTTCAATTCCAAATAATATGAAAAACTGCCGATATGAGAAAGTGGCATCACACCATTGTAAATTAGGACAATCACAATTGTGCTTATATGTTTAAAAAAAAAAAAAAATCAAGAAGAAACTCTGAACAAGAACAAGCCAGTAATAGTAATAGTACATGTAATTCTCTATACATGTAAAAAACAAAAATAACTTCTGGAATTTTAATTTTCCAGATGACTCCTAGTAGGAGTCATCTGGAAAAATATTGGATTTAACATTATTGTTAAATCCAATAACGTGTTAAATTGCTATACCAATATTGGATTATTTGCAGGCATCCAACTTACCTATAAATATAGAGGAGGTGTTGAGAATAGACAGACCTAGGGAACTGCATAATATAGTCAAACAATATTAACACGAACACATGTTAATATATAGTGGCTGGGAATGTGAAGGTCTGATGCTGTTCTTACAATGCATGTGACTTTAAACAGATGAAAGTCAATTAAATATCTGGTAAAGTCCGTTATATAACTAGAACCACCAGGCCTTTACACCCCTCCACTTTAATATTATTCTTGTTCATAGTTTCTTCTTGATTTTGTTTGTTTGTTTTTTTTTTACTTTTTATTTTATTATTTAACGTACGGTATAGGCCTAAGCACAATTGTGAGTATCCCTATTTTCAAATGTGATGCCACTTTCTCATGTCGGCAGTTGTTCATATTATTTGGAATTGAAAACAATATATATCCTAATTATAACCCATCAGAGGTTGAACGAGATTTCTGTTTATCTTCATTAATTAAAAAAAAAAATCTGGAAAAATAAAATTCCAGAAGTTATATGGATGGGAATGCAACATGGCTCGAGGTAGACTGCTTGTAGTTTTTTTTTTTTTTTTTTCATAAAGCTACAGACCACAAAGTAACACACTACAAACAGATAAAAAGTGAAATGGAGAAGAGGAAGGAGCAGATAAAATAAAAGTAGAGAATGCAAGAGTGGCGACGAAGAACCCAAAACATAGACTGGAATGGAAGAAACGGAGTAAAGAGTCAGAGAGGGCAGTCAAAGAAAAAAATTAAACAGCGAATAACTGACAAGAATAGGAGGAAAAAAGAGAAAGATATTAAAAATGCAGAGAAGATAGAGTTATATAACACAATCATAAGCCAAGGGGGTCTGTGCATCACAAAGGAGGGTGTGGATAAAATTTGTAAAGGACAATATGCCCTTAGAAATCTTAAGGCTCAGTTAAGATACTTACTTAGTTGTTCTCCTTCTACCATGAGGTGTAGAGGTAAGATACAGATAATTGATATTGAATGATAAGGTCATTAATATTGAATGATAAGGACATTAAACTATCAGGAAATATCAAAGAATTGTATTTTGGACTTCTGAAGCATTTAGGTTTTGAGGTGTCATTGCCCTCTCACAGGAAAAGAGTGCGCCATGATCATTCTTCTCCAGTTAAAAAATGTCTTTTTAAATTCTAATAACCAGTTGTTTTAAAAAAATATAGCGTTTAGATGTTGCTAATTATTGTTTAGATGTTGTTAATTATTGTTTAGATGTTGTTAATTATTGCCTACAAATTTTTTAAAATGAAATATGGACAGTATCTTAAAAAAAATAATTTTTTTTTCATTTTCACACTTTTTTCTTCCCCTGCGACAAATTGGCCTCTGGACACATTTTAAAAAATTATACTAGAACAAATAGATGTTTAAATCCTCTGAAAAAAAATTGAGATATATTTATGTAGTATGCAGATTAATATGTACAAATTTAAAGCTTGTACCTTTTATACTTTTTGAAATATGATGTTGTGAATATTGACTTTCATTCAACAAACTATATTTTTCGGTAATGTGTTTTGCAGATTTGCAATTTTTGGTCTCAAATATATTGATAATTATTCATGATGTAGCTCTATAGTTTTCTTTGTGTGATCAGTATATTCCAGACTATATGTTGTTTGTCAGAGAAAGTTGTAAGATTATATTTAAGAAGACGGCAGTGTTCTGAAGTTGGTGTGATGTAACTTTTTCAATGTTGCGAAGTCCCCACATTTTTTAAAATGCTATAACTTTTTTATTTGTTGTCCTATTTTAAAAAATTAAGTACCAAATTTCCTGATTTACCAAGGGCTTCAAAACTACATTGTTTTCTCTGGTGTTTCTGTGCAAACAAAAATCACTTTGTGGTACCTAGATATATGTGAGACTGTAAATCAGCTTTACCTGTAGATGTTTGTGATAATGATTGTAGATTAGCTTTACCTGCAGATATTTGTGAGACTGTAAATTAGCTTTACCCTAGGATATTTGTGAGCCATTGTAAATTAGCCTTACCTGCAGATATTTGTGAGACTGATTGTAAATTAGATTCACCTGCAGATATTTGTGAGACTGATTGTAGATTAGCTTTACCTGCAGATATTTGTGAGACTGTAAATTAGTTTTACCCTAGGATATTTGTGAGCCATTGTAAATTAGCCTTACCTGCAGATATTTGTGAGACTGATTGTAAATTAGATTCACCTGCAGATATTTGTGAGACTGATTGTAAATTAGATTCACCTGCAGATATTTGTGAGATTGATTGTAGATTAGCTTTTTTCTTCTTCTTCAAGTACCATGTCTAGTGGCATAGGAGATCATGTCTCTCCATAACTTCTTGTCTCCAGTACAATTGATCACTTCTGCTGTTGACTTCTTTCCATGCCACAACATGCACAAGAGAAGAGCAGCGTGCAGTTATCCGTTTTTTGGGTAGGGAGGGTGAGAAACCAGCAGACATTCATCAGAGGATGAAAAGGCAGTATGGGGGTGCTTGTGTGTTGCTTCAGCAGGTTATATGTGGCACAGGAAGTTTAAAAGTGGGGTGTCAACTGTGGCTGATGCAGCTTGCGCTGGCCGGCCTCACACTTCAACTATGCCTAATGCTATCGCTGCAGTGGAACGATTGGTACGGGAAAACCCGCAGGTAACAATCAACGAGGTGGCTGGAGAATTGAAGATCAGTCATGGCTCGGT
The DNA here is from genome assembly GCA_024509875.1 of Oreohelix idahoensis. Lineage (NCBI taxonomy): Eukaryota > Metazoa > Mollusca > Gastropoda > Stylommatophora > Oreohelicidae > Oreohelix > Oreohelix idahoensis. The sequence continues at coordinate 205,764 of JAMPIV010015181.1, forward strand.
GCACCATATCATTCATGGCATGCTGCAGTACCACAAAGTCTCCACTTGGTGGGTACCAAAACAACTCACCCCCGAACTGAAAGAACGTCGTGTGGATGTTTGTGAAACACTGTTACAACATTATGGAGCTGAAGGAGATGACTTTCTACACTGTATAGTCACTGGTGATGAATGCTGGGTCCATTACTTCCAGTCAGAGACTAAGCGAGCCAGCATGGAGTGGCGACATTCATCATCACTGAAAGCAAAGAAGTTCCGTGCAACACGTCGGCCAGCATATTAATACTCATGCTCTTCTGAGACTGTAAAGGACCAATCCTGGAACATTACATGCTCAGGGGACTCACAAACAACAGCGAATCATACTGTAATATGCTTCAGAACCACTTGAAACCTGCAATTAGGTCAAAACATTGCAGCTTGCTCAGTTCTGGTGCGTTGTTACAGCATAATAACGCGCGGCCACACACAGCTTGTGCAACAGTAATGAAAATCACAAATCTGCATTTGGAGTGTCTTCCACATCCTGCATATCACCAGACCTCGCACCAAGAGGTTATCATGAGTTTGGACCCCTCAAGGAGGCACACGGTGGCAAGAAGTTCAATATGGATAATGAGGTGAAAGAGGTGGTGCATACGTGGCTACACAGTCAGTCAGAAGAGTTTTTTTCTCGTGGAATCCAGGCATTAGTGAAGCACGGGCACACCTGCACTGAACGTGGTGGGGACTATTGAAAAGTGATTAAGCCCTTTCATTCCTATTTGTGCATAATCTGTTAATAAAAAAATGTTAAGGTTACTTTTTGATGCCACCTCGTAGAATTGTTTGTGCCTTTACCTTCTACAATCCACACTTCATCACCAATTTCTGATTTAATTTTATTTCTCACTCTTTCGATAATAAATTCATAATAATATTTTGGTCGCGTGATTCATAAGACTAATGATGCGATATTCTTCACATACCATGGTTCCCAGTTTCTTTGGCAAAGCTATGAATATGGATTTTAGCAGATCATCAGGTATCTGACAACTGTTGTAGATTTTGTTTAAGAGTTTTGTTATCACTTCTACTCCAAATTCTCCCAAAGCTTGCTTTTCCTCTACTGTTACATTATCTGGTCCAGGCACTTTGCCTTTCTTCGTGTGGTGCATGGCATGCTCTACCTCTGTCACATGTATTGGATTTCTTTCACAACTGTCCTGCTCATTCGGATCTGGTCTCTCATCGTCATAAACTCTCTGATGTATTTTGTCCACTTTTCTATTATGTTCTCATGACTCATTAACAGTGTTCCTTCTTTTGATTTCAAACAGCTAGTGACTGTGTCCTTCTGGCTGTTAACTCATTTATTTGCTTGTACATAGATTTTGTGTCTTTTCTGTGCTGTACTTCAAGCTCTCTGCCCTTCTGGTTTAGCCATGCTTTTTTTTGCTGTTTTACATTTGTGCACTATTTCCTTATTAAGTCTGTTATATTCTTCTTTGGTTTGCTTCTTCTTCCTTCGTGCATCCATCAGTTGTAAAATTTCGTTTGTCATCCATTTCTTCTTTGTAGTCCTTTTTACTTCTGGTGTGATTTCTTTTCATGTTTGATGTAGTGACTCCTTTAGCATTTCTCACCGTTCATCTACACTGTTTTTTTCTATTGCATTTTAATTGTATTGTAATGATATCTCTTTGACTTATTTTATTATCTGATTTAAGTAAGGCTAAAGTTTACTCCAATTGGCAGAGTGGTTAGAGCATTGGTTTCTTGCAGCAAAGGTGCCAGGTTTGAATCACTGACGACACGCTCCTGGCATGGCAGATCTCACAGAAGCTTCATAGAAGCCTAACATCTTTAGGACCTAATGCTTACACTTCATAACTCAGACCTAAGGGTCTTTTACATTTGGAAATGCGCCCTAATATAACCAACGAGATTGAGCTGGGCAAAACGAGGCAAAACTTTTAAAAAAAAATCTATAGAACCTTCAATGATTTGTATGAAAAGACATATATATGAATGATGCATTGAATGTTTGATGTTTGTAATGTACAAATATCTTAGGAAATAAATACAGAAAAGAACACACACAATTCAGAGAGACCTTACAAGTTCGATATTGTTTATACAGGATTTCCATGGACAGACTTTTATGTCATACAAGAACACAGCATGGACGTTTTTCTAGTGTGATATTTAAAAAAAAACAAAAGGTAAAGGATCCCGTTACTCGCCCATTCAGGCATATTGGGAATATGGTGTTAGGCCCATATTTTCTTGATCATCGGCACACTAGGGGTGATGTGGACAGCATCACGCCGGCCGCCTTAACCCTCCCAGTGTTGCTCTGGTACCCAATTCATGAGGCTGGGTCAACCCCGAAGCCGTTTGCTGTCTAAAAAATCCCACCTCAACTGGGGATCGAACCATGGACCACCAAGCTAGGAAGCCAGTGCACTAACAACTGTGCTACTGTGGCTCTTAGTGTGATATTTAAGTGATTTAAATGTGGGTACCATATAATATGAAATACTAAGAAACCATTTCACAAAATTTCAAAACCATTATGTGATATGTGCATATTACCTAACTGTGTGCTTAATACTTATATTTGTTTTATAACATTTTACTTACATGTAAGACTAGCATTTCATAATTTATGTGTGCTCATTGTTTTCAACATTTCAGACATAAATTCCTGTCCCCTGTTTAACACTGGTTTCCTCCAACTTGATGTCCTGGATGAGAATATGAAAACAGTACACAACAGTGGACTCTGGAAGTTTGATAATAAACATAATCTTCAGGATGTCTTACCACAGGGCAGTGGAAATAATATGGATAAAACAGTAAATAATATAGGAGATGATACCTCTACTGATGCAACAAGAGAAGATAATGACACCTCTGCTGATGCAGTAAGAGAAGAAGCCATCAAACCGAGACTCACAGATAATGAACCATTACTGAACTTTATCTATAGTCATGAAAGGGCAACAAACATTTGTGACAACCTAGGTGGTAATACATCCACTTTAAAAACTGAGGTCTGTAACATAAACTGTAGTGACATATTTTCTGTCAGTGAGAAAAGTGTTCAAGTTTGTGTGAGTGACAGAGCTGTTGCTACTTGCAGTGATTTAAGCATTCAGTCCAACAAGACATTAGTGGACAATAAGTCCTACAAGTGTGACATTTGTGGTGTATTATTTACTGTGAAAGATAACTTACAGCAGCATATTAGAATACATACAGGAGAGAAGCCTTACAAGTGTGATTTTTGTGGTGTAGCATTTGCTCACAGAGGTCATCTAAATAACCATAAAAGAATACATACAGGAGAGAAGCCTTACAAGTGTGATGTTTGTGGTGTAGCATTTGCTCGCAGAGGTAGTCTAAATAACCATAAAAGAATACATACAGGAGAGAAGCCTTACAAGTGTGATGTTTGTGGCAAAGCATTTGCTCAAACAGATCATCTAAAGAAACATATCAGAATACATACAGGAGAGAAGCCTTACAAGTGTGATGTTTGTGGTGTAGCATTTAGTCAAAGAGATCATCTAAATAACCATAACAGAATACATACAGGAGAGAAGCCTTACAAGTGTGATGTTTGTGGTGCAGGATTTGCTCAAAGAGATCCTCTAAATAACCATAAAAGAATACATACAGGAGAGAAGCCTTACAAGTGTGATGTTTGTAGTGTAGCATTTGCTCAGAGAAGTAGTCTAAATAACCATAACAGAATACATACAGGAGAGAAGCCTTACAAGTGTGATGTTTGCGGTTTAGCATGTGCTCAAAGAGATTCTCTAAATAACCATGAAAGAATACATACAGGAGAGAAGCCTTACAAGTGTGATGTATGTGGCAAAGCATTTGCTCAAAAAGGTAATCTAAATGACCATAACAGAATACATACAGGAGAGAAGCCTTACGAGTGTGATGTTTGTGGTGTAACCTTTGCTCAGACAAGTAGTCTAAATGACCATAAAAGAATACATACAGGAGAGAAGCCTTATAATTGCCATGTTTGTGGTGTAGCATTTGCTCACAGACATCATCTAAATGACCATAAAAGAATACATACAGAAGAGAAGCCTTACAAGTGTGATGTTTGTGGTGTAGCATTTGCTCACAGACATCATCTAAATGACCATAAAAGAATACATACAGAAGAGAAGCCTTACAAGTGTGATGTTTGTGGTGTAGCATTTGCTCAAAGAGATCCTCTAAATAACCATAAAAGAATACATACAAGAGAGAAGCCTTTCAAGTGTGATGTTTATGGTGTAGCATTTGCTCAGGGAGGTAGTCTAAATAACCATAACAGAATACATACACATACATGCCACACCTCAGAGATGAAAAACCTGTACAAAAAATTAAAAAAACCTGTACAAAGACCCGCAAAACCTGTACAAAGACCCGCAAAACCTGTACAAAGACTGAAAAACGTAACAAAAGAGTTTATTCATGTAAAAAATATATTCAATTAGATGGCTCTGCACCATCATAGTGACATGCGCCCTTTGCCTTTTTAAGCATGTCGTCACTTGCTTTAAAAAATAAACAACAGGAGTTAGAATTTATTTTGCATTGTAGAAATGCTGTAGGCTAACTGTATCATCATTTAGTCTATTTCTGCAAAAAAAATTAATACAATTTATGGTGGAAATGAAGAACAGTTTGGTGTCTGTTCTATAGTGCCTAATAAAAGTATAGGCCTAGGTCTAAAGAGACCAGTAATAAGCGTTTTGGGTTAGGTTTACTAATCTTAAATCATATATATATTTTTTAAAGATAGCAATGAAAATATAAACTGGCGCAACTAATCTCTATCAAACTTCAATAATTGGAATAGCCGTTAGGCCTATAGCCCAACTGGTAGCTTTAAATAGACCTACCCATACGACTTTTAGTGTCAATCAAACATTGATAGTAATTAATTATTTAATAAATATAGGCCTAGCCTAAATCATTAGTTGACCGTAATGATGATCACTCAAGGCAAAATCGCATTGTTTTTTAAAGAAACGAAATTAAAACTTAGACGAGAAGTAGGCCTAGGCCTAACTCCAAATAGGCTAAACTTTTCTCTGATCGGGTTAAGATGCAAATTTGCCTTGCTTTTGTGTGTGTGTTTTTTTTCCTTCAGTTTCATAATTTGGTAATATCGGAAGCCGAACGCTTCGCATGTATTTTCGTACCATTTAGATTTAAGGTTAGTGTTACTAGCCTAAATGGTTCGAAAATACACGCAGATCGTTCGGCGACCGTCATTCCGATATTACCCATTATTTGTATTGTATTATTATTCAAATTTACATTTCTTACGCACTTTCTACAAGTTTTAGTGAAATCAAATAATATGAAGTGGTATCCGCCTTTTTTTAAGCAGCCGTAAATAATAAATTAGGCTATGCTAAATCTTACGGAAAAAAAAGCATAGCCTAGGCCTAAGTTATCTGACAGTTAAATCTAACTTCATCTAAACAATGTTATTGTAATACTTTTTTTGAAAAAATGAATTACTTACCAATACTAAACTGGAAATTAATCCTAAACAATAGGCTCGACTCAGTGCTGCGTAATCGTTCAAATAATCAGTAACCTCGCGCTAGCTTTAGCGAAAAATTGTGAATGAACACGCCACGCACATCCCGCGGCAATTGAAAAATAGGCAGCTTGATTTTCATTGGTTATTTTTTTTTTTTAATCCACTTGGCTTAAAATCTCGCCGAATCTCATGATGCAAATTACGGAAAATTTTGTAGTGGTACAAAACGGTCGATTTATATGTATATTTAATAATTAGGCGAAAAAACCCGTACAGACCCGTGTACGGCCCGTACACATCTGAAAACGCAAACACCCCGTACAGATTATGGGTAAACCTTTAAGTGTGGCATGTATGCATACAGAAGATAAACCTTACAAGTATGGTCTTTGTACCAAAGCATTTGCTCAAAGAGATCCTCTAAATACCCATAAAAGAATGCATACAGGAGAGAAGCTTTACAAGTGTGATGTATGTGGCAAAGCATTTGCTCAAAAAGGTAATCTAAATGGCCATAAAAGAATACATACAGGAGAGAAACCTTACAAGTGTAATGTTTGTGGTGTAGCATTTGCTCAGACAAGTAGTCTAAATAACCATAAAAGAATACATACAGGAGAGAAACCTTACAAGTGTAATGTTTGTGGTGTAGCATTTGCTCAGACAAGTAGTCTAAATGACCATAAAAGAATACATACAGGAGAGAAGCCTTACAAATGTGATATTTGTGCTGTAGCATTTGCTCATAGTGGTAGTCTTAATTACCATAAAAGAATACATACTGAAGAGAAGCCTTACATGTGTGGTATTTGTGGTGTAGCATTTGCTTATAAACGAGGTCTAAATAACCATAGCAGAATACATTCAGGAGTGAAGCCTTTCAAATGAAATGTTTGTTATGCTGCATGTACTGAAAGCAGTAATCTAAATAAACATAAAAGAATACATACAATGGAGAAACCTTACAAGTGTGAATTGTGCTGCACCATTTATTCAAAGAAATCATCTAAAACTGCATAAAAGATTACATGCAGGAGAGAAACCTTTCAAGTGAAATATTTGTAATAAAATATTCACTGAGAATAGTAACTAAAAGAACACATACAGGAAAGCGAAGTCCTGCAGTCATTAAAATAACAATAACAATACTTTCTATAGAGAAAACACAAGGTTGATTCATCAGCTAGATCAACTACATCATGTCTCAAGCACCAAGAACAAGAAGAATGGTGAATGAAACAACCATCATGAGTTAACTAACAACCCTCGATTAACAGGACTTCAATCTAAACTACATACTCTACCTCATTTATCCATCCCTTTGCAAACTTGCTACTGGAAACAAAACATGCCCAGCACAACACACCAGCATTGAAAACAACATGGACATTAGAAGCGACGGAAGGAGAAAATCACAACCAAACAAAACTTTCTCTACTGAGGTGAAAAGTAGTCATCGACTTGGAGATCCACAAACCCATCCACACAAAGGTAAAGGAACCCGTTACACGCCCATTGAGGCATATTGGGAATATGGTGTTAGGCCCATATTATCTTGACCGTCGGCACACGAGGGGTGATGTGGTCGGCATCACGCCGGCCGCCTTAACCTTCCCAGATTAGCTCTGGTACCCATTCGGGGCTGGGTCGACCCAGGAGCCGTTTGTGGCCTAAAAATTTTCCGCCTCATCCACACAAGCACACCCCGAAATAGCAATGCATGAAGGACATGACAGTGCCCAGCAACCCTCATATCACCCGACACAAGATTCTGCTGACCACATCCTGCAAGAAGATCAGCAGTGGCACTAATGACCTCAACCACACTGCAGTTTCCGTGTGCTGATTCATTCATTCATAACCCTGCACTCCTAAAGGAGCATAGGCCTTCAACAAACACATGCCAAGTCCTCCTGTCACGTGCCATCATCTCAAGTTCTGTCCACGTTCTCCTCATCATCTTCACCTCTGTCTCCAGCTCTCTTCTCCGTGTGCTTCTTGGTCTTCCTCTGCCTCTCTTGCCCTAGGGGGGTTCTAGAACAAGGACTGCCTTGTTATGCTATCAACAGGTCTCCTCAGTGTGTGTCCAATCCATCGTCTTCTTCTCATCTCCTGTTCCACTGGCACTTCTCTAGTTCTTGTCATCAGTTCCACGTTGGTAACCTTGTCATACCATTTTAATGCCTCATTAAAAGACGTAAGGACAGTTTAACAGACAGAGGACTGGAGATTATAGACCAAAGTAGACTCATCATAGGAAAGTTCAAACCGCAGTGCCTCCAGTTCATTTTGATACCTACTTGCTATGGCCACTCCTTATATATGATTGTTATTGTTGTTCAGAATCGACATCATTGCACTCCAGGCAAACCTATAGGTGCTCAGTCTCCCTCAGCAAATGTCAAAGGGTATGAATGCTAACAGTTCCTGTTGTGTGCTGATTGTACATACGCTTTATACATCCTCTCATACGTTCATTCCTGCCAAACTCTAGCAATCTCAGCCATGCTGATGATTCATTGATTCAGTGTCATTCTCTAACAGGCGATCATTAATTGTCTTCAGTATCTCTCCCTTATCCATATTCAACGCACCCACTATAGGTGCTCTTGAATTATTATATCAGCTCTTTCATTGCCGCGCACCCCTGCATGACCAGGACAGTAGATCCACACCAGTTCCTGAAGATTTGAGGCTGCTATAGAGGTTTTCTATTCATGCCGTAGCCATCCATTTTGGATCTTCTGAAGCATGGACTGAGAGTCTTGACACAATATCTGCTCTTGTCAATGCTCCAATTGCCCTGGCTATAAATGCTATACCAATCCCAGTGGACCTGGCAGACAAGGGCAAGCTATGTATGTAAAGAACCTCATAAGTGGTTGGATACAGTGCCCATGTCAGTGAAGACATAGAATTGCAGGAAATGGAATTGAATATAGATGGTCACAATTGGTAAATCTACAATTTATATGCCCATGTTGATCACCTTCCAGAAGATGGTAACTGGGATTTCCTGGTGGAATTGTTGGAGGAATCTAGCAAAAGGCATTTAATTGCAGGTGATTTTAACGCTAGATGTAAGGAGTGGAAAAACATCACTGACAATAGACAAGGCATAGCTTTGAGCTGAGCGCTCATCAATACAAACCTTGATATCTTAACTGATGGCCGTCCAACAAGACTGGCTAATGAACCAGGGGATACTGATGGTGTTACTGATCTGGCATTCATCTCTAGTGCTGCTGCCACCATCGCACGTTGGGATGTATTAGGGTCACAGGACAGTGATCACCTACCCTCTGTTGTGTTCATTGCAAAGGGAAAGACCACCAGACACAGAAAACCGAAACAAGCCTTCAAGTATCCTCCAGCCCTTCCAGATCATAACAGCATTATACATACACTGCAGCAAAACGCTAGACAACGAATGGCTAGGACACATTTCGCTCAACCACCCTCGTGGAATGAGACAGTTAAGAAAGCATGGGTTGAGAAGGAAATGGCAACCAAGGAATGGCAGAAAATACGGAAGAGAGATGTGAGAAATGATGTACTAGTTGAAGAGAAGAGTGAATTAAAAAAAAACAAGCCATCAATAGATTTAAAATCTTGGCAAAAAGAGGGCAAGGATAAAGTTTTGGAAGCCTTTGTGATACATGTGGGCATGGGTAAAACACTACAGGAATTCTAGTCCCCATTCACCAGCGAATGAACTTGAAAAATACATGCCAATGCATTCCTTATATATGAAATAAGAACAAGTACAGTGGAAGCTATCGAGCAGTGATTCTCAACCATTTTCAGCTCATGTCACACTGAACAAGGTGCTAAAATTGTCAAGACACACTATCATTTTAAGGAGATATTTTATCATTAAAAAAAACGAGTATTAAGAATGTGTTTAAAAGTTCAGTAGCTAAAATTCTAATCACTGTGTTATTGTTAAAAATAATTTTTATCAGGATTTTGAAAGATTAAAAACAAATTATATTCATATTTATTATTATTCCAATTATTGAAATGAGATATCATTGAAAAGATGCTTAGCCAGTGTGATGAATTCTTTCAGACATCCCGACAGAAAGGGAGCTGATGCATAATTTCCATGATAAATTGTGAAAACTGAAATAAATGTCGACAGCATCAGGAATATCTTGGCTTTTTGTGTTTTCTGGAAGTGGTTTCCAAAATAAAAATTGTCCAATGATGTCTCCATTACAAACAAACCTGCTGAATGCTAGGAGCAGAGCTTTTACAGTGAAAGTCTTTTAAAATATTCAACTGGGTCCTCATATGCTTGTGAGAAATTTGTGTAAAAGTGTCTTTTCAGCTACTTGGAACCATAGTTTAGTTTTCCAGTTTCTCACTACAAGCAACATATATAGGACGTGGCTGCTCTTCTCCATATTAAATGAATCTGAAGGACACATAGTTTTTATTGTACTGGTGCACGATGGTTTTAGAACATTAACTGTACTATTTGTTATACTTCCAGAATTAGTACCAGCTACACTTGAATCATGGTCATCATCTAACTTACATTTTTAATTATACATTTTTGTCTTATATGCTCCAAAGAAATAATCAACTAAATTTAGAAATAACCACACACAAAAAAAAAAACTAATATGAAATAGAAATAACAAACAAAAATGTGGGAAAGGTTCCCTGGATACGTGTTGTTATGATTAAAATTCATAACGATTATGTAGGTATAATAGTTAGCTCGACAGGGCTCCTTTTCTGATAATTTTATATGGACTTACTCACTAATAAAGGAAGTGACGTCATACCAATATGGTGTAGAAGCAGCAGAAGTTGGTGATCGTCTGCTAGAAGAGATGCTGCTTGTGTTTTAATGTGAACGGACGCATGTGTATTGAGCTCCTGCAGTCTACTGTGTTTTTCCTGCACCATTCCATCACTAGGGCATCAAGATACTATGTTGAGGTGTCCCTAGTTTATTCTAGTCTGGAAGTATATATAGTTACGAAGATGTCAAGTGTATGATGAGAATAAAGACTGTATGAAGACCATAACAGTGTTTGATAGTGAATGGACTGGAAGACTGCCTATTACCTCATTTGCCATTGGGCTTATATTCTATGTCATGGAGCTTTGTTTCCAGTAAAATAAACTGTGTAACGTAAATTGTGAAGGAAGTGTTGTCAGCTCCTTGAAGTTATGCTGATATGTATTGTTTGACTACCCCTAGTGTGTACTTTGGCCATGGAGACCTTCTCCAGAACGTTTATATGTTACAGCATGCATCACGTGTATTATAGTGACCTTCCCTTGTAATGATTGTCTTGGTCATGTTCAGATTGGTAAAGGTTCTCTTTCTTTACAAGGGGAGGTCACAACAATACATGGTGGCTCAACAAGGGTAAAAGATGGGGTTGTAAAAGTACATTGCAGAGTTATTTTGAGATCTGGAACAATAGAGATGGAAGTTATTAGAATTTTACTGTAATAACATTTTGAAAAAAAAATTAAATTGGTATTGTTTCCATCCTTATCAACCTGAAAAAAAATTAAATTGTTATTGTTTCCATCCTTATCAACCTTGTATGAAAAGTATACAGTACTTCTAAAATTTCCGTCGAGGACTTTTCTTTCAACCTCCCTCCAGTATCTCATGGCATATCCTTCCTGGCATACCAGTTGAAAATCACTGCTAAAGAAAAAAAAGGTTTGTCATCATCCATAATCATTGTGAGATGGGGAAAGTCTGATGATGCTCAGTGCCTCCTGTGTCAAGAGAACCAGATACTCCGCTTGCATTGGGGCAAGTGTGATACACATGGCGCCACAACAGAGCATTATAAGAGCTGGATGCTACTACAGACCTGAAAAGAGTGAAGGCAAACAGCAAAGTCAGACCGAGTACCTCAAATACATACTTTCTGAGAGCAGGGAAGTCATCACGTCCCAAAACAAATAGTAGTTTACATTCATTACTGACTGGGAGATGGCAAAAGATCAATCTGGGTGAGGGAGATATCTGGAAATCATTAAAAATATCTCAAAGATGACCAAATAGTGCTACATTCCTTGTTGCTGGACCAGATAATAATGATTGAGCGAACTATGCAATCAGAAACTAGAATGGACAAACAACCCTCATTCAGAGTGGCCAAGAATAATTTTTTCTTCTTCTTTCGTTCGCTTGAACTATATTGTCTATATCTGCAATGTTGTTTCTTGTATAAACTTCACTGTCTTTTGTAGTTCATACAGAGGTCCATATAGTTTTGCTTCCAGTGTTGTTTCTCTGGGCCAGTGGGTTTGCCTCAATATATCATATTCGGGGCAATCTTGAAGTACGTGCTCAGCAGTCTGGGATGCCTGTCCACATGTACACATGGCTGAATTGCCAATCTTGAATTTTGTATACATGTGGCTGCGGAGGCGGTTGTGTCCTGTTCTGAGGCGCAGAATGACAATTTGTTCTGATCTGTTCATAGCTTGGTAGTCATCCTGTGTTGGTGTTGGTGGCTTTCTGATTGATTTGATCTTCTTTTTCTTCTGATGGTACGTTACTGGTACATCCGGTTGTTCGTCTGCAGCACCTTCTTTAGCCAATCCGTCTGCTCTCTCGTTTCCTGGTATTCCACAATGAGACGGTATCCACTGCATGGCGACCCTGCGCTGGTTGCACAGTTCAGAAAGTAGGGCTTGCATACCTGGCAATTTTCTGGACTGAAGTGCTTGGAGTGCTGATCTTGCATCTGTCAGGAATACTACAGGCTGTGGACCGAGATTGGTGTTCAATAGTTTCTCAGTTGCCACCTTGATTGCCTGGACTTCTGCATCATAGTTGTTACAGAATTTCCCCATTGGTACTCTGACCGTATCCTTAGTGTTGTTTGGGTATTCTATGTACACTCCTGCTCCTCCATTCTTTACAGCATTCTGTGCTGACCCATCCGTGTATACTCAGACCCAGAGGTCCTGTGGGTATTCATCATCCAGGAAACTGAGAGTGACTGTCCTACGTTGCGCGCTGTTCTGTTCATCCCGGTCGAATATTCCTTTCACTTTTGTCTGGACGTGTACTGGTAGTCCAGGCTCCTCTCTCCAAGGGGTTTGTTCTGGTACAGACTTTAGAGGGCTGTTAACTTCAGGCAGGTCTGTGGTTTGTCTATGAAATCGTTTGGCCTGGTGGATAAAGCTGCTTCTTTTCAGTCGCCCCATTGCTAGGTTTTGGAATCTGTCCTTCATTGGATGGCTCGGCATACAGAGGAACTTTTCTGTCTGTGTTAGCACTTTCGTGTCTCTGCGTTCTCTCAGTGTTTGTATCCTCCCCATTTTCTCCATCTCCACTATAGGCGTTGATTTCATTGCCCCCATGATGACCCTAAGCGCTTGGTTTTGCACCTTATCTAGCTCTTGTAATGTGGTGTTTGATGCTGGACACCACGCAGCTGACCCATATTCCAGGTGTGGTCATATGCCCTGCTGGTAAACTTTACTAAGTATTTTCCCGCTGGCTCCCCATGTGGTTCCACTTAGATTTCTCAGGATGGCTAACTTCCTCCTGGCCTTTGTTGCTGCCTTGTTGATGTGCTGCTTCCATGTCAGCCTATCATCGAATGTAACTCCGAGATAGGTGGGTTGTTTATCTTCTCTCAGGAGCTCTTCATTTATCTTGATGACACCAGCTTTTTGTTTGGGAGAGAGGGTGAAGAGTATAGTGCTGCACTTGTCTGTGTTGATGCTGACACACCATCTATTTGCCCACCATCTATTTGCCCATGAGGTTAAGGCATCTATAGCTCTTTGTAGCAGTTTGGTGGCCACTGTTGCATGCTCATCTGTGCACCATATTACCAGGTCATCAGCGTACATTGCCACTTTCATTCCATGTGGTAGTTCAGCAACCAGGTCGTTGATGTAGACTAGGAAAAGTGTGGGGGACAGAACCCCTCCCTGAGGGACGCCATGACGCAGTAGAATTTTCTTACTCTTGAGGCCATATAGTTTTACTCGGGCTCTTCTGTTATGCAAGTATGCTTTCACCCATTTGTACATCTTACCATTCACTCTACAATTTCTCAGTTTCTTCAGAAGCCCTTCTTTCCAAACCTTGTCAAATGCTTTCCTTAGATCTATCCATGCAGCTAGTACCAGTTTCTTATCTTGGAATGCATCATCAATCTCTTGGGAAAGGTAAGTTGCCTGATCTTTGGTAGAGTAACACTGCCTAAAGCCCACCTGCTATGGTACAAGAAGGTTTTCACTTTCAAGGTACCACTGTAGCCTGAGGTTGATGATACGTTCCATAGTTTTGCAGAGACAGCTTGTAAGGCTGATTGGTCTGTAGCTGGAGGCAGTGGAACTGTCTTTTCCTGGTTTTAGGAGTGGTATCATGATTGCTTCCCTCCAGGTCTGTGGAACTCTGCCTGAGTTCCAACAGATATTGAAGATCTGCAGCAGCTTTGTTTTTGCTGCGGTTCCCAAGTTCTTAATCATTTCATTGGACACTCCATCAACTCCTGGCGACTTTCTCATTTTCAATTTGGATATTGCAAGCTCCAGTTCTCTGAATGTGATTGGTGCCTCCATAACTTCAGGTATGGTTCCATCTCGTCCTGCGTATTGTTGTTTCTCACGAGTCTCCTGTTGCTTCTCTGGGCTAACTTTGATGTTGTTGTCTTTAGCAAAGGAGTCTGCAAAGTGATCAGCTGCCTGTTTTCCCATGAGGATGTTTCCATCTTTGTACAGAGCAATCCTTGAGTTTCTCCCTGTACCTTCAACGTTAAGTTGTTTTACCAGCTTCCACAGTTTCCTTGTATCTCTTTCGAAGTTCAAGGACTCTGTTTTCTCCTTCCAGCTTCTTTGCCTGGCCTGCAACTTGGCCCTTTAAAATTTGGCATTAGCTTGCTGGTAGTTATTGTGGTGTTCTTGGCATGGACTGGTCTCTGCCTGCTTTCGAGATGTTTCCACGTCGTTGTGCAGCTGCTCTAGTTCACTATTCCAATATGGTTTGTAATGTTTACGAGCCCCTCTAGGTATTGTTTCACGAGCAGCCTGTAATATGCATCTGCTGAATTCATCGACTAGCTTATTGATGTCTTTGTCTACAGTCATATCTCTAGCCAGTATACTAGTACGATGCTGGTACATTGTCCAGTCTGCCTTCTTGTAGTTCCACCTAGAGAGAGTGCTGCTCTCCTTGACAAGTTCATTTTCCACAATTAGGAAGACTGGCCGGTGGTCGCTGCCTCCAAGTTGTTTCCCTACAACGCGTGTGGTGTTCCACTCCAGGCTGGGTGAGTGGAATGCCAGGTCTGGTGTAGAGGTCGTGTGCTATGATCTCGAGTAGAAGGTTGGTGGGTCAATTGGCTGGTTAATCAGGATAAGCCCATTGTCATCCTGCCAGTTTTCAAGCTCCTCACCTCTCCTGTCCATGTGATCATAGCCCCAGCTCTGTGAGTGGCTGTTGAAGTCTCCGCATACAATCAGTCTTTCTTTTGCTGGGATTGTATCTAGTGCCAGTGGGCGGTCGCTCGGACAGTAGTAGTTGAGCAGGTGGAATTCTGAACTTTCTGTCCTGAGATGAAGCATCTGGTATTCCGCACCCTCCATATATGTTTCAAGCTGACATGCACTGATGTTATTCCTCACGAGTGTCAGTATTCCACCCTTTCGCCTATCTATTCGGTCAGATCGGTAGCACTGGTAGCCTCTGATTTTGAAGGCTATGTCCTTGTTGAGGTGGGTTTCTTGCAAGCAACATACATTTACTTGCTCTTCAGTCAAGATATTTTCAAGCTCTAATTTTTTTGCTGTAGCCGTCTTTTTTACTATTGATGCCTTCAGCATTCCAGTGCATTATTTTAAATGGTCTTTTCTTTGCTTGGCCAGTAGCTCTATTCTCATGCCTCCTGGCTCCACAGGGCTATTGAGAAGGACCCCCAGTAGTAGGGGTTGGGCCCTTCTGAGGCAGAGGGCCCAGCACTGGGCCTGCCTGGGTGTCCGTCACAGGGCGAGTGCCATAACGTTTTGCAGATATAGGCATATTTCCATTGCGCGTGTGCGTGGCATCCTGATTGCTGTGGTGCGCCTCTTGGCTGGTTGCCTCCGTCTTCAGCACCTTGACTTGCTAGGGCAGACTGTGGTCTTGCTCGAGTGTAGGAGGGCCTGGCCAGTCTTGGTTTTTCAGCTGCTGATGGCTGTACTTGAGCCCCATCTCCACGTCAAGGAGCTGGCCTCAATGGGGGCCAAGAATAATGATCTAGTCGCGGAAATGAGATATGATAGGATAACAGTAAGTCACAGCTGTTGAGGTAGATGCAAGAGATTATAATGATTGAGTGAACTATGCCATCAGAATCTAAAATGGACAAACATCCCTCATTCACATTTACCAAGAATAATGATCTAGTCGCGGAAATGAGACATGATAGGATAACATAAAGTCACAGCTGTTGAGGTAGGTGCAAGAGGTCTAGTGGCTGCCTCAGTGTATGATCTACTGGAACTATTGGGTATGAAAGGACAGTCAAGAACAAGAGCGCCCAAGAGACTCTGTGAAACTGCGGAAAGGTCATCTTGTTTAAAAACCTTTGGTGTATTTTTGTAACCATGTTGCTTACTACTTACTTAGTCATCCCTCTTCTACCTTGGGGTATACAGGTTTGCCTGGGAGATGGCCATATTGGCTGTCATATTTCTTACCTGTGTTCAGTTGAGAGATTGCCTGGTGTTGTCCTTCCAGCAATATCTGCATCTTCCTAGAGGACTGGATCCTTGGTTGTTGATTTCCCATTTTTGTCATGGCAGCCGGCCTTCTCCTATTCTGCAGACATGACCAAATCATTGCAAATAGGACTGCTCCACTCTGGTCTGTATAAGCTGAGTTTTCTAGTCATGACATTGTCTGATTGCAGACCCTGTCACTTCTTGTCACTTGGACCACCCTCCTCAAATACCTCATTTCTGAAGTTCAATCAAAGCAGGTTCTTTGGGGTTTTAGCCATTCTCATGACTCACTTAGTCATTCATTTTCTACTGTAAAGTGTAGCGGTTTGGAAGAGAGAGAGTGCCATATTGTCCTATTGGCTATCTTCCTCCTGGCCTGGTTCCATTCTATTCCTCAGTCCTTCAAAGATTGTCTAATGGTGTCCTCCCAGTGGACTCTGGGTCATCCTGGAAGTCTGGATCTCAGGCTCTTAGTTTCCTATGCTTGTCATGGTAGCCATTCTTCTCCCATTCTGCAGACCATCTTAAAGCCAAGTGAACTCTCTATTTTCAAAGTAGAAAGATTTTTCAAATCCTATCTGGATCCTATCAGCTGGAGTACTTGATTTCTTTAAATTCCAATGAGGCTGCCTAGATTTGAAGCGCAATTCTTCAGTTCACATCTCTACCAAGAGTAATCTTGAGCGAAAGGTAGACACCTTTGAAGACCCCCAGTAGATACTCTGAATTGTGGCCACTGTTGGACCATCACTGCAGAGCAATGGGAGTAAATCCTGTGATAGTATGCGATGTTTGTAGTGTAAGATTTTTTTCATAATAGCCCATTACTAATTCATATAATTACACATACAGGAGAGAAGCCTTACAGGTAGAATGCTTGTAGTGTAGGATTTACTAGGAAAGACCATTTACAATGCCATTTAAGAACTACAAGAGAGAATGCATACAAATGTTATGTATGTAATGCAAGATTTAATTTGAACAGCTATTTAATATACCTTAAGAGAAAACATACAGGAGATAAGATAAGCCTTACAAATGTGATGTTTGTGGTGCTGGTTCTGCTATGAAAGGCTCTTTACAATACCATAAAATAACACATATCCTGTAACAGGAGAGAAGCTTATATGTGTAAAGATTGTGGTGCAGGATTTGCTAGGAAAGACCAATTTCAATGGCATGTAAGAACACATACAGGAGAGAAGCCTTACAAACATGATGTTTATTGTGTAGAATATACTAAGAAAGACCTACTTTAAGATTATCTTGCAGCCTTACAGGTTTGTGGTGAAAGAGTTGCTCAGACAGAATCCTTAAAAGTACCATTAAAAACATAAAGATCATTATGGCACAGAATTTTCTGGGGAAGCTGACTTAAAATATTAAACAAGAAATATAGACAGGAGAGAAACCTCCCAAATATGGTGTTTGTTTTGTGGGATATCAGGCAAGACTTTTTAAAATACAGTAGAAGAACACAAACTGTAGAGAAGCTTTGCAAGTGTGATATCTATGGTGTAGAATTTGCTAATAGGGGCAGCTTGTTATCGTTGATCAGAATCAACCTCATTGCACTCTGGAAGAATCCATAAGTGTTCAGTCTCCCTCAGCAAATGTCAAAGGGTATGAATGCTAATCATTCCTGAATAATGTTGTTTATATAAATGCCAGATGTATCCTCTCAAATGTGCATTTTCCTGCTAGTCTTACATCTGATGTCAAATTCCAGAAATCTAAACCTGGATGCTTCATTGATTGCAGTGTCATTCTGGAATAGGCAATCATTAATTGTCCTCAGTCTCTCTCCCTTATCCATATCCATTGTGCCCACTAACTCTCTAAGCTAGTCTGTCAGCTCTTTCATTGCCCCGTACCCCTGCATTATCAGGACAGAAGGTCCTAAAAATGTTAGGCTTCTATGAAGCTTCTGTGAGACCTGCCAGGCCAGGAGCAGACTGCAGCAGTGACCATGTACCAGTAATAGAAAAATTTAGAATAAAATTGAAGAAGTCAAGTCAAGTGAATTTAAATGTAGTCCCATAGCAGAGACTGCCATAAGGGAATGAAATGTTAGAGACTTCACCATACTAGGTACAGAATAAAGAGGTGGGGTTTACATGTTCAATTCCTTGATTCCTTTTCCTTCCCTTACTCAGTCAGGTACCCATTTACAGCTGGGTGGGCTTAAGCGTGTTGGCACTGATTTGAACCTGGCATCTTTGCTGCGAGAAACCAGTGCTCTAATCACTCAGTCAATTGAAGTAAACTTAGCCTTACCGTACTTAAAACCAGATAATAACATGAGTGAAAGATATAGTGTGGGCATACCAGCGGATGTGCAATAATTGGGAGAGAGTTGTATTATCGTATAGTTCGTTTCACTACCTGACAGTATACAGTCAGTTAGATCATGTAGAGTTAAATTTACCACTTAATGATTCTTCACAGTGCTGACGAACACATAAGGTGATGATGTTACATTCAGATGCATAGACCTCACGCTAACATCGTCTGAACCAAATCAAGCTTTATTTACATAAATAGTCAATTCACTCCAACACTGGGTGTCCGACCTTCACTTAGTGGCTTCTTTCTACAATAATAGCATGCTGTACATAATTCTACTGGCATTTTCCTTTATCTCATTTATATCGTCTGTCGCTGCTTCTTGCTTTACAGTTGTTATGTCAATGGTTAGAATATATGACTACTTGCGAAGTCACTGTTGTCTATCGACTGCTTGATCTTTACAATGTTGCTATTATTCAGTGTTCTAACTCTGATCTCATTCCTTCCGAACATAAAATTCTATAATTCTTTCTTTCTGTGTTAGAGTAGCTTGGGGTATCTATATTAGACTGGTCTAATACCAGGGCTGACAGTTTATACGTTCTCCTATAATTCTCTAAAGTCTCTTTTCTGCTGTGCTGTCTAAAAGTTCACTGTATTCTACACGATGTATATTACTTGCTAGTTTTGACATACCTGTAAATTCTCGCCTTGAGCTGACCATAACAAATACTTGACACGCAACACCATCTTTCTTGCTCAATGAATAAACAAACACTCTGGGAAGGTTAAGGCGGCCGGCGTGATGCCGACCACATCACCCCTCGTGTGCCGACGGTCAAGATAATATGGGCCTAACACCATATTCCCAATATGCCTAAATGGGCGTGTAACGGGTTCCTTTACCTTTACCTTATAGCAGAAACCTGCACCTACATATATCAAAGTGGCTAAATGGAACGGCTTGATGGCTGGGCAACATAGTTTTCTGCATAACACAGAAGCCAACCACCTCCAGTGACTTATTTGCCCTAGTGCACCATCCAAGCTAGCGTTCACCACTACACAAAAGTTTAATACAGCGATAACTTTCGCTGAGCTTATCTTTCTTCGCTACTTCGCGCTCAAAATCAGACTGACTTAATCTTTTCCCAATTTAACATTCTCCCCCTTCTCTGCTAAAATTTGTTCACCTTCCGACAACTTTCTCATGCAAGTATATTTTGATCAGTCACCAAAACCTTTCAAGGGACGTAATTTAAAGTTGTCTCCCTTTGCTGATTAAGCTCAAAACCCATAAACTCTTGTTTAACCTTATTACTAAAGCATCACTATGCAAATCAGTTACAGCATAATTGAGAGCTCACATGAAATACTAAACCAAAATACTAAGCTAAATCTCCCAAAAGTTGATTAACGGAGTTACCTCCCTTCCCTCAAAACACTCTCCTGCTAACTTTACTTCCCTTTAACTCTTTGACTCCGAGACAACGCTCAGAGCGTTGGTCAGATATGACACCCGTGCCAAAACAACGCTCTGAGCGTTGTTTTTAGATTGTCATGAATTAAAATTACGGCACATGGTGGAAAAAAATTGTGGAGTCAAAGAGTTAACATAGGCTATTAACCATTATTCTGTACTCTCTTTCATTATTAAAGTCCCAAGCTACGGGTCACAATAGCATTACAATACAGAATAGGTACAATGCAATAGCAAAATTAGAGTGTAGATTCTAGATGAACAGTGAGAAATGCTAAAGGAGTCAATACATCAAACATGAAAAGAAATCATACCAGAAGAAAGAAGATGATGAAAGACCAGATTTGAATGACCAGGACAGCTGTGAAGAACCACCAATACTTGTGACAGAGGTAAAGAATGCCATGAGGCACATGAAGAAAGGCAAAGATCCTAAACCAGATAATATAGCGGTAGAGGAAATGGAAGCTTTGGGAGATTTTGAAATCGAAGTGATAACAAAACTGTTAAATGGCATCTACAATAGTGGACACATACTTGTTAAAGAACCCTGGAGCCATTGAATGCGAAGAGCATTGCACCATTAGTCATATGACTCATGTGACCAAAACATTGTTTTGAATTATCATTAGAGTGAGAAATACAATTAAACCAGAAATCAGTGATGAACAGTGTGATTTGTATGAAGAGACAAATATATGAATGATGCATTGCAACTTTGATGTTTTTATTGTACAAATATCTTAGGAAATAAGACATAATAAAACACACACAGTAGAGAGGCCTTACAAGTTTGAGAGGGGTCGAAGTGGCTAAGAGGTTTGGTGTCCGTCTGAATTCTGAGGTACCAGGTTCAATTCCCAGTAGAGGGAATATAATTTAAGGACTTTTTTTTTTTCAGAACCAGTGGTCCTAATGATGTCATACTCCCTCCTGGTCTCCTGGGTAGTGAGATCGGATCCCTAGCCTTCTCGGATAAGGGCAAAAAAATAGGAGGTCCTGTGTGCATGTTGCATATGTTAAAAATTCCATGGCAAAATTTAAAAATTAGAAACCTACCCACCAAATATATATATATATATAAAATGTGATTCCTAAATACACACATTCGGATTCTTGCCTGTGCTAGAGTTCATGCACTGTGCCGAGATCCTCCTTGTATGATCTAAGGGAGGAAATCAGCACACTGATGTTGTCCATAAGCAATGAAGATAGTCATCAAAACTAAACCAAAAAGTTAGATATTCTTTATATATGATTTCCATAGGCTGACTAGTTACGTCATACAAGAACACACACAGCATGGACGTTTTTCTGGTGTGATATTTAAGTAATTTAAATGCGGGTACTATATAATATTTAATACTAAGCATCCATTTAGCCTTTCACAGAGATTTCAAAATTTTCAAAACCATTATATGATATACACATATTACCTAATTATGTGTGCATTATGCTTGTATTCATGTTATAACTATTATTTGCTTACATGTAGGACTAGCATTTCATAATTTGTGTGTGCTCATTGTTTTAAACATGTCAGCCATATATTCCTGTACCCTGTGTAACACTGGTTTCCTCCAACTTGATGTCCTGGATGAGCATATGAAAACAGTACACAACAGTGGACTCTGGGAGTTTGATAATAAACATAATCTTCAGGATGTGTTACCACAGGGCAATGGAAATAAAATATATGAAACAGTAAATAAAATAGGAGATGATGCCTCTAGTGATGCAATAAGAGAAGATAATGATACCTCTGCTGATGCAGTAAGAGATGATAATGATACCTCTGCTGATGCAATAAGAGAAGATAATGATACCTCTACTGATGCAATAAGAGAAGATAATGATACCTCTGCTGGTGCAGTAAGAGAAGAACTTTATCTATAGTCATGAAAGGACAACTAAATTTGTGACAACCTAAATGGTAATACATCCACTTTAAAAACTGAAGTCTGTAACAAACTGTTGTGACATATTTTCTGTCAGTGAGAAAACTGTTCAAGTTTGTGTGAGTGATAGAGCTGTTGCTACTTGCAGTGATTTAAGTATTCAGTCTTACAAGACAACAGAGGATGATAAGTCCTACAAGTGTGACATTTGTGGTGTATTATTTACTGTTAATAAGTGTTAAAGATAACTTGCGGCAGCATAACAGAATACATATAAGAGAGATGCCTTTCAGTTGTGAAGTTTATGGCGTAACATATGTTCAGAGAAGTAGTCTAAATAACCATAAAGGAATACATACAGGAGAGAAGCCTTATAATTGTGATGTTTGTGGCAAAGCATTTGCTCATAGAGATTATCTAAATAATCATAAAAGAATACATTCAGAGGGATAGAACTTTGTCTCGGAGCACATTATGGTTGTAAAACTAAAAGAAGGAAAAACCTTAGTCAACCTGGTCATAGTGTATGGGCCAAATGAGGATGAGAGAGCAGAGGTCAAGGAGGAATTCTTCAAGCTGCTTCAAAGGACAGTGGATGACTGTCTAGATGAAATTATCATGCTCAGAGATTTCAATGCCAGAGTTGGAAATGACCATGCTAGATGGGGTGGAGTTATCGGAAGATATGGAGAAGACTTTCAGTGACAATGGAAAGCGACTCCTTAGATTCCGCAGTGAGCAGAATCTGATCATTACAAACACAAAGTTCCCCCATAAGCACATACATGCATACACTAGATGTGAACCAACAAAGAATGAGAAGTCAGGGATCGACAATGCCATTGTTAGGAGGAGCTCATTCAAATATGTCCGGGATGCTAGAGTCTGGAGGGGGCCAGAGATTAGAAGTGATCAACACCTGCTTACAATCAAAAGAACAACTGAAAGAGTTGATCAGCCTAGGAACTGCCCAACATCACGCAAGAAACCATGTAAACAAATGGGACGAATCAGCATTAAGACCCACAAGCTGAGAGAGCCAGAAATTAAGACCAGATATCAGGGGCTTATTGCTGCAGCGGTGAGCAACACAGAAGAACATCCTGATGACTTGGAAACCCTCTGGCTTAAATTCAAAGACATCATAAAGACAGCTGCTGCAGAAGCATGTGGTGAAATCCGACTTTGGAACAAGAGAAAGAGGACACCTTGGTGGACAGAGGAAGTCAAAGAGAAAATAAGAGAGAAGAAAATGGCATGGAAACAAATACTTAGGAGCTAAAAACACAACAGGACAAATGGAGAAATATAGAGAATATGTGACACTCAGAACAGAAGCAAAGAACAAGGTGCTAGCAGCAAAACAGAAGTCCTGGGAAGAATTTGGAGAAAAGCTAGAAAAAGATGCGCAAGAAAACTAGAAATTGTTCTATAAGACCTTAAAGAACATGTGAAAGGAAAAACAATGCCCTCTCAAATTTATAGAAGACAAGCAAGGCAAATTGCTTACTGCCCCGAAGGAAGTAATGGAAAGATGGAAAGAATATTTCTCAGAGCTCCTGGATGGTGAGCGTGGTGAAGCATCAGAAATGATAACCACTAGCACAGAAGAGAAAACCAATGATAGTGAAGATGACATAAAGATGAAAAAACTGAAGGCAGCACTGGAGAAAATCAAGATGGGCAAAGCAGCAGAGCATGATGGTATAACACCAGAAATGGTTAAGTACATGGGAGCATCAGGCGACCTATTACTCTTAAGGGTCCTACAGGCCGCATGGTGCAACAAGACCATACCAAAGGATTGGGAGATTGCCATCATAACACCAATTTTCAAAAAGGGTGACAATCGACAATGTGGAAACCATAGCGGCATATCCCTTCTCAGTGTCCCTGGTAAAATCTACTCCAGAATCCTAGAGCAGAGACTCCGACGCCTAGCTGAGCCACAATTGGATGAGGTCCAGTGCAGATTCCAAGCAAACCAAAGTACTCAAGTCCTAATCTTCACCCTCAGACAGCTGAGTGAAAAGGCCCTCACTGAGTATAAGAGTGAGATCCATCTTTGTTTCATAGATCTGGAAAAGGCGTTTGACAGGATCCCATGGAGAAAACTTTGGGACTGTTTGGCAAGGAAGAACATTCCAGCACCTCTGATTCATGTTATACAGAGCTTCTACAAGTCTTGCAGAAATTATGTGAGTACAGCAAACCATAAGTCAGAAGAGTTCAGGACCACCACTGGTGTAAGACAAGGTGATATCCTGTCACCTTATCTTTTTATACTCCTCATGGACGATGTTATCAAGGCATGTAAGGAGAGAACAAGAAAGTATTCAGTGGGGTACTGGAAGATGAGACAGGTCTGTATTTCAGAGCTAGCATTTGCTGATGATGTTGCTGTGATTGCTAAATCAGAGGCACATCTCCAATCCAACCTACAAGTCTGGAAGGAAGAGCTGGAGAAGAGAGGGATGGTCATAAGCAGCTCTAAAACTAAATCCATGGTGATATCGTGAGAAGAAAGAAGACATCAGATTAAGCTGGCAGAACAGGTCATGGAGCAGGTCGACCACTTTAAATACCTCGGAGCTATTATAGACCGAAAGGGAGGCATCAAAGAGTTGGCCACTCGAAAAGCAGCAGTTGGGAGACTTTTTCAGGCCATAAATTGAGGATTCCTCAGCAAGAGAGAGGTTGGTAAGAAAACGAAGATGGCTGTATACCGCTCCACCTATGTCCCAGTCTTGACATATGGATGCGAGTCATGGGCAATGACTACAACCCACAGAAGCCAGATCCAAACCTCAGAAATGAGGTATCTGAGGAAGGTGGTTGAAATAACAAGAAGAGACATGGTCCACAACCAGACGATATGTCAAGGCCTAAAATCCCACTTCCTGCAGACCCAAGTAGAACAGTCCCAACTAAGATGGTTTGGCCATGTCTGCAGAATGGGAGAAGATCGGCTACCACGACAAGCATGGGAAATAAAGAGCCAGGGATCCAGACCCCCAGGACGACTCAGAGTCCACTGGGAGGACAACAGTAGACAATCTTTGAAGGACCGAGGACTAGAATGGAACCAGGCCAGGAGGAAGACAGCCGATAGGATAGTCTGGCGCTCTCTCTTCCAAACCTCTACACCTCACGGTAAAAGGGGAACGACTAAGTAAGTAAGAGAAGCCTTACAAGTTTGATGATTGTGGTAAAGCATTTGCTTGCAGAGATAGTCTAAATGACCATAAAGTAATACATACAGGAGAAATGCCTTACAAATGTGGCATTTGTTGTGTAGCATTTGTTCAAAGAGGTCCTCTAAATTACCATTAAAAAATACATACAGGAGAGAAGCCTTGCAAATGTGATGTTTGTGATGCTGCATTTACTGATGTCAGTAATCTGAATGAACATAAAAGAATACTTACAGGAGAGAAGCCTTACAAGTGTGATGATTGTGATGTAGCATTTGCTGATAAACCATCATCTAAATAACCATAAAAGAATACATATAGGAGAGAAGCCTCACAAATATAATGTTTGTGATGATTCATTCACTCAAAGCAGTAATTTAAATAAACATAAAAGAATTCATACAGGAGAGAAGCATTAGAAGTGAGATGTTCATGGTGCAACATTCACTGAGGATAGTAACTTACAAAGACATAAAAGAACACATAGAGGAAAGCATAGTACTGAAGTCATTAAAAGTATCATCAGAGGACAGTCTCTGTCCGTGGTCGATTGCTAAAAGTTATGTGTTAAACAAGGAGAAGGCGGTACATAACAAGCTGAATAACTTACTTACTTACTTAGTCGTTCCCCTTCTACCGTGAGGTGTAGAGGTTTGGAAGAGAGAGCGCCAGACCATTCTATCAGCTGTCTTCTTCCTGGCCTGGTTCCATTCTAGTCCTCGGTCCTTCAAAGATTGTCTAATGTTGTCCTCCCAGCGGACTCTGGGTCGTCCTGGAGGTCTGGATCCCTGGCTCTTTGTTTCCCATGCTTGTCGTGGTAGCCGATCTTCTCCCATTCTGCAGACATGGCCAAACCATCTTAGTTGGGACTGTTCTATTTGGGTCTGCAGCGGATGGGATTTTAGGCCTTGACGGATCGTCTGGTTGCGGACCATGTCTCTTCTTGTTACTTCAACCACTTTCCTCAGATACCTCATTTCTGAGGTTTGGATCTGGCTTTTGTGGGTTGTACAAGCTGAATAACAACCTAGACAACTCAATAAAAGTAAAACTTGATGCACTCAGGCATGTGGTTATTACTTTCCATAGAGAAAATACAAGGTTCATTTATCAGCTAGACCAACTATAACATGTCT
This sequence comes from Oreohelix idahoensis, assembly GCA_024509875.1. Taxonomy (NCBI): domain Eukaryota; kingdom Metazoa; phylum Mollusca; class Gastropoda; order Stylommatophora; family Oreohelicidae; genus Oreohelix; species Oreohelix idahoensis. The sequence goes on from JAMPIV010015181.1 coordinate 232,025, forward strand.
TTACAACAGGTAAATGGTGAACAAAACCGTTACCATTGCAAGGTTACTGACAACCCTTGAGTAACAGGACTTCAAGGTTCACCACATACCTTACATCATTTATCTACCCCTTCGCAAACGTATATTACTGGAACCAAAACATGCTCAGCACAATACTCCAACATTTAAAACAACATGGGCATTAGAAATAGAAGTGACGTAGGGAGAAAATCACAACCAAACAAACTTTTCCCAACTGATGTGAACATTAGTCATCGACTTCGAGATCCACAAACCCACTACACAAGCACACACCGAACTAGCAACGCATGAAAGATGTGACACTAGTGACAGTTCCCAGGAACTCTCATTTCACTCAGCACAAGATTGTGCTGATCACATCCTATAAGAAGACCAGCTGTCACTAACATTAACAATGCTGTCACACAGGACCTCAACCACACCGCAGTCGCCACATTCCTCAAGTAGGATCTTATTATTAACATTGTCGAATGTTTGTCATTTATAATACAGTGACATTTAACGATGATTATATTCTGTGTGAAACACTATAACTTCTAACGAAACATTCATTTAATCATAGTTTTATAGTTAAGATGTGGACATATTTCACTCACTATATTGAACTGAAATGCTGTGACTATGATTCTGACTGGTATAAATATTGATCACACATGGACATTAATGGATTCCTAGCAAGAATGGTGCTATAAATAATTGATTTGTGCCTTTCTAACATTAGAAGTACAATTGAAATGAGAACTCATTTATGAAATCAGTATATGAACACATCTTCTCATTCATACCATGAAAGTAATCATTCATTGTTAAAAACATTTTTTTACCATTTAAGTACTTCAATTATTAATTGATCTTTAATTCAGTTCATGCAATTCACATTACTCTCGCTGAATATATTTTGTTTCATATTCATCAACACCATACTTTAAGTATAATTTACTACTACTATAATACTGATAATAATGTGTATTACCCAAACTTTGACATGACAGACTGTAGGCTTTGTTTGTTGGTGCATTGTTGGTTGTCCTTCTTGGGAAAAATTTCATTTTTTCTCGGGGGGGGGGGGGTAATGATGTTACATTTCTTTTTGCGCACCGCGATGCATTCATTAGTTTGAAACATCACTGTGCTCAGATGGAGCACTTATTGAACGGAAAGCTACTGTGTTAAAATGTCGTATCTTCTTCTTCTTCTTTGATCCACTGTCACTGAGCGTCAGCTCTTGGTGACCTTGATGCCATTATATGGTACTGCGCAGTTCGTATAAGCTGTTCTGAGCTGCCATACAGTGTATTGTCTATGGATGGGTTGTGTGGTAGCAGTCGTTGTCTCAGTCCCTGAAGTGCAGGGCACTGTAGTAGGTGGTGTTCTACTGTCTCCAATGGGTTAGGGCAGTGTCTACATTTTGCTATGTCTATTTCTGTGGCCATTTAGTGTAGAGTGGCCTGTTCTCAATCTGAAGATTTTGGTTTGGTACTTTCGTTCGATATCGTTTATAGCATCTTTCTTATCTGGGGCTGTTTGGTGAATGAAGAGTCTTCTTCCTGTTTTAGCCTGTGCCCACGTGTTCAGCCAAACTTCTTTACAGTTGTTTTTGACTATTTGTTTAACTGTTAACATACTCTTCTTCTTCTTCCATCCTTAGCCACCAACCGGCAAAGCAGTATGTGGCCAGTACGCCTAGTGGCGTCTTAGGGCAACAACAAATTGATCAATCTATCGCTGTTTCCACCACGCCTAGTGGCGTCTTTGTGGAACAAATACAGACCGAATAATCTATCATTGTTTCTGTAATCAGATTATTTGGCAAGCAGGTGATCAGCCCACTAAACATACTCAGTGGTTGATCAATCTGTGGCATTTTTGCTCCATTTTTTGCCAGTCTATCAGCAACTTCATTTAATGTGATGTTTATGTGGCCAGGTATCCACTGCATGTATATTTCTGTTCCGTACAAGTTCATAATTTTGTGGCATGTTTCTTGAACCTTCTGGATAGTGCTGATCGAGTTGGTTTTCCAGTTTCCTATTGCCAAGAGGGCAGCCTGCGAGTCTGAGAATACTACAACATCATTTGGTTCCATTTCGTCTGATTCAAAGAGTTCAAAAATTCTAGTTAGGGTTTTCTGGATGGCGACTACTTCGGCTTCGTAGTTTCTGCACCAGATACCACAGGGACCTGCAATTTTGACGGGTTCTTCAGTACTGGGTGGGATGATTATGGCCCCGTATCCAGCATTTATGACTGCTTTGAAAGCTGACCCGTCTGTATAGGCATGGATAATGTCTTCATCGTACTGACAGATGGTTTCCATGGCAAGTGTTTTCAGCAGTGTAGGTATGAGGCTTTTATTTGCGGGTTGTAGAAGGTTTGTACGTATTATTGGTCTTTTTAGTTCTACGTGAGGTGGTAGGTCAGGCACAGCTTGAGTAGGTAGTCTAGTCTCTGGTATGTAGTACTTCCCTGAAAGCTCTTGGTACCTTCTAGTGAAAGATGTCTTTTTAATTCGGTACCTGGAGTTAAGGTCACCGATAACTTTTTTGCAGGGGTCATCTGTAGTATAAAAAATTGATGCAGACATGGTGAAAAGCAGAAGTGGGTAATTTTGCTAAGGGACTTTTGTTCTATGTTCTCAAGGTGTCAAGACGTTTGTATGTGAGCTCCTGCTGAAGTATTTTGATTTCGGCTGTTCTACTATAGTTTCATATGATGTCTGCATTTCATTGAATGCCAGAGATGTGTGGCGATGGACAGCAGTGTATTTTAAATTACTACAGCTTCATTTTCTCCTTCTTCGTCCTGAAAAAGACGTTGGTTGCGTTTTGTTCGGTTACAGCGAAGCTGCAATATTTGAGCCTTTCGGCAGACACATCCGACTTCAGCACGGCATTTTTGGGACCGGATTAACCTTCCCTCTTCGATTCCTACTCACTCAGCCAGACTGCAGTGATGCAGCCTGTTTCCAGGACCACCACTTGGAGGTGGATTAGGGTCTTGGTCAGCTCTGGTTCGCTGACCCTGACGCAAGCAGTCTAGCTATGGGTCGTTAACTGCATTCCTCACTGTTGACGCGTATAAGGTCCCGCTTAATATTTTTATGATGTCGCTGTAAAATACTGTATCACAGACTTAGAAGTGAAGATGGCTACATTCATTCGATGTCTTTTAGTCTATGAAGGCCTTGTGTAGATGTCAAGTTTTGCATTTGGTGATCCTTGATTATCTTGTAGATATGGAGCATTTTATTGTATCATTAAACTACTGTCTGTGTCGACGAGAGTGCCTTATGTAATTGTGTAATTCCTGTTGGTGTTTGCTTTGGACTGTCTCTAGACATCGCTTGGCTACATTACAACTACTACTACCACTACCAGTATCTAAACCACAAATAATAATGCAATGCAACAGTTACCATCTCCATGGTCTCACTTTTCTCTGCTATCTTTGCTGTCTCCACTACGGCTTCTGGATATCTCAATTCTCATTTACCTCAAAAGTTTTGTAAGTATCTCTGCCATCTTCCTACTGCTCTCAATATCTCTATTCTCATTTATCTCAAATCTCTTATAATCGCCATCTCTTATGGCTTCTCTTCTCCTCAACTCTTCTGACACATCTGTGTCTTCTCATATATAATATCCTCATCATTCTCCCATATCCTCTTGTCTAAGTTATTCCTCTTACTTCCTCCTCTACCCCTCATCTCATCCTCTACTGCAGTACCCTATCGTTCAGGTGTACTCAGTTCTCTTCACATGTGCTCGGTATAGAAAGATTATATATGAGTCATCACAAGACTAGGCTACCGCCGCCTTTTTATATAATCACTATGAGTCCTCTCCTCTCGTAATCTCCGTCTCTCTCTCCCATTCTTCTATAAACTCAAAAACTTCATCACTATGGCCTCTTTGCTCTTGAGTTCCTGTACCGCGACATTATCTACTCCTTGTTTTTCAATATTTCAAGTCTCCTCTGCTCCTCTGACTCATTATTTTGCTTCCTCTCTACCTCTCTACCATTCATTTCACCACTATTTTGTAATTCGCTAACCGCCAGTCTCGGCTCCTCCGCTTCCTCTCTCCTCGTGTCTCTTGAGTGTCTCTCAAGTTCTCTACTGCTTATTTCTTCGTCAACCGTTTGCCCCGGTTTTTCTCTATCGTCATTTTCTTCATTTTACGTACTCTCTATGTTTCTCTCAGGTTCTCTATTGTTTTATTGGTCTCTGCTGTGACCTCTACTTCTAGTATCCTTATATCTCCTCTTTGTCTCCTCTTTCCTACTAGATCGGTATCTCCGTCGATCCTTTGTAGTTTCTGTCCTTGTACTACCGCTTCTATTTATCTCCCTCTCTCGACTGTTGGATTGGTAATCTCTTTGATCCCTACTTCTACTGTTATCTCTCCTATTTCTCTCTCTCTCCTCTTAGATCGGTCATCCCGTCGATCCGTATCTCGTCTTCTACTATTATCTCTTCAATTTATCTCTATATCTCTACTCTTAGATCGGTAATCTCTTCGATCTCTACTGTCTCCTCTTCTGCTCTCCTTTTTCAACACTTTAAATTTGCTATCTATATAATTGCAAAGTGAGGTTTTATTTTCCTTATTCTCTGTTGTACCACTATTTCTTGCCTTATTCTTCCTCTTTGATCTCACCTGTAACTGTTCTACATTCCTCAACTTTGCGAGATGCCTCTCATAATCGGACGAATCCTCTGATGTTGTGTGACGTCTCTTCTTCCCCCGTATAATCTCTTCCTCCATCTCTTCCTGCGTATCTTAATCTTTTCCCGACGTTTCTTCCAAGTCCTGAGGTTCTCCTCTGATATTTTGTTGCTCTGCATTTCTATGCTGCTCCTATTCTCGTAACCTCTCTTCTCTGTCTTGTAATCTTTGCTTACGTTCCATCATTGGCATGTCTGCCTCACTTTCCAAGTTATCCCTCTCGGTTCTCAACCTTGTTATCTCCTCTGTAATATCATTGTTATGCGTATTTTCCTGTGGATAATGCATGATCATTATCCTGTCTTCCTCCACTCTACTTCTCCTTTGCTCTGCCGCTCTAGTATGCCTATATGGTGCGTCTGTCTCTGTCTCATTTCCTATCTGACCTCCACGGTCTGCTGTCTCTTTATTTTGTTCTCTGTATATGTTTTGTGGGGTGGGGTTAACCGACTGGATTTTGCATGTATTTCTGCCGTTGTGTCAGTCTGACTGCTCGTTGGTGGGTGTCTATAATCGTCATTGGGAGTAATTTCGTCGGTCGCGTCCTCTTCGCTCTGGCTCGGTGCCACTATCCCGTTGTCTCTTCTCCAGTTGGCATTCCACTCACTTTCTTTCTTATGTTGTCGTCTGTATCCTATGTGTCAATGTCCGTTCATGTGTATTGTTGCGTTTCCACTGCCCTTGCTTCTGTCTCTCTTTCTGTAGTGTCCGCAACGGATCTGTAGTCTTTTTATTTCTTCTGTTGTTGTCCTTCTACAGTGATGTTATCTCCCTCTTTCAAGTAAGTACTTGATCCCGTATATAAACATTGTCTGCCTATGTTGACACATTGTTACAAGTATTTTATGCAACAAACGGATTTTCTTATGAAGAGCTACATTTAACCTAAACAAAGCTACTTTATACGGATTTTCACCGTAATAGGAAATGACGTCATGACTTTTAATGATATGCACGCAGACGATATGAAAATGATGCAGAAGTCTAGAATCGTCTGCTAGGGACTTCTCTGTGTTTTCATCAAAGTGTAAGGACGCGTCTTTGTGATGTACCAGATTTATACATGTGTCCGCTACAAGAATCTTATATTATGGCATCCACACTATTGATGTGATGTCCATATAACTGGTTTGTGAAAGAGGACAGCATATTATACGATTTATGATTCATATCAATATTCGTCATGTCAAATTAGATGACTGAACTGTGGACTTGGGATGGTCAGGCTAGATGTAGCTTATGATCTATTAACTTTGATGAACTTGTATTCGAGCATTATTCCAGTACTAGCAATAACCCGTCAACATTGACCGGTTATGAATTATAGTGTGTTGTTTCTGTTACATGTATTACAGACGGTACTTTCACTGCTATGATCATTTCATTGCAGGCGACCGTCATTAGATATTTGTAATGAACATTATATGGACGTATTAAATATGAAGACACGGAGTAACCTTACCTAAATGACATGTGGAGCAGTGATAATTTTCTAATGGACCGTAAATTGACTAAATAACTAATATTTATTTTATGACAACATGTCTCGTAATTGTTCGTGCATCTTTTAACATATTGCCCTGGTCGAATTAATGCCTCTGAGAAGACATGGTCGACTTACTGCCTCTGAGAACAACGTTTGAAGTATGACGAAAGTCACCGCCCAATATGAGCACCTTTCCAACAAATGGTCTAATGTCATGCATAATTTCACAGAGGAGCAGATCGATGTACATTTTTAGAGTGTTGTGGTCTCTATGGTTTTGGCTTCTTTCCATACAGTATAACAAGACTGTTCATGCACACTGTCATCTGCGCATTTTTCGTTGTTGAGTTTTACTTAGTGTGACCGTCCGATGTACAAACGGTTAGAATTACCCGTCATGAAAGACGGAAATAAATCATAAACTTTAATATGTATTTAAAATATATGTTAATTCAATTTAAAAGTTCTTTGATGACAACATTTTTTGTGAAAGTTCGTGGATTTGTTTAAAAGAATGACCCCTGATAAAAAGTGTTTTTAACAAATACTTTCAAGTTTTCATGATTTGTTCATCGGGTGAGGGTGACATAAAGCTGGCCGTGCCCGAATACAGGTTCAGGAAGAAAAACTCCTATGTGATCAAAAGATTGTTCTTGCGCCTTATTGATCGTCATTGTGAATGATAAAATCACTGGGAATCGACGTTGCATCCTAAATGGCAAACTGCGCTCGCTCGGTTCTAAGTCAACGCGAGGAATTAAGACTCATTCTCCCTTATTACTGCCAGTGATAATTTCTGCATCAATGGAATTCCGATGCAAGAATTTGATGACTAAACGCGTGCCATTCAATAGTCCTTTTTGGGTTCAGATTTCGCAATAGCATGATCAATGCACCAACCTTCAATTTCAGCAAATGCGTAGACATTCCTGGTGGGCATTGCTCGTTAAGGAACTCAGTTGGACAATCAACAACGTAGTTGGGATCATCGGAAATCATGGTATCTATGCTCCAATAAACCTTTTCATTTCCAGCGAGTAGCTCCAACAATTTAAAGTTGAGTGCTATCACATCGACATTTTTTGGTGTTAAAATGACGTTTTTTTTAAATTTCGGCAATATCGCCAGGATAATTTATGTTCCAAAAATAGATGAAATGATATTTGCTTTGTCCACCACTGCCTCAGAAAGCTCAATTAAGTCAGAATCAAATCCATCAATTTCGTTTGTCAGTTGCAAGACCCACTCATTGAATTCATTTTGACCTGCAGAATATTTGTTTGTAATCAGACTTCTGTGTTTTACATGACGCCACAGTGGAGAATTGTTCACGCACAATTCGATGATATCCGTTCTACTGCCTCTGGGAACAACGTTTGAAGTTTGACGAAAGTCACCTCCTAATATGAGCACCTTTCCACCAAATGGTCGAATGTCATTCATAATTTCCCTGAAGAGGAAATCAATGATTCGTAAAGAATGCGTAGAAAGCACAGATCCCTCGTCAATTATCAGCAGTGATGCTTCTCTCAATTTCATTGATTCATTTGATGGCACTTTCATGTTGGATACTAATGTCTCGTTCGCAGAAATTGGTATTTTGAATCCACTGTGTGCAGTTCGACCGCCTATCAGTAAGTCACCTGCAATTCCTGTTGTAGCAAATGCTTGAACTATTTTGCCTTGTCCTCTTACATAGCACATAAGAGTATTGTACAGGTAAGTTTTGCCGGATCCGCCGGGACCGTTGATGAAGAAAAAACGTGACTCAGCTCTATCATCATCAATAGCTGCCGCAATCTCTTAAAAAATGTGTTTCTGCATAGGGTTGAATGTGCCAATCAGATGTGCTGCCTTCTCAGCCTCATCAGCTGCATTGAAAACGTGTTCAACATTTTCAATCGGACCAGGTTCAGGCAATCCAAAATCAGAATACTTCATGCCATGCATTCTGAGTACCATTTCAATGTCCTGAAGTGCTTTCTGCTTGGCAATAAATCCGTCAAAAATGTGGAATGTAAAAAATAATTCAAAAAGATTTGACGGTTCTGTTGGCGAGTTGAAGATACAGATTAATGAAAATGTTTGGCGCAATTGGCGCGGCATGTTACAGCCACAAGCTTCTCGTAAGCACCGTTCCCATTCTTCGTCATCTTCGATAAGATTTCGTGCAACTGCAGCATCTTTAAATGACTCTTGGAGAGATCCATCAACGGTTCTCAGGTCTACAAAACTTTGACCTCTACGTACATGCTGAAATAGCACTCTCAAGTAAAATCTTTGTTGATCTTTTGGGCTGACAGCGTACAAGCGCGAAACCACTTTATCTCCTCCTCTTTGTCAGATCTTCCAAATACTGAGCTTTTTGTCAAATACACAGTGATAAGGAATCTCTGTATAAAGGAATTGTCTTGCATTTTCATCAGTCTTGTTAAGCTCAAACATGCATTTAAATTCGTGAATCGATTCTCATCCCTCTCAATTGCCGCTTCCTCGTGTCCGTCTTGAAAGTATATCAATTGTTCATCGGGAAGATGGATGGCAAGGCGATAAACAGCATGAGAACGATCATGTATGAGGTTTTCTAGGAGTCGCCAAATCGCCTTTGGAGCACAGACATAGCGTGCATCTAGATATTGACGAATTTCATGGTGGACAATCGCAGCATCTTTTGGACGGAACTACACTGTTGTACAATCGTATCCTTTATAAATGTATTTGAATATATACTTGATTGCTTTCACAGATTGACATGATTCGACGTTAATGTAGCAGTTGTATTTACGTGTAAGAAATTTATTGTAAGGAACAACAAATCGATTGTCGGCTATTCGATCTCCAAGTTGAACTTGAGTGCCTTGACGTCTACGATAAACTTGATATCCGTTTACCTCGGGAATTGTTTGCTGATTGAACTGCTTTGAAAAATTATTAGTAAATTTATTGTTCTCCATGCAAGGAGCAGCTCGATTTAGAGCACCACACGGTCCATGAATCATGGTACGGATAACAACTTCGTGTAATTCCGGCTCATGTGGTTGGTCTGGGATTTCTGCACAGACATACCGATCTATTTTCACAGGAGAATCAATGTTGTCTTTGTTTGTTAGAATAACCGGCGTGTGCGTATGAGGAAGTCCACGTTTCTGGAATTCAGTGATGTAGACAAAAGCCTTAACTTGACCAAACATTCTATTCTTTGTGATGTCTTCAAGGAGAGATTTGAGATTGACACTAAAAACACGTGCCACCAAATCAGGTCTATCGTTCGGTTGCTGTCTAGGAAAATGATTCGAATTTCAGGCCAGTTTGGATTGCAAGTCATCGTGATGAAAAAATCTGGTTTTCCAAACTTGGCTACAATAGCCATTGCATCATGATACTTTTCTCGCATGTTTCGGGGCGATCCTTGAAAAGATGATGGTAAAATCACGGAGCGCCCAACAGTTGCTCTTTGCTTGGTTGCAACATCGTTTAAATGATCCATACATCCACGATATTGCTCGACACGCAAACGTCTTTGTTGATTGTGCACAAAATTCAAATTGTTAGCCTCCACTTGCAAATGAGAATCTACTACCCACTGTTGAAATAGCTTCCCAACATGCAAAATTGTGTTAAAGCGACCCACTCTAACAGCTATTTGAGCAACTTTCCACTGTAGAATTGTGATTTGAGTTCGCTGTCTTCGAGGACGATTGTCGAGATTAATCTGCATGTTTGGTTGCCAGCCTGCTTCGCCAAATGGATAGAATAGCACATAAATCATGGGATCCAGGTGTGGACTCATAATATTCAGATTGATGAGTGGATGCTGAGGATCACGTGGATGTACACGAAAATCACGCTCTACAGGTGGTTCACCATCAGCTGATCGAAATATCATTGCCACTTCATGAACAGTTGCCAGATTGTATCGTCTTCTATCACTATTGCGGTCACGGCGAAAAGCCATACTGACGACAGGAATTGTGTGCTCTTCTGCTGTTGCTCGCTGTTACTCTTCATTTTCCACTTTGCCTAACATACGATAAACATGAGCGTAAACATTATTTTGCCTGATCAAACTATCAGTAGTCTGCACGGGATTGATGTTGAGTCGCTGATTTGCTTGATGGTTCATGCGCTGCACATTTGCTAATCCAGAGTCTATGACATTTAGCTGAGAATACTGACGTGTTTCTCCATTTTCAGGATGCATGTTTCCAGTACGATTATAGATCTGTCCATGCACTCTGAACACATATGGTCCACGTCCAATGAAGTGATCGATTTGGGCACCCATGGATGCAAAGCCCAAGACTGAATTATAGGAACGTATCTTGTTCCTTAAAATGTCGATGTTGTGGATGAGCAGGGTTGATCAAAAGATCCTTGAGATACGGAGGAAAAGGACGTCTCTGCTATCCATCTTGCTCCAACAGCACTGTATTTTTATGAAACAATTTCTGAGTGTACCATTGGTTGATCTTTCCACTTGAAAATTGAGAGAGGGACAGAACTGACATTCCTGATCCATAGGGCTGCAGTTGTGTACAGCAACTGCATTCTCATCAAAGGCATCACAATTTGGAATTGTCGGACTACGTGCAGCTGTTGATCGTCTCACGTGTTGTGCGGCTGCTGCTCTGAGTTCAGTTTGCTTCTTCTGAAGTCTCCTTTGCTCTTTGTGATGCTCTCAACTGAAGAATGCAAAAAGCTTCAGCAGCGAGTTGAGATTCGGTTTCTTCCGCAGACTGATTTACACGTTGTGACTGAAGCTGTGCTTGTGTTTGTGTTGCTTCATGTTGTAGTCGTATTGCTGCTTCTTCTAGAGTCTCGCTTGTTCTTTGTGACTGGCGCTGTACTTGCTTTTGTGGTGCTTCATGTTGTCAACGTTTTGCTTCTTCTTCTAGAGTCTCGCTTGCATGTGTGACTGACGCTGTGATTTTGTCTTTGTGCTGCTTCATGTTGTCGTCGTATTGCTGCTGCAGCCTGATTTGCTCGTTATGACTGACGATGTGCTTGTCTTTGTGATGCTTAATGTTGTCGTCGTATTTCTGCTTCTTCTAGAGTCTTGCTTGCTTGTTGTGAATGACGCGATCGTCTCTTCCATTTAGCATGTGCAGCTCGTTTTGCAGCCATCTTATCATTTTGATCCATAATAATAAGTCTGCAATACTTACATTTCTGAACAGAACAGAATCTTGATTGTTTGTTGATTTAATCTGCATCTCCGCACCATCCTGTCTCCACTTCACGTACTGTTTATCAATCGTGCTGTTGGCTTCTTTCCATAATCAAACTGTTCATTCATTCATAACCCTCCACTCCCAAAGGAGCATAGGCCTTCAACAAACACATGCCAAGTCCTCCTGTCACGTGCCATCATCTCAAGTTCTTTCCATGTTCTCCCCATCATTTTCACCTCTGTTTCCTACTCTCCCCTCCATGCACCTCCCGGTCCCCCTCTGCCTCCCCCGCCCCGGGGGCTCCAGAACAAGGACTGCCTTATAATGCTATCAACAGGTTTCCTCAGTGTGTGTCCTATCCATCGCCATCGTCTTCTTCTCATCTTCCGTTCCACTGGCACTTGTCTAGCTCTTGTCATCAGTTCCACGTTGGCAACCCCGTCATACCACCTTAATCCCTCTATTCTACGCAAGCACCCATTTATGAAAGTCTGTAGCTCCTTGGTTGTTGTCTCTGCTGTTCTCCATGTCTCAGAGCCATACAATAGGACTGACTTCACATTTGAGTTGAAGATTCTTATTTTCGCGTTGGATCCCACCTCTCCCGATCTCCATATATTTCCCAACGCAACGAAAGCCCCTCTTGCCCTCCGTATTCCCACTTTGATATCGCTGTCCGTCCCTCCAACTTTGTCTACACCACTGCCAAGATACGTGTATGACCCCACATCTTGCACTGGTGTCTCCTCAAGTTCAACCCCACTATCATCACTTGCATTCATTCGCATTATTTTTGTCCTCTCCCTGTGTACCTCCAGATCCAACTGCCGTGACCTCTCATCGAGTGCCCTCAATTTGTCCTGCATCTGATTACGGTTATGTGACAGAAGAGCCAAGTCATCAGCAAAATCCAGATCATTCAACTGCTCAGTCAGAGTCCACTGGATTCCACCTCCGTTGTGTGCCGTCGATGATCTCACAACCCAATCCATTGCCAGCAAGAAAAGAAATGGAGACAAGAGGCATCCCTGTCGCACTCCTGTTCTTATCCCAAATGGTTCTGTAAGCTGTCCTTCACGAAGAACTCTGCATGTCATGCCTCCATAGGCCTTCTTTTTTAAATTAATGATCTTCAGGGGAACTCCATAATGCCTCATCAATCTCCAAAGTGACTCTCTGTCCACACTGTCAAATGCCCCTTCGTAGTCCACAAATCCGATGTATAGTGGTGAATTCCATTCCAGACTCTGTTCAACTATTATTCTCAAAGTGGCTATCTGGTCTGTACATGATCTGTCCTGTCGAAAACCCGCCTGCCCATCTCTCAGTCCCCCGCCCATGGACTCCCTTAATCTCTCAAGGACAATCCTGTCCAATACCCTTCCCGGCACCGACAGCAACTATAAAGGGAAGAAATGCAATTATTGTCTAACCACAGTTGCACCCCCTTAGCTGTGGTTGAAAGTTAATGTACTCTCTCAAAAATATAAAAGGTGCGCAAATGACGGTGTGCAAAATGTGACCGACCGACCGAAGTACTTACAGCAGTAATTATGGTATTGGATTATACTGATGCTCATTAATACTAAAAAATGAAGCCACGTTGTAATGTGAATGAAGTTATATCTTCGTTCTCAACACCAGTACTTATCTGAAGTTCCTTCACTGTTGGTGTTAGCATTATATGTTTGTTCGCACTTGGCCACAGTCACAAAATTTAAATGCAACACACATCTACTTTCTCCCTCTTATTTTCCTGTCGCTTTGTGTACATAGTATCATGTTTTCTCTTTCCCTGTTCCTCCAACCAACTTTCCTCCATGTCAGACAATGCCTCTTGTCTGCGGTTAGAGTTTATCACATTCACTTGTCGGAAGTGATCACTGATCTATAGTGTAATCTCCTATTCCAACATATCTGCTTCGTCCTTGTCCGGTACGTGCGACAATAGGTCTGCACACGTGTTTGGTTTTCCCTGGATGTATTCTATCTGAACATTGTAGTTTTGGAGGTTCAGTGCCCAGGTTTGTAGTTTTCGGGGCAGCTCTGATGTTTTGGTGAGCAATGTATCCAATGGTTGGTGGTCCGTTCTCACCGTGAAAGGCGTTCCTCGAAGGTAAAAGTAAAACTTCTGGACCGCAAAATAAACTGCGAATTCCTCTCTCTCAATGGTGGCCAATTTCCTCTGCGATTTACACAACTTGTGTGACAGGAACACGATGGGTCTTATATTCCTGAGAGAAGGCTCTCGGTGCAGTTTTCCAAAGTTCCTCGGAAACAATTGGAATATCTACCCCCGGCTGCTGGAGCCTCTTCCGTGCACCAAGGCTCTGAGAGGGGCGTCTCCCCCTCCGATCATTGAAAGGGGTGGGTTCGCCTCTGTACATTGGTTTTCAATTATTTGCTGGGAGTCGAACCCAGGACACAGCATGTTGTCTGCCGGATCGCAGAAGGAGCGTTATGTAGAGAATGTAACCAGTTTCTTAACATGTTTGATGCCTTTGCAGCCGCAGAAACGTGAAGTAGGGACTCCAACCCATTGCTTGTCATCTCTGTTAAATTTTGCTTGGGGGTGGCTATGATAGGAGCTTCTCGCTCACCCGGGGCCACATAAGGACTCCCCAAGCCGACATCATAGTTCAAATCTATCACCACTGCAGCACATATGGCGCCGTGGATGTACGGAGATTGGACTTGAACCAATGCAACACCTTTCTGTGTGGGGACAAAATTCCACATAGATCCACTCTCTCAGTGGTCCACTGGTCAGGCTGAACTAGACATTCTGAGATTAAGGCCAGGTAATTAAGGCCCGTATCATATAAACAAAGTCCCAGAACGTTCGTTAATTTCCACCACCCCGCAATTTTGGAACGACGCCCCTGCCATGTCATTTCGCACTCGCCGTGGCCTAAGACAAGCAACGCGATGTATCGACTGATTATTTCAACAGTAAGCTGAGGCATGGAAATTCGTTATACAAAATTTGCAAAATCTATTTTCCGTTGACGTTGATAACTGGTTGGGTCATTTCGGGTCACATTGTGGTTGTTACTCTATTGGAATTTAGATTTATTGTGGGGTTGGTTTGGAAGTAAAGATTCTTTGGGGGTCTGTCTGGGAGGTTGATTATAAGAAAACTCTGTGTTTTGTTGAGAGATGGCATCTCTGCAGGTTTTCGACTCTGGCTTGCTGTCTCGTTTAGTGCATTTAAATAACGCTCTGCCAGAATCAAAATGTCTTTATGCTGTTCGGCAACTTGCTCCGCAAGGAACCTACGAATGTCAGGCGTCATGGAGCCCTATCTGTTTAATCAGAATAAGTTCTTTAAGTCCGTCATACGTATTGGGAAGGTCTGACTTGTCTCGCCGAGCACTATGTAAATGTTTCATTTTTTTTTTCTTTCCGGCGGTCTCGGAAAAGATTCTGAAATGCCCATGCGTTCTTTTCAAATCGTTCTAGCAACGCATTTTTTATAATCATTTTGTTGGCAGGGCATTAATTTCTCCATTTCTTTTCTTACTAGCAACAGACTGGGTTATGAGAACATCGACAACACACAACAGAAATGGAATCCAGTAGACTCTGACTAAGCAGTTGGATGATCTGGATTTTGCTGATGAATTGGCTCTTCTGTCCCATAACCGTAATCAGATGCAGGACAAATTGAAAACACTCAATTAGAGGTCACAGCAATTGGGTCTGAAAAGACATAAGGAAAAGACAAAAATAATGAAAATAAATGCAGTAAATGATAACAGGGTTGAACTTGAAGAAACACTAATACAAGATGTAGAATCGTACACATATCTTGGCAGCAATATAGACTAAGTTGGAGGGACATACAGTGATATCAAAATAAGAATACAAAAAAACAAGAGGAGCTTTTATTGCATTGAGAAATATATGGAGATCAAGAGAAATTGGATCCAACACGAAAATAAGAATCTTCAACTCAAATGTGAAGTCAGTCCTATTGTATGGCTCTGAGACATAGGAGAATAACACAGACAACAACCAAAAAGCTACAGACTTTCATAAATGGGTGCTTGCGTAGAATAGAGGGATTAAAATGGTATGACAAGGTTACGAACGTGGAACTGATGACAAGAACTAGACAAGTGCCAGTGGAACAAGAGATAAGAAGAAGACGATAGCGATGGATAGGACATACACTGAGGAAACCTGTTGATAGCATTACAAGGCAGTCCATGTTCTGGAACCCCCAGGGCAAGAAAGGCAGAGGTAGACCAAGAAGCACATCGAGAAGAGAGCTGGAAACGGAGGTGAAAATGGTGAGGAGAACGTGGAAAGAACTTGAGATGATGGCACATGACAGGAAGACTTAGCAGGTGTTTGTTGAAGGCCTATGCTCCTTTGGGAGTGGGGGGTTATGAATGAATACCTCGTAAGTCTGCCCTTTTAAGGACTGGGACAATTTCAAAGCCCACTTTGAAACGTCTAAACCAACAGAGTTGCTATTCTCTTAATTTTCTCTAGATAGCTATCTATTTCCTCATTGGGACTAGGGAAAGATTATGGGGGGGGGGGGGGATTTATGGCTGCTAGCTGCGGAGGAAAACTACCTGAAGAATCCGCCACTGTCGACCGAGGAGATGAAAATTCACTGTTGGCTGAAGCCGCTTCTTTGTTCCAGTCCTGGACTTTCAGAGCCTCCATAGCTAACTCATGTTGTCTTTCTCTCTCTCTTTCCTCCCTTTCCTTCTCTCTTTCCACAGCCTCCCTCTCCTCTGTTTCCACAGCCTCCGTCTCCTCCACTCTTTCCACCCTCTTCTTCTCTCTTTCTGCTCTTTCTTCCCTGGCGGCCTCCATTAGTCTGATCCTTTCTCTGTCTTCCCTCTCTGCATGTTTGCTCATCTCATTAATCACATACACCCGAGTCTTCGCCTCGTCCATCTCCATGTCTCTCGTAGCTTCCATCAAACTCGTAAGTAGTTTGGCTGTCTCGGCCATCTTTGCTACTACCTTTTGGGTAAGTCTACTTAGAGAGAAACCACAAAAAATATTTACTTCTCACCATAAAGATGAAAATGCAGTTAAATGGTACCCCAACCACTTAACTCCCGGTCCTCAGTTATCTAACCTAATGGGTGCTGGTTAGCTGCACGTTGAGATAACGCACCCAATTAAACAATAAAATTGTAGGCTAGGCTGAAAAACCCAAAAATCTAAAATCGAGTGTGGTGCAAAAATGGCCACCCACACTCTCCCCACCACCAATAGTCACTTACTAAGCTGCAGAGAAGGTTGTTATTGGCAAATGCTATAACGCCTTCCCTTGCAAGAAATGCAAGCCCATACCCTGACTATCTGTAGCGTCTTATCTCTAACCGATCAAAGCGATACCACTGTACTGTTCTCTCAGAAAAAAATTTTTTTTAAATTATCTCTGCCCTACCACCAATTATATCTCCCAAAAAACATACGTTGCCAAGATTACTCTCAACATTACCAGCTGTGGAAAACAAACACAATTTTTCGTGGTGTTCACACCACTTATTTCTAGATGTGGAAAAAAATTGTGTAGCCATAATCATAAAGGTCTTAGAATCTAGGGGATATAATATAGATCTACTCACACTAAGAACATTCAAAAGAATCTAGCTAGAATCTAGTGCTAGAAGTTCATCCCGGAACGAGGAAACCATTCTGTCAAAGGTAGGTATAAATTGTGAATAGAGTATGTCTGAGTTCAGACAGATTGTAAATGCAAAGATGTGAAATAGATGAGAATACACTCACTAATGAAATTATGAGAAGAGATATGACTTCTGAAGAGTGGTTGGGCAAGTGGCACACCAGCCTCCTGCGAGTTACTTTCCTAAGTCAATCTGCTTCTCTCCCTCCTTTGCTCCTAAATAACATCAAGGCAGTAAGGGACAACGTTGCGACATTCAGTGACAGTTATAAGAGAAGAGATCCTGACCACAATAGGTAATTTTGTGTTTTTGTTAAACCAAAAAAAAAAAAAAAAATCCAACCGCGAAAATGGGAAAATCAATATGCCTTCAAAAATGTCTGAAGACTAAAAAGAACAGTCCAATTCACCAAACAAAAATATTGGCCAGCACACACTTTACCATACCACTAGGCTCAATTGCACACACACTGAAATTCACTCAATCCACCCAAACAGTCCGTGAGTCTTTAACCAATCCAGCTGTCATAACTGACCAGGTGCCC
The DNA here is from genome assembly GCA_024509875.1 of Oreohelix idahoensis. NCBI lineage: Eukaryota > Metazoa > Mollusca > Gastropoda > Stylommatophora > Oreohelicidae > Oreohelix > Oreohelix idahoensis. The sequence continues at coordinate 249,634 of JAMPIV010015181.1, forward strand.
CCAGTTCCATTGAAGAAACGGTCTATACTGTCTTTTTATCTGATTAATCCTGGGTTTCAAGCACTCCTGCACGTAGGTGCCTAACACGGTTCTGTGAATGCATTAATCCAATGGATAAGGAAATTATCTGCCGTAATAATGAGTGTAACTTTATTCCAGCACTTTCAAAGGGCATGAGTGAAGGCAATGAATGTTAATGCGTTAACTCCAGCACACCTGTGAAATTCTTTTTAACTGGTCGCTGGAGACCTCGGCTCACAAACTAGAACAACGAATATAAGTGAGGGCTCCCTAGGAGCGCCTCAAATAGGTGATAAATAGCCTGAAAACCCCACAAGTGTTGAGACTGGTAAATCGTTGGCTTCTACTTCTTGGCCGTAAGCTAGCATAATCCACGATTTCAGGGTGTAAATGTTGCCAAAAGGGATCGAGGGAGCTGGCAACGGCCCATAGGCACTGTGAAGGGCGATAGGAAAATTACTCAACACCAAACGCCCATTAGACTGGGTGACTGACACGCTAGTTGGCCTGCCATGCGGTCAAATATATATAAATATATATATGTATGTATATATATATATATATGTGTATGTATATATATATATATATATATATATATATATATATATATATATATATATATATATGTGTGTATATATATATATATGTATGTATATATATATGTGTGTACATATACACAGATATATATATATATACATACACATATATATATACTCATGGAAATATATATATATATACTCATGGAAAAAGGTAAGTGTGCAGCTCTCAACAGGGCACTGTGCGTGTGTTCTTGGGTGAACTCAAATGCAAGTTGGCACACATTTCTGTGTGAGTGTTGTTCACTTACCCGTGCAATTACAATTGGATCGCACTATTCATGGGGAGATAATCACGGTGCAAGATAAATCACGTGAAAAGTGCCGTAGGGGAGAATTTATCACAGATAAAAGGAAGGTAAGTGTGTAGCTCTAATCACAAGCATGTGAAAACGTAATCGTTGAAATAGAGAGTACCAAGAGTCCAACAGAAACATCTTTTTTGACAATGCCAAGATTGAACCAACAACAGCGAGCTGATAGCTATAGGGATGTTAGCTGCTGGAGCGACTATATTAGCTGTATCACAACATTTCAATGTTCACAGGAACTTTATATCAAGCATTCAAGCTTGTTTCCACCAAACTGGATCACTGCTGATCGCCATAGAAGTGGCCGACCACGAGTTACCACCCCTGCACAAGACCGTTACATACGTCTGATGCACTTGCGTAACAGGTTTATTCAGGCAACATGGACTGCCAGGAACATTCCAGGTTTAAGACCCGTGTCGTGCAGAACAGTGCGGAATAGGCTCAGAGAGGCAAATCTCTTACCTCACAGACCTGCAGTTAGACCAGCACTGACAGTTCGCCATAGACAAGAGCGCTTGGCCTGTGCCAGACAGCACGTAGCATGGCCCTGTCATCAGTGGAGACGCATTCTGTTCTCTGATGAGTCAAGATTCTGTTTGCAAGGCAATGATGGGCGGGATTTGGTGTACAGGCGTCCAGGAGAACGTTTTGCTTTCTCCCATCGAGCACCTGTGAGACGAACTGGAGCGTAGGCTGCGAAGAAGACAAAATCCTCCTGAAAACCACCACCAGTTAGCACAAGCGTTGCAAGAAAAATGGAATAACATCCCCCAACAACAGATCCAACGTCTCATTGGCTCGATGAGAAGGCGCTGTCAAGCAGTGATAACAGCTCAAGGTGGATATACGCGGTACTGAAATCAAGATTTCATTTTTTCGTGGGGATGCCACACTGACTTTAGTTTTTATCTTTCTTTCATGACACTTTCACTAAAATCAAAGTGATCACTTTGTCTTTTATTCAATATTCAACCACATTGTGTGTCAACTTTTATTTCATTTTGTCCATGAAATCACGCACAGTGCCCTATAAAGTGTTGCACACTTGTGCGCAACCACAGGAACTCAACATTAAATGTTTACAACCGACGGCACCGTCTCTTCTCTCCATCACACATAAAAAACAATTACACACAACGTCAAAACACACTCCACCATCTCCTCGTTTTCTGGTTGCGGGACGGTGCCTAGCACTTATTCATAACACAGGTAGCCAGTCAAGCGTGACACTCAGCTTACGCTTGTTTTTCTATTTCACACACACGCAATCTGACTCAGGTTAAAAGTCGAGGCCAATTTTAGCCTCCCAAAACAAGAAACATTATAAACATTTTTATAACACATAAGGAAGGGAAACTCGAGGCCTGTAAACAGTAAATAAATATTAGACAAACATAAAGGTATGTTTTCAGGCACTCGTAAGAAATAAATAAGTAGAACACTAGACAACAGAAAAACAGCAGACGTGAGTGGCCTACCTAGGACTCGAACCCAGGACCTTCCATGCGGCAACCCCGCCTAGCTATGCAAGCGAATCACACTATCCTCCCTGCCATCTAGGCATCACCAAAAAATGATGCTTCGATGACGGGTCATTAGTGCGACCCGCAACACATAACACCGGAAATTTACCATTGGCAGTCCAGGCTATTAATGACGCAATCAATTCTGTTCCCCTATTATACAGTATAGGTCAGACACAGTATTAAGGTCTTTGTCTTGTGTACAAAAAAAAAATAAAAGTAAAGGAACCCGTTACACGCCCATTGAGGAATATTGGGAATATGGTGTTAGGCCCATATTATCTTGACCGTCGGCACATCAGGGGTGATGTGGTCGGCATCACGCCGGCCGCCTTAACCTTCCCAGAGTTGCTCTGGTACCCATTTGGGGCTGGGTCGACCCAGGAGCCGTTTGTGGCCTAAAAAATTCCCGCCTCATCTGGGGATCGAACCATAGACCACTGCGCTAGGAAGCCAGTGCACTATGCTACCGCGGCTCTGACCTATACTATACATTTACGTTTGTCTAATATTTATTTATTATATAAAATTGCCCGGCGTGGTTAATGCCCTCGTAGCAAATTAATAGCGAATCTCTTTACATAATAAAATGATACACATATTAAAAATGAAAACAACTGTTCAAATAAAATATACATGTCTCTTCAGTCTTGCACAAATATATATATATATATATATATAAATATATATATATATATATATATATATATATATATATATATATATATATATATATATATATATATATATATATATATATATATATATAAGCTAACACCCCAACAATTGACTATAAGTAGTACAGACTGGCAGCAAAATCCTAGACTAAGCAACTGGTGAGGAGTATTAGACCCGAGACCTTTAATAGTAAAAAGAAACGCACGCGCGGCAAGGAACCGCTTTTTCCAGATATTAAGACCTCACCCCAGCGTATCTGATTGCCTCGCAAAGAAATAGAAATCGACGTAAGTGACCCGGAGACATTTCCCTAACTTCCATAAGACAAACAGCGAAATGATACCATGATACACTGCTCTACTCTACGAGGGCTGGCATTCTAGATACGACCGAGGAGCGGCCCAGATAAAAGAGACACAAAAATGCCGTGTTTTCCCGAATCAAAACGATCGGGAGACTTTTCGTTTCCCTGAATGCCGACATGAAAGATCTTTTGACATCATGCCGCCTCGCACGTGTGAAGGGGTGGGCATGGCTTGGTTCTATCAAGATTGACAGATCAAAGACAGAATTAGAGCTGGTAAGATAAAAAAAATGACAGAAAAGGAGGCGTGGACAGATATTAACAAGAAAACAGCTCAGACCACTCAGAGAAAAGAGGCAGACATTTCTATCAATCCATCACATAGACGAGTCACGCAAAATATTTCATCATAAATTTAAACGTTCAAATAAGATTGGCTTATACTTTGAGGTGCGAATAACAATTGCGTTGATTTGGCATTTGTCCCAACAGCACGGAAAAGCGGGGGCAGCAAACTTGCAATATAATTTAATTTGACAATTTTTGCAAGTCTAGTTCACCGTGAGTATCGCTTGCCAAGACGACACAACCAGACCTTGCCAGAGCCTAGAATCAAGATTCTTATATCATAACCGGACCATTGTTTGAGCAATTTGGAGGATTCAGAGCCCAGAATGAACTCTACCATTTAACAAGGACACTAGGAATCTGAAGAATCTAAAGTACAGAGTCAAAGTGGGAATTCATTATTAAAATAGCGACCCCTAAGAACACGTTCCTTTATTCCTCTGAGCAAACAGTCTGTGAGCCAAGATTGGCGTAAGTTGTGCATTTTACATTATACATTTTTCATTACTAACATGTGAACTAATAGTTATATATTGCCATGTAAATCTTAATATGTCAAAACTCGCTAGTGAATGTCCATATCATTTGAGGCTCGCAACCTAAGCATATAGAATGATGATTTTATGAACCACCACTGCAAAGGCTGGTGACTGCTTCATTGCTAGTTTCTTAAAGAGAACTAAAAGCATAAGTTGTCCCAAGTTCCATACGGAGCAGGGAGGAAAAGATGAAAGAAATGATGTACATTCTAATTATAATATTTGCAAGTGCAAACCAGTGTAAATATCAATGTAAACTTCAATCAATCAATACCCTTTAGCTTCCAGAGGAGCATAGGCCTTCAACAAACACATGCCAAGTCTTCCTGTCCTGTTCCATCCGCTCAAGTTCTTTCCATGTTGTCCTCATCATTTTCTTCTCTGTTTCCAGTTCTCTTCTCCATGTGTTTTTTGGTCTACCTCTGCCTCTCTTTCCCTGTGGATTCCAGAACAAGAACTGCCTTGTAATGCTATCAACAGGTTTCCTACCCGTCGCCAGCGTCTTCTTCTCAATTCATATTCACTTTAAAATTAATGAAAGTTTTCAAGCTTTTCAACCAGTACAGATGTAAATGAAAACATGTTCTATCTATATTATGAACTTTTTTCAACCAGTGTAAATGTAAATGAAAACATATGCAGTCTACATTGTGAACATTTTTCAACAAATGTAAATGTAAACATATTCTATCTATACTATTATCATTTTCATTTGAATGTAAAGTAAATATAAAGCTATTCAATTTAAATGTAGTTTTCTCTCGGGGGATTTAGCTTAATTCTCATCGAGGATAAATTCTGAAGTAGATTGGGTGGTGGAATAGGAAGATAGGAACATACAAGTATGTGTCGGGAAATGCTATATTCAGGAGAGCGTTTTGTTTCTATTCTTTTACCATAATAGTTGGTGCTACCAGTTGCGGGTACTAATCTTTGGAGCAAAGTGAGGGTAAAAGTGGACTGACGTCGAACTAGACATCATCATCAGGGAGTCTTAGAGATATGGGACCAGCCATGCAGTTACTCCCTGATCTTACTTTTAACGAGCTGCGCCTTTAATCTTGACCAGAGACGTGAGAACTCTAGTGACCTATCTGCACAGAAACCAAAAACACAGCGGGAGCAGAACCTACCATTTGCAGCTAAGTCAAACTTAAAAGCTGCCAAGTGTGTCATTTTGGATGTACTGCATGTTTGTCTCAGTCAATTTATTAATTATACTCTAAACAGAGTTATACCATAATAATAAAAATTCCACTGAGTAAATCAGGATGGGGGCTTGAACGAGCTGAAAGTAATAATTGCTTAATTTTTCATAAAAGGCGGCGGATGAGATATAAGTTAACAATTGCCCTGCCCAATGCAGCATTGATCTTGACTTCTGAAATATCTTATGAATACTCCCTTGAGATAGAAGCACTATTAAACTTATATCTACACATCTGCCAAGAGTAATCTCGTGCGAATGTAGACTCTTTTGAAGACCCCTATTAGATACTCTTGAGTTTTGGCCACTGTTGGACCACTACTGCAAAGCAGGGGAGGCAATCCGAGACCGTGTACAGTGTAGATGGGTTTAATAGTTGATATTGCATTTATGGAAACTGCTCTCATCTGTGGTTTGGTTGATTCTACAAAGTTGCTTTGTTTGAGTCTTTGCCTTCTAAGAGCATTTATTCCTGGCACATTGAATGGCTTGTGAGTCTCTTGAATTTTTCAGCTTGTTGCTGAGCCCTGCTTTTTCTTCTATCCTCCATTAGTTGGAGGCAAGTAATCTTTTCGAGTTCATTTATAGATGATGTCGTCATGCCGTCCGTTATAATTCTCATTGCGTCATTTTGGAGTCTGCTGATTTTATCGAAGTTTGAATTAGTTGCTGTTACCCAGGCTGCAATGCCATACTCTAGGACTGGTCTCACTAGCCCTGTGTATAACGTCTTTAGCACTCTCTCATCTGCACCCCAAGTTGTTCCAGCAAGTTTTTTTCATCATTGCCATTCTCTGCTTGCTCTCATTCGGTTTCTGTCAACTTGTTTTTTCCACCTCACACGGCGATGGAAAGTAATGCCTAAGTACTAAGGATTTTCAGTTAAATGTAGACTTTCTACTTTAGCACTAGTTTGGAGCTCTGTGCTTTATTTGAGAGGGAAAATACAAGTACGTTGTTTTTCCTTAATCTATCTTCATGAGCCGTGTTTTGGCCCACTCTTCCAGTGGTGTTAGTGCTTGCTGCATCCGAATGTGTGCAGTAGTGATATACTCTTCGGATATCCACAAGGCTAAGTCATCTGTTAATGAGGCACTGTGTGCTATTTTTCTTTAATATTTTCTGTTAAGTCATTTATGTATGCAAGGAACAGTGTAGATGACAGAACTCCTCTTGTGGGACCCCCTGCTCTAGTATAAACTTTATATTAGTCTGTCCTTGTAGATGTACTGTGGCGGTTCTATTCTCAAGATAGTGGCCAATCCATTTGTACATTAGTCCACACACACCACTTATGTGCAGTTTGACTTTCAATCTCTCTTTCCATACTTTATCAATAGCTTTTTCTAAATCTACCCAGAATTTAATTGGAAGCCATCTTCGATTTCCTGAGCGATATATGGAATATCCAATCCATTAATTTAATTTTGATATTTATAGGGGAGCCAACTCTTGTCACTAGAATACAATCATTTTTTGACAGTGGAAACTACATGAAGTATTTCGAGACAGGCTGCGGACACCACACAACTAGAAGTGATTTTAAGTTTTAAATGTATGCTTACAAAGTTTAAAAGAAGGACAGTGGACCGTCTGTTCGATACGACCTTAAAGAAAGAATTCAGAAATGCTGTAAAAAAGGGGTAAGGGTTAGGTTCAGGATGAGGTTTAGGAACCTAAACCCTAGGCCTTACCATAATACGGTTGAAACGAAACACCGTGGACCGTGTGATCTTCTTTAGCCCAAATGTCTATTCTTACGAATTCCATCAGGCCTATGGATTCATATTAATAGGCAAGTTGGAAGTTTATTGTTCATTATTTAAAACGTAGCGCACGATGTTGTCTTGTGGTTTGTTTGTGTTTTATCGGATTTATTATGTAGCCTAGGCCTATCCATAAAGTATGAAAGTGGTAGGGTTCGGATTGAATGTTAGGTAACATCTTTAGGTTATATATGAATGTAACCCGCTCAGAAATCTTGTCCGAGGAACAGGCTGGCTTTAGACCAAACAGAAGTACCTCAGAACAAATCTTCAATATTAGATTACTGATCGAAAAACATCTCCAGCATCAACACGATTTATACCATAACTTCATCGATTTCACAAAAGCTTTCGATCGAGTCTGGCATGAAGGCTTATGGCAAATAATGAAAAAATTCAATCTTGATACCAACATCATAGATATAGGCCTAATTGAAGCACTATACAAGGACGCAAGCAGTGCTGTTTTTGCAAGCAATGACAATGGAGAATTTTTCAAAACAATTGTAGGAGTTCGCCAGAGATGTATCCTGTCCCCAGTGCTCTTTAATATATATCTAGAACATATTATGCAGGAGGCTCTCTATAATTATAAAACAACCATATTGATTGGTGGCCGACCTTTTTGCAATCTATGTTTTGCTGATGATATCGATCTTATAGCTGGAACAGAATCAGAACTTCAAGACCTTACCTCTAGACTGGAAAAAGTAACAAGAACATATGGGATGGAAATTAATATATACTGAAGCACATTAAAAACGCACCACCTGTATAACCCAGGAACAGAGTGTGACATGTAAATATAAGTGTTTACAAGTTTACATATTTGGAATCTTTATTCATTTTCCTATGAATCCATGCTGGTCATTAATTTGTACATTTGATTGTTATGAAATTCATTGCATTCTGTGCAGGCAAGGGAGAAAACCAAAAATGCAACCAATAACAAAATTCATTAACACTATCCTCAGTATCTGGTATGTCCACCGTGTGCTTGCAAACGAGCTTGGCAGCGGCTCCGCTTGGAACGCACAAGTCTCTGAAGGAAATTCCGAGGAATCAAGTCCCATTCACATGTAAGAGCAGCTTCGAGCTGTTGCAGATTAGCTGGAGAACCTTGCCTGTAGACTCTGCGTCCAAGCTCGTCCCACAGATGTTCTATAGGGGACATGTCTGGTAATAGGGCAGGCCAATCAATCGTCACAATGTTCTGCTGCTGTAGATATTGCTGCGTAATGCATGCGGTGTGCGCACGTGCGTTATCCTGCTGGAGAAGCTGCAAGTCTGGATAATTTGTGAACGCAGGAGCAACCAATGCATCCAGAACCTCATCCCGATATGTCACAGCATTAACATTTCCACGGAAGACGTGAAGAGGCAAGCGATGGTGAAAACTGAATCCTCCCCAAATGTGAATACTGCCACCTCCAAATCGGTTGTGCTGACGAACACAGCAATCTGCAAAGCGCTCTCCACACCGTCGCCAAATCCACATACGTCCATCAGCAAAGGATATGTTGAATCTGCTCTCGTCTGTGAATAGGACAGCATTCCACTGCAGTCTAGTCCATCTGACATGTTGCTCTGCCCATTGCAGGAGTTGCTGACGATGTCTGTGAGTCAAGTTTTGCCCAACATAAGGTCGTTTTGCAGTAAGGCCTGTATCTTTGAGTCGTCGTATGACTCATTCGAGGACTTGCCCAAGTCTACCCACTATTGCTCTTGCTGTTTGACTTGCCGGGAGAGAACGATTCCTTAGGTGACTTCTTCTTCTTCTTTGATCCATAACCGCCAACCATCAAAGCAGTCAGCGGCCATCACGCCTGGTGGCGTCTTGTAGGGCAGCAACAAATTGATTCCACTTTGCTCGGTCGGCGGCCATCCTTCGTACAGTGCCCCAACTGTGGTTCATTCTTTGCATTTCAGCTTCTACAGTTCTCCGCCAAGTTGTTTTTGGTCGGCCTCTCTTTCGCTTTCCCTCGGGGGTCCATAGCATAGCTGTTCTTGTGATGGTATCAGGGTCCCTTCTGAGGACGTGGCCAACCCAACTCCAGCGTCTTCCAGCTATGATGGTGTGCATGTCCTCCTGGTTACTCCGAATAAGTAGTTCTTGGTTGCTGATGGTGTTTGACCAAAAGATTAGGAGAATTTTCCTTAGGCATATTGTGTGGAAGGAGGACAGTTTCGACATTTCCTTCTCTGTTACTTTCCAACACTCCGCACCATAGAGAAGCACAGAAAGTACACAGCTCTCATACAGTCTTAATTTGGTGTTTGTGCTGTATTGGGAAGACTTCCAAATGTTGTTGAGAACACCAGAGGTGACTCAGCACAATATGACTATCTTGCGCAGGGGTAGTAACTCGTGGTTGGCCACTCCGGTCTATCCCAGGCACTGCCAGTGGTTCCGTAACGTTCATTGAGATGTACAATAGTGCTGTGGGGGCAATTCATCCTTCTGGCAATGGCCCGCGAGCTCATTCCGGTCTCCAATATACCAATGGCTCGTTGGAGGTCATTTTCAGATAGCCGTGGCATTTCAAACATATGTACTGGGTGTTTTGTCTCAACGGCCTTTTTATACCGAGTATACTGCCACAACGCGTACACATTTTCAGGGTCATACCTGTTGGGAATCGTGCTGCACGTGTAACTTTTATTGTTTTCATGTAGTTTGTACACAAACCCGTGGGTTGAATCATGCACTTTCCATTCCAGCAGCCATTCGCTCTCTACCTCATGACAAACTCGGGGAAAATCCATTCCCACACTTTTTTTTTCCAGCTTCTCGGCATTAGTATTTATAATAGTGGTGCGTTTTTAATGTGCTTCAGTATAGAAAAAAGCAAGATATTGGTGAATAGCCATAAGAAACATGTTCCGACCAACATTACGTTAAATGGGCAAACGTTAGAAGAAGTTAACACCTTTCAATATCTGGGGTCGACTATATGTAGTGATGGAAGATCAAGTAAAGAAATCAAGACAAGACTTGAGATGGCCTCAGCTGCCATGACAAGGCTGAATGTGATCTGGAAAAGTAACATCAGTTTTCCTGTGAAGATCAAATTATACAAATCACTTGTATTATTTATTCTCTTGTATGGGTGTGAGGGCTGGACACTCACTGCATATACGGAGCGAAGGATTCAGGCTTTCGAGTATAAATGTTATAGAAGAATTTTGCGCATTTGCTATAAAGAGCACAAAACAAATGTCTATGTTAGAGAGAAAATAAACACCTATGCAGGCCACCAAGAACAACTTTTGTCAGTAGTAAAACATCGAAAGCTTGCCTAGTTTGGGCATGTAACTCATCATGACTCCCTTTCGAAAACGATCTTCCAGGGACCAGTCGAAGGTAAATGGAGAAGAGGAAGGCAAAGAAAATCCTGGGCTGATAACATCAAAGAATGGGCAGGACATGGTTTTTCCACACGTGTACGCATTGCTGAGGATAGAGAGCAGTGGAGGACCCTGTCTGCTGATGCTTTCACCATGGCACCCCTATGACCCATGACGGGTTACAGGTTGAGATGATGAACCCGCAGTGAATATTTGGAATTTTATAGTTGGTTCCTTACTCTTCTAAAGGAAATGAATATTCGTTGCATAAAATTCAGCGGGTTACATTCAGATATTATCCATCTTAGTTTATGTGCGTTCTAACTGTTATTTGAAACTATGAAACTGCAAATAAAACATGCGACGCAATGTAGTAGGCCTATGTGTAGATTACTACAATAATTGCAGTGTGTTTAGGAGTCGGAGTGGCTAAGTATTCAAGATGTACCTGGTTCGAATCCCATTTAAAGGATTATAATTTATGGAAATATTTTTGTTCAGAACCAGTTGTCTTAATTATGTCATACTCATACTCCCCCCTATCTCATTGGTTGTGAGATTGGATGCCTAACCTTCTCAGATAAGGGCGAAAAACTGGAGGTCCCATGTGCAAGTTGCGCACGTTAAAAATCCTACGGCAGTTGGAAATCGTAAAGAGCAGGCTATAAGGCCGCTGCCCTGGCAAAATTTTAAAAATTAGAAACCTACCCACCACAAACATATTTATAGAATATGTTATTTCTATATACACACATTGGGAATCTCGCCGGTGCTACGGAGTTCATGCACTGCGCTGAGATCCTCCCTGTGTGATCTAAGGGAGGAGATCAGAGCACTGATGGTGTTGTCCGTGTGCAATGAAGATAGTCCTTAAAACAAAACCAAGTAGATGAGTGACAATGCATGAGCTGCACTTTGTCGCATGCACAGAACATCGAATGTGCTTATGTTAAGAGTGTATGGTGTGTTATGATTGCAGACGACAGAGATGACGTGCAACAAATCTAGCCTGGATAGTTATCTATTCTGTGGCTGTGTCATTAATTAGAGTTGAGATTAGAGTTGGGTTTAGATTTAGAAATGCTAAACCTAACACAAACATTCTATAGGATTAGAGTTTTTATGTTAGGTTTAGCATTTCTAAATATAGACACATCTAACTCCTAACGACATGGCCGACTTAATTGACACAGTGTAGATATGGATTCTGGCAAATTCATTTCAACCCCAAAACCCTTACCCTAATGACATTGGCAACTTATTTGTGTGACATCAAAGAATGCAGTCCACTGTCCCTCATTTCAACCACTATTTTGTAACATTCCAGGACACTATGTATTAAAAATTAAAGAAGCTCCAAATATTAAAAAATGTCAGAACTTATAAAGACTTGTTTGTTTCCTGTCTTGAAGGTCTGACCAATAACTCTGAGGTTTAAAATAATAATTTTGCTGCACATTTTACATTTAGCTGATAGAGAGTCTGAGAAGTTTTTTATTTTCCATTCTAACTTATTTATTAGTCGTTCTTCTTCTACCTTGAGTTATTTTAGTAAACTTTAATTTTGTGAACAATATTTAAATTTATTAATGACCAGACACTAGCACATGTATTATGCTGTAAATCTATATTTCTTGTTAGAAAGCTAGAATTCAGAGCAAGAAAGTAATTATACATGGTTAAAGTAAAGAAAAGCGGGCCATCTGTTCAATATGGCCTTAAAAATACAGAATTCAGAGATGCAGTAAAAAAGGTTAGAGTTAGGTTTAGATATCCTAAACCCTAACCGTAATGCTAATCCTAGTAACGTCAACAATTTACTAGGATGACATCAAAGAACATGGCCCACTGTTCTTCATTTCAACCCAAAATTGTTATTGAGAAATCTTGGAATTTTATTAAACCTGTAGGAACTCAGGACAGATCAAGAGGGTAGCAGACATCATTAAAAGAATGCTTCATGATAGCACATAAGACCGATTACCTGCAGAGAATCAGAAATAAATCCCATTTATAGTGCTTCATGGCAAAATTAAAAGATAAAAGATGATTAACTTTCTTAATAAATGGAATTGCGTAATTTACTAAAAAGTTATGTGATTGAATTTTGTTGTAAACTTGTACACTGTAGGCTTGTGAATGAATGAATCTTCTGTGGCTAGAAGCATTAACATGATTGTATATACTTCATGCTTTAATAGTTTATTTAGTTGTTGTAATTTTAATTATGCACAGTTTATCAGTCTTAATTCACCAGTAAGGTTGTGATACTGGTTTAAGAAATTTCTGCTCCCACCTTGCTCAGGCGGTGGCCATCCTTCATGCAGTTCCCCAAATCTGGTTCATGCTTGGCATCACAGCCTCCACAGTTGTCCATCAGGTTGTCTTTGGTCTGCCTCTCTTTGTCAGTCCTTCTATAGTTAATAGCATAACAGTTCTTGTGATGGTGTCAGGGTCTCTTCTGGGGACATGTTGAAAAAAAAACAAAAAACACACACACACACACACCCACACAAATAGTAATACGTCTTACAAGGAGAAGGACAAGAAAAACCTACGTTGCAGCCACAAGGCCTTCGTCAGGGACAGACAAACAAGAGACAGGAGGGAAAGAAAATGAGAATTAAGTAGAGAACATGAAACTATAAAAATAAGAGGAAAAAACTCCCTTAATATAAAGTCCAGTCACATGTGAAGCAAAGCAAGATGGCTGCCACTAAACTCTGGGGACATGGCCAACCCAGTTCCATCATCTGCCTGCAATGACAGTGTGCAGATCTTTATGACTGCACCATGTAAGCAGTTTCTGGTTGGTGATGGTATTCAGCCAAAAAATAAAGCAGCTAGAAAAATTATGTGCCCCAGCTGCAGCTAATGTGTGCCCAGCCCCCAAACTACTGAAGAGCTACTCAGTTCCTCATACCTATACCCCATGCCTGGTCACAAAGAGATGAGAGACAGATGCTGGAGATAGATATGACACACACTGAGGAAACTTGTTGATAGTATTACCAGACAGTCCCTATTCTAATTCCCCAGAGTAAGAGAGGGAGAGGAGATCAAGAAACACATTGAGAACAGAACTGGAGATAGACATGAAGATAACATGGATAGACCTTGAGCTGATGGCACAGGACAGGATGACCTGGTGTCAGTTTGTTAAAGGTCTATACTCCATAGGGAGCTGAAGGATTATGAATTTATGTTTATATGAAACTTTAAGTTTATGTTTATGTAAAACATTTCATTCTTCTATATTATTTCATTATAAGTACTTTTATGTTTATGAAGCTGCTTTTCTCTATTTCTAATTGGATGAGTCACTGGTCTAACACAAACCATGTAACCAGAAAGTATATTTCCTGGTTTTCATCATTTCCTTCCAGCTGTTGCGTATGGGAGAAAATTCTACTACCTGTTTCTACGACTAGCCAAAGTTTGTGTGGTCACTGGATCACTCAAGCCCTCTCAACCACAACAAGCAATAAGATGAATATTATTATTTAGGGTAACATTCTTACTGGAGTTTTCTACAATGAAGTTTCCTGTTCCAAATCAGAGATGGAGTTGTTTTTATTTTAAAACATTTTCATTTTTTCTTGAGTTTTAGAATATCCATGCTGAACCTAAAACTCAGACATGAATGACAACACACAAATAAAACAGGAGCTAAATTATGAGGTATGTCAGTTTTCTCTCATTTATTTATAAGTTGCAGATTACTGTAGACTTTAGCGACCTGATTTTATTAAGACATTCATATCAAATATAAGTCTGTTAGAACATTACTTACTTTACTTATCATTAACTACTTCACTTTACAGTATAAATCTGATAATCAACAATTTGGAAATAGATGTTTACTGTCATTTTATTGAAATTTTTACTGTCCTGTTTATTGCATTGTTATTATCATGATGTTATTTTGTCCTTTTTTGTTTCGATATCTGATTCCAGTTTTATCATTGTTTAATTTTAGCCTTTGCTTCTCTTAGAGCAATATGAAATGTACTGCTGCCTTGCTGGACTATCAAAGTTTAACTAGAGCCCCTTTAGCCAACATTTTTTAGATTCTTTTGTATCAGTCTTTGAGGCTAGTACAACAGCCTCACAGTAAGCTCACACTATATTTTACCTGATTTAGTAGTCCTCTACTTTGTGCTGTTACCATCTGCTACAATGTAGATGTGATGTTAGACTTTAGGAGATACTAGCAGCATCATTCCATGAAAGTTTTAATGAAATTAATAATCTGTTTTGTTCCTTTCAGAGCCCAGACAGGATGGAAATGAAAATTCCATTCCTAAATGAAATATTGAAACATGAAATAAAATCAGATTATGAAGTAAGTTTATTTTTTACAAATTATTAGCAAGCACTCAGTATTTACTGGTGATGGCATTTGTGCTTTTTTTTTTTGTTCCTTGTATATATTGTCATGTAGTGGTAGATGTTTAAAGCATTTGTTTTATTGGTGCCACAGTTACATTTATTAGTAGTTCATGTCATGGATTACCTTCAATTAGCTCTGCAGTAGTGGTCTACCAGGGGATAAAACGCAAGAGTATCTAAAATAGGTCATCAAAAGTGACTAGCTTCACACAAGTTTACTCTTGGCAGAGTTGTAGATAGAAGGGTAATGATGCTTCTATCCCAGGGTGTCTTCACAAGATAATTCAGAAGTCAAGAACAATGCAGCATTGGCTGAGCTATTGTTAATTTATATCTGATCTGTCACCTTTTGTGAAGAATTAAGCAACGGTTATAGCCCATACAAGCCCCCATCTGGTGTAAATCCAATGAAATTCCTTATTATTAGTATTAGCTCTGTAAGTAAGTTTTAAACTAGCGGACAAATTTTTATGATAGTGTTATGTTTTGTTAACTGAAACCGATTAATTAACACTTCTGTAATTTCAAAATAAATTTAAATTTTAGGTCTCCACAAACATAATGCATCTTTTTAGCAGTATCAAAAGTAGAATTATTTTGCATTTTATTATGAAAATTTTTCCGTTAAGTTATATAGTAAAAATGAAAAACACGGTGCTCACGACGAGGTGCACCATTCCCAAAAAATTATTTATTCACAAATATTTAAGTTCTTGTGTCCGAAAAGAGATAAACGGATTTGATTTGAAATCAGCGCAAGTAAACTGACCTAAGAACACTTATTCTTATTAAGAAAGAAAAATGTTAAAGCAGGTAAACTATCACTTTTGTCAATTTTGTATGAGTCTTGCTCATACATTTGAAAATAAAATTTGTTATGTTTTAAAATAACATGTAGCAAATTTAATCATTAGCTTTAAACACGAGATTTACTTTGAGGATTTAACCTTCTCAACGCTGGAGGCGGCAATTGCCGCCTGCAGATTCCTATGTTCTCCCAGCTGCAGGCGGTTTAAGTTGACACTCGGATATCGTCAGCTAACCTGGCTTAGAATCTGTGTGCACGTGATCTTAACCCCGGATGTTAAAATTGAATCTTATGTGAAAGAGATTTCACTTCCTTTTCCGATTTTTATTTAGTGATGGGTGTATCTGCGTTTATTTTCTGTGAATTTTTTTAATCGAAATGAATCGGCATCGAACACGCGGCCATTGTCGCTCTAATTCTAATGGATTCTGACTCAGATGCGATGGCGAGGAGATTGTTGTCTTTATTAGCGCTGATATCGGTTCTCAGAATATGGGGGATGGCAGAGATGGAAACGAAAGTAGAATGTCATTGCTAGTATGTCTAATGTTAGGGGTTAGGATTAGGTTTATGGGAAAGGTTTAGGGTTACGGCCGAAAGTCACTGCTGATGAGGGCGTTTGTTGCTTTGCAACTGATGATGGTTGTAACGAAAAGATCGTCATTTGATTTGTATTGGTCAAATTGGCTTTCATTGAGATGCAAGGGATAAGGACTATTCGTTTGTTCGTTATTTTTTTAAATTTAAAAAAAAAATTTTAAATTTACAAAAATATTTTTTTATATATTTTTTTATACGTTTTTTTCATCTTTCCATTCCTCTCTTCCTATCTCATCTAACATGTACACAAACAAAATTTACATCACCAGATTCATCATTCATTTATTTCTATACAGTCCAAAAATTAGAGCAATTGACCAAAAAACAAAAAAAACTATAGAATTTACAAGTCATCCACTATAAAAAAGGGGGTGTTGTGAAAAAGAATGCAGCTGCAGGGCACATTTTCGGGAAAAGAATGCAGCGTGCTTAAGGTTAAATTAAAATTTAATTTTTAATGTCCATTTTCTGGTGCTTTTTATAGCACTGAGTTGGTATAAGTGAGTCCTGCAGCCTTGGATTCATCAATTCTTTTGTGATGATGACACTTCACAGTTTAATACCTTTGTTCTACAAATGGTCTGATAGCTTAGTTCCATGAACCATCTGATAGCTTAGTACCACGATCCCAAAGAAACTTTTGGGAACACAATCTCCTCGCACAGTTTAGAGTGGATGTAGCACTTTATTAGATGCATCAAATCACTTGGTGTGGAAATTTTATAATTCCTCTGATGACAGGTGATCTGATTCCTTAGGTATACATAACTCGTATTTAAAATGCGAGTTCACTTTTTACGTTTCAAAGTTGCCCAAATACTTTTGATCTTGGTCCTTTAAGTTTGCAGTCTTTGTATTTAAAATGCGGGTTTACTTTTAAGTTTCAAAGTTGCCCAAATACATTTGACCTGTCATTTATAATTTTGGAATTCTTAGTCCGATCCTTCTGTCTCTGGCTTTGGTAAATTGCAGGCTTGACATGGCGATACAGTCTGATTTGAGACTCCAATTTCACTATATTATATCTCATTCTAAGTTACCAAATTGTACTTCCGACACATTTTCCAATGAGAACCATTGTCTATTCCGGCTTCTCAAATCAATCCAATCGAAAGCTCTGAACTATATGGGTAGGGGTGTTTAATTTAACCTTCCCCCATGTGTTTTAAAATACTAAATTTTAAAATTCCATCACATGACCTCTTTCTAATGCTGTAATACTTCCACTTGCATCTTTTGCAAAACTCATAACCACCATCTGTGCTCTTATTTGATGTCTAGATGCTACCTTCCAATATTGTCTCCCCCAGACAGATTATCTATAATAATCTTGATACAGGGATGGTCCTGGAAGCCATTATCTCATTATCACCAGTGTTTTCGTACCTCCATCAGACAGATCTCTCAGACAGACAATGTGGCATTCTACTGAATCGATCATGCGTGACCAGCTTGTGTCACCAGAGTGTGTCTCTAATAAAGGTTGTCTAGACTGACTCGGTTGATAAACTTATCACCTGCTGACTGATGTAATTAGTCTGGTATTGTTACAATTCACTTGGCGGAATGTACATATGTCTGAGTGTGGTCACAGCAAAAAGAATGTAGGGTAAAAAATCTGTTCTAGTCAGCTCATATGTTGTTCCAACAGGGCAAAGGTTGTAGTTCCTAGGGAATATATTCTGTATTTATTACCAGCTTTCTTGGTCTGTGGTCAGTACCTGATATCTGATCAAGCACTTGTTGATCAGTTTGGCAAAGGATGCCCTCTGTGCAGTAGACTAGATGTGGTGTGGAAGTGGTGTGCCATCTTCTGGAGTAAAAACTGAGTGGAGATTTGTATCTATCATCCAGTATTTCACTTCATATCTTCATTTGCATTATTCCATAATGGGGTGCTATATTAATCCAGCTGGAGTGGATTTTACATAGTATTATTTCCTTTTGTTACTGTATCCAGCATTTCTTGTAGTCCTTCCTCTCTTTGAGCTATCAAAACTTTGTCATTAGTTTATCTCAGATTTTTTAAGTTGCAGTCTTCAGCTGATATTTCTGGCATATCTTCTATTTATTTGTTCCCGTTAAGCTATCTCTGGAGCATAAGCTTTCAACCAATGCAAACCAAGCATTTCTGTTCAGTTCTTATCTTAAACAGCCTCAGTTAGTTGTCCTTCATAGAAAATTCAACATTTTGTGTCATATGCTTTCTTTAATACATTGGTCAACTTAAAGGGGCTAAGTAAGTTGTCCGTTATAGAATATTCAACATATTGTGTGTCATATGTTTTCTTTAATAAGTTAGTGAACTTAAAAGGGGCTCAGTAAGTTGTCCTTCATAGAAAATTCAACATTTCTTGTGTCATATGTTTTCTTTATTAAGTTAGTGAACATACACAGGCTCAGTAAGTTGCCATTTATAGAAAATTTTGTGTATCACATCTTTTCTTTAATAAGTTGGTGAACTTAAAAGGGATTGTGATGCATGGAGGCATATCTGGAATCATCTTTATATGACCACCAGCTATGCACAGTGCTACAATATGCATATGTGGAAGTGATTCTCTGTCTGTGAAGCTAATTACGCCTTCATTGACTCTTGAAATCATCCATACACTTCCAGGGATTCCCCCTGTGGTGAAACTTGTTGAGAACTCATTGCACACTTTGCTTGGAGAAGTCATTTGAGCCCCAGATGTGATTCTTTAGCTTTCAACTGGTTGACTGCTTGCAGGAGGATTTCATTATGGACCCACTGATAGGCAGGGGAAGCTGAGAAGTGTGGCTCTCTGCAGGACATGACAATTCCTTGGGAGAGCCCAGAACCAGAGCAGAGTATTTTAGCTCTTCATAGTTGGAGAGCCCCCTTGGATGGTGAGGAATGCACAATATGCTTTGCACTTTTTACTCCTAGTATGGGACCAGATGTGATGATCCTTTAAATGTAAACCAAGCTGGAGCTCATGACTTCAACTCAACATGTTTTGGAATGGCAGAAAATCCACAGGAAAAGCCTAGATCTACAGTGTAGATAATAGCAGGGAGTCTTCAACTTGGTATTGGCTGCTAAAGAGCGAGAAGCTCAACAGCCCTAGTTAAACAACAAGAAAGGGGACTCCAAAATATCTCATCAGGTTCCTGAGCTATTCTGTCTCAGCCAGTCTTCATGCACTCCCTAGGAATTTATATACTAAATTATGGATCGTAACCATTGTCTATGACCTTGGGAGGTCAATGATTAACGGACTAACCTTGTTGTACTAACTACAATACCCAACTATAAGTTAATTAATGGAACTTATCATGGGACTGTTTGATTTGATCATTGAGGGTATATCTCACCTCATATTATGTTATTTGAAATGTCAAAACATCAACACCGAATGTCTTGTTTCATCAACCGTCTCTCATCAAATAAACTATGTATCAATTTTCGCCCCAAGAGAGTTCACCACTACCGTCTTGGCACTTGTTGATGTGCCCCAGTTGAAATTCCAGTTAACGGATTATCACTTGTTCAAATAATATTCGCGTAACCAATTCGATCTAGATAGAAGTCATACTATGCACCATCAAGACACAACTACCACAAACAGAAATGATTTCTACAATGCTATAATACATGAAACCAAAATGTATTTGTACAAAACAGAACTGTTTTTTGATAATGTGAACGTTGAGAGGTTTGTTGTTGTGAACCCAGTAGTTGATAAATTTTCAATTTGTAGCATTTGCCAGTATTATATTAAACATTGAATAATATCTTTTTCCAATAAATGAAGTTGATTCTTTTCTTGATTGACTCATTGGAATTTGTGAGATATTTGATATTATATCATTGTTGTTTCATTTTATTATCAATCACAAGTGGTCTAGGTCTATATTCTAAAAAATAATTGCAAATCCTAAATCTGGCAACTAACAGTCCATGAGAAAAACTTTACAAAACGTGGAACTGACAACATTCCTTGTTAAATTCACAACATAATGATCTGACATATGAGACATAATTTCATCTCCATTCCATGTGTGGTGGGTTTTGATGTTATTAAGTGTGGTTGCTATGTTACCTTGTGTACTGAATGAGGTCAGCTGTGAAGGTCCCTGAGGAGAACAGTTTATGTGAGTTTACAGAGTACCTTGCTGCTACCACCTATGACCTCAATCAGACTTATTCTTGACTAGTATGTCTGATAGCTACGTCTAATGTCTAGGGTAATGAAATGTGGTGTGCAGGTATTTAAGTACACAAACACACACACACACAAACACTAGGTCTAATATTAAACTCTATGATCAAGTCAATTAACACTGTGTTTAAAATTTAGAAATTACAATTTTTTCAAATTTATTTTGTCCTGAACCAAGTTTTTCTTCTGGTCAGGACATTATAATCAATATGAATTAATGTCAATAGAAGTGCATATAATTGAATAATCACATGAAAAGCTTGTACATATATATATAAGTTAATTTTGCAAATATTGATACTACAACTAAAAGTCTTTAGGAAAACTAATGCTGGATGTCGGGTCGGGGTATTTGCATCATACCCCGTCTTTGTTTAACAATGTCATTTGCTCTTTAAAACAAGATTAATGGTGGCAATGTTTCTTATTTTTCACAATGTATTTTAAATTATTGCTAGTAGTTGATGAATCTCAGCAGGCCAGGTCTTTTATACTTAACTGGCCTGTGACGATGGAGGAAAGTTGTTCCTTAGGCCTACTCCTCACATGCTCTGAGGTAGTATAGTAGGCATCTCAGTTCATACAAAGTTGTACTTCTCCAGAACATCTGGCACTAGCACAGTGCCAGACAAAGAAACTCACAATTCAAAATGAAAACACACAGTTACGTTAAAATAGCACAAACTCAGCTGAGCTGCTGGCTAGACTAGGGCGTCCCACTACTATTAGCATATATTTAATGGACGACAAACTTCTTAGCCTCAACGATCTGCTTGTATGGACAGTCTTCAACAAAATGGCAACTTGCCGACAAATTTTCCAATAACATTAACTATTTCGTCCAATGAGAGTACTTCCCCTCTACAATTTAAAATTTCAAAAATAAATGTCCAAATTTTGGTCAAATGTGTAGTGTATTTCTGTCGGTCTGTCCGTCCGAACTTGTCATTTCCCAAAATTAGACTTGGTTTTTGGAGCCCAACTACAAAAACTACACACATTTTCTCTCACTTACTTCTAAGATTTCTACTGCGAAGATATTTTTAGATTCTATCCGCCTTGTCTCCCCCTTGTCCACATGTAATTTTTTTTTCTGCCTTCGTCTCAAGGACGCGTCAAAATGTAACCTAGTGAGATGCATGCACAAATAACTGTCTGCTCGTCTGTATTGAATAATACAGTCTTTCGTCAATATCTTCCGTGTTATCTGTCCGTCTTTGTAATTAAAAGTATATTATTTCTCAGGAAAAGATAGGCTATCAAACTAGCTAACTTTTATTATTCTAAACCTATTATTAAGGAATTACATAATTTTTTTTTCTATGTTAGGCTTGAAATTTGTTTTTACTACTCGTTCACGGCTTTTGCCGCTATATTCAAATTAAAACGACTATCTCCCGTAGAACGTCCGAGATACGTCTGTTTCTGACAAGAGCTAAGGTCGTTTCCGTGTCCAATTTCTTACATTGTGTCAACTAGTGGCGTATTTTTTTTTATTTTTAAACTACAAATTGCGTCGGCTAGGCTTTAGATTCTAACGCGTGCAGACGGTATCATTTTTCTCTTCTTCCCTCCTTTTCTTACCCCGTCTGAACGAGTAGGCCTTTCGTGTCTCCATGTTATAACTAGTTTGTTTCAATGACACTAGAAAACGATGGTACGGTCTACCAAATTAACGCGCTTGTATCGTGGGCAAAAACGTAGCAGCGTATCTTAACTATATTTTATCCCTACATTTTATTTTAACTTTTATATTTATAAATGGAGGATTTTATCGCTGTATCAATGTATTTTCACCACACATCTCCCCATTTGAGAAGATGCACTAATGCAAGTTCCAAAACCAGTGATACACATAGATAAAATTAACTCCTTACGCCTGCTGAATACTCTAAATTTGATCACAGGGGTGCCTACTGAGGAAATCTGCACCGACATTCTGTGACCCCGGAATATATTCAATGTTAAATTGATATGGCTGTAATAATAAAGACCAACGTAATAATCTGGCATTTTCATGCTTGGCCTGAGATAAGAATACAAGCAGCTGGTGATCTGTTTGGACCACAAAAGTCCTGCCATACAGATAGATTTGGAACTTTTTTATTACCCAGATTAATGCTAAACACTCTTTTTCGCTTGTGGAATAGCCTTGTTCCGCTTTGTTCAACTTGCGGCTAGCATAAGCAACTGGATTCAGTTCCCCATTGGGTGAAGAGGACCTTTGCAACAAAGTAGCCCCCAGGCCTACATTGCTTGCGTCCGTTCTCACCACAAAATCCTGAGTCAAATCAGGCAATTTGAGAATAGGCTTGCTAGTGAGTTTTTCCTTTAACTCTTGGAATGCCAATTCACACTGCACTGACCAAACAATTTTATCTGGATTTCCCTTGCGAGTCAAATCAGTCAGAGGAGCACATATAGAGTTAAAATTTTTGATATATTTTTGGTAAAACCCACATAACGACACGAATGATCGCACGTCTTTCTTTGTTTGTGGTCTAGGTGCTCTCTGCAATTTTTCCAAGTTCTTGGGGTCAGGGGTCATGTTACCCTGATATACAGTATGTCCCAAGAATTCCAACTCTTTGCATCCAATACAACATTTTGTTGGTCTAGCAGTCAAGTTTGCTTCTCTGAGCCTATCAAATAGCATATTCAGAGAGTTAACGTGTTCTTCAAATGTTTCTGTAGCGATGAGGATATCATCCATGAAATTCGTGATACATGGATTATTCAAGGGATCCAACAATTTGTGCATCATTCTAGAAAACACACTCGGAGCATTTTTCAATCCGAATGGCAACATGTTGAATTCATAATGCCCTTCCGAGGTGCTAAAAGCTAAATAAGGTCGAACCTCAGGCTTCACTGGAATCTGGTAATAGCCTTTGCTAAGATCCACCTTCGAAAAATATTTTGCCTTGTTCAGTCTGGCAAATAACTGTTTTGTGTCCGTGTCAGAACAACAATCTATAGATGCTGTTGGATTTAACCCTATTTGTACTGTGGATTTAACTCACGGCTCATTGTCTACAAAGTAGTACCACAGCACTCAATAGCTGACATGAGTAATACAATAACGCCTCAAATACAGTAATATCCCTTTAATGAGAAGTACACACAGCAATCACTATGCATGAAACTGCAATACATAAGATAATGAATACATAAGCCAACTTACTTGCGATAATAATACCAACTCTCCTAATAGCACAAAGGCACAGCACAATGCACTGAAAACTGCCACATATCCTGGCGAACACTATAATTCGTTATGAGAACCAAAATGGTTACCGACATAAACTCATCAGTGAAGGCACTGAACTATCGCTCAGAGGTGGCACCTAATACTAGGTTAAAGCAATACACAATTGCAACCAACGTATCACAATTAATAATCAGGAAGGGAAAAATCACTAGAACTTTCTAAGCTCAATCTAGCACCCATCAAATATTCCTGAACATATGAAAATCAGCAAGCACTGAACAACAATTGGCATCCAAATAATTCCCCAGCAAAACTGCTGACAAAAACCATCTACGACCTCATCGGCCGGCGGACATCGCAAGAATAACCTTTGCACCCAAAAGGTCCCTTCCGGCTTTCATTCTAATCGAAAACTGACCAAGCAGGTTTTAAAGGATGAATAGCAGTGTTACCACTCTACAGGGTAACCAGTATAGACTTAGTGAAAGTCTATCCTGTGACAGTCCGGTAATGGATCCACCTGACCTTCTGTGACAGCATTCAGTTTCCTGTAATCTATCACAGTCTATGTTCTCCAGATGGTTTCCTCAACAAAACTACACAGGAGCTATAGGAAGATTCACTGTGAGAAATAATCCCTTCTTTCAACAAATAATCTATCTCCTCTTTCAATGCTTTCTCCTTAGCGAACGGAACAGAATAGGCTCTCATACAGATTGGTGTTGAGTCTACCAGCTTCATATCATACTCTAGCAAATTAGTATGCCCCGGTTTGTCTGTTAACACATCTGTATGTTCCTCCAGAACCTGTTGAACTCTCTCCCTCTGATTTTTAGTCAGGTGCTTACTGACTTTTACCTCTGCAGCTGTCTCACAGGGGTGTAATGGGTATTCATGTGAGGTGAGTGGTTCCTTTTTCATTTCGGTTGCAATAGCCAAGGTCAGTAAAGGGGTGCCTTCCTGGATTTGTCTGTCCAGATACTTCTTTAAAAGGTTCACATGATATATTTTCTCCTTCCCCTTTTTGTCAATTTTATAGTTTGTTCTAGACACCTTCTCTAGAACTGTATATGGACCTTGCCATCCAATTTGCAACTTATTATTGCTGCCGGGTAGTAGAAGAAGTACTTTCTCTCCCACAGCTAATTCTCTGTCCTTTGCTTTCCTATTAAAATAAGCTGCATGTTTCTTCCTGGCTTGTCTCAAATTATCATTTGCCAGTTTCCATCCAGCTTTCAGACGAGTGGTCAGCTCGTTCACATATTGATATGATGAGGTAACAGTCTCTTCTGCCTTCTCATCTGTCCAGGTCCTCAACAAGGCTTCTAATGGACCTTTTATTGGCCTCCCAAATAACAGGGTTGCAGGTGCCATCCCGGTTGAACTATGTGGAACTTCCCGGTACGCGAACAACGCAGCGGGCAAAAATTGATCCCACATATCAGGTTTCTCATGTGCCAGCTTTCTCAGGATAGAAATGAGAGTCCCATTGAACCTCTCTACCTGGCCGTTCCTTTGTGGATGGTACGGGCTACAATGAAAGTGTCTGGCTTGAAATAGCTTAAAAACTTCTTCCGTTAGTTTCCCCTTGAACTGTGAGCCATTATCAGTCAAGATTTGATGCGGGAATCCTAATCTTGTGAATATTGTAAGTAATGCCTCTGCCACATGTTTCGAATCGATTGACGACAGGGCTACCGCCTCTCCCCACATAGAACAAGTGTCCACCAGAGTAAGGATGTAACTGTTCCTCCTCTTGGTCTGAGTGAGAGGTCCCACAATATCCACTGCAACCCTCTCAAAAGGTGTTCCCACTATGGGCATTTCCCCTAGAGTTGCAGGAGCAGTCCAATGCTTTGGAGCTACCCTTTGACATTCTGGACAGGATTTTACATATCTTTTTATATCTTCCGTTATCCCTGGCCAGAAGTAATGACAAGCTATTCGCTGTCCTGTGGCGCTGATCCCCATGTGACCACTGAAGGGAATCGCATGCCCTAGTTCCATCATTTTCTCCCTATATGAAGTAGGAAGAACCAGCTGGTTGTGACCATTTGTTCCAGTTCCGGCCTTCCTGTATAATAATTTGTTCTTCATATAATAATCTCCCTTGCTTGGAGGTGTGTGACATTTGGGCAATTTTTTAAAACATGGCTTGAGTGTCCTATCCTCAGCCTGCGCCTTCCTCATCTCTTCTGGATGAGCATTTATAGGTTCACCTTCTTCCTCCTTTGACTGTGACCTGGTCTGCACTGCCGCCATGATCACAGGTCTCTTGGGATTCCCCAAGAAGACATATCTACACCCCAATATCAGAGGGTAGATTGGTTCATCTATCACTGCTGCCCTGATTTCTCCTTCCACATAGCGAGTTTTCACCATTATCCTTGCGATGGGAAGTGTCATGAGTGGTATGTCCTTAGTCGCCCCTTGTATTTCCACTGTTTCGGTGGTATACTGACTTGGGTTCACTAGGCTTGACTTCACAACTGAATCAAAATCCAAACCTGTATCATATAGGCACCTTATGGTGGCCCCGTTACAAACAACATCCTCACAAACTGGGGGGTGATAAGGTTCCTGCTGTCCAGTAGGTTTAACCTTTAATCTCTGGTTCTTCGATTTCATTGCAGCAATGTTAGAAGGTTTCCTTTTACAAACTTCGGTGTTATGGTTGTCCTTCCTACACCATTTACACCACCTCTTTCCTTGGTTAAAAGGTTTTCTTTCATTATATTTTTGGTCATTGAACTGTGAGTTTCTATCACAATAATCATTTCGTGGCCTATCAAAGTTTGTCCTACCTTTGTTACCTTGTTCTTTGGCATCAAATTTATTAAAGTGCTGTGTGGCCTTAAAATTCTCTATATGTTTCTTTTTAGTGCCAGCTACCTCTGCCCAGCGACATTCAATACTTCACCCAACCTCTCTGCACCTTGTTCCATGAGAAACTTTCTCAGGTCTGGAGCCATGGACTCTCTTAATTGCTCTATCATGATCATTTCTTTAAGATCTTGGGTCTTCCCCAGAGCAGTCCATTTCTCCAAATAGGTATGTCTCCCCAGACAAAAGCTTGGCATTTCTAAACTTCTTACGATAAAATTCACCATTCTTTTCATATCTTAATAACAGAGCCTGCTTTAGCATGTCATAATTGTCTTGGTCGTCTCTATTCATTTTGGCAAAAACTTCATAAGATGTACCCCTAAGCCCCTGGGATAACTTGAGGCTCCACCTCTCTCTCTCTAACCCATACGTGGTAGCCAAAAGTTCAAACCTACTTAAATACCCTTCTATGTCATCGTCTTTCTCAACAAAATGGTCTAAATGAAAACCCATAGCTGAGGTTGAGGCTCCCTGACTAGGAGTGGCATCGGAGGGAAAGGGGCTGGCACCATTTTCAGGAGCATGGCCTTGAATTTCCAACTCCCTTAGTCGTAACTCGTGCTCCCTTTGTAATCTCTTAGCTTCCGCTTCCCTCTCAGCAGCCTGTCTCTTTTCCTCTCTTTCAGCAGCCTGTCTCTTTTCCTCTGTTTCCCTTTCTGCCTTTTTTCTTCTAATTGGAGCCTTTTTATTTCAGCCTCCCTATCTGCCTCCAATGCCCTAGCCTCTTTGTCAGCCTCAATCTGCAGCCTCTTAAGTTCTTTGTCAGCCTCAATTTGTAACCTCTTCTCTTCAGCTAACCTCCTATCTTCCCTTTCAATATACATGTCGCATTCTGAAGTTACATATTGGATCAAAGCCTGACCCTCCATATTCATTTCTTTAGCAGTCAGCACAGCAGCCGATCTGAATTTGGCTAGATCTGCCATCCTGTATCACACAACTCTAATAATCTTCTAAGATGGATTACAAAATCTAATTACCAAAGTGACACTAATTAATTAATTACTACTGGCTGTGAAGATTCATCAACTTTTACTTTCCACCTTAAATATTTCTTATGAATAACTTTTAATTTTAGGGACACTGTTGAATTTATACAAACTTATACCCCAATAGTTTAATTTTCGGACCAGGAGACCCCAATATATGTGGTGGGTTTTGATGTTATTAAGTGTGGTTGCTATGTTACCTAGTGTACTGAATGAGGTCAGCTGTGAAGGTCATTGAGGAGAACAGTTTATGTGAGTTTACAGAGTACCTTGCTGCTACCACCTATGACCTCAATCAGACTTATTCTTGACTAGTATGTCTGATAGCTACGTCTAATGTCTAGGGTAATGAAATGTGGTGTGCAGGTATTTAAGTACACAAACATTCTGGTCAGGACATTATAATCAATATGAATTAATGTCAATAGAAGTGCATATAATTGAATAATCACATGAAAAGCTTGTACATATATATATATAAGTTAATTTTGCAAATATTGATACTACAACTAAAAGTCTTTAGGAAAACTAATGCTGGATGTCGGGTCGGGGTATTTGCATCATACCCCGTCTTTGTTTAACAATGTCATTTGCTCTTTAAAACAAGATTAATGGTGGCAATGTTTCTTATTTTTCACAATGTATTTTAAATTATTGCTAGTAGTTGATGAATCTCAGCAGGCCAGGTCTTTTATACTTAACTGGCCTGTGACGATGGAGGAAAGTTGTTCCTTAGGCCTACTCCTCACATGCTCTGAGGTAGTATAGTAGGCATCTCAGTTCATACAAAGTTGTACTTCTCCAGAACATCTGGCACTAGCACAGTGCCAGACAAAGAAACTCACAATTCAAAATGAAAACACACAGTTACGTTGAAATAGCACAAACTCAGCTGAGCTGCTGGCTAGACTAGGGCATCCCACTACTATTAGCATATATTTAATGGACGACAAACTTCTTAGCCTCAACGATCTGCTTGTATGGACAGTCTTCAACAAAATGGCAACTTGCCGACAAATTTTCCAATAACATTAACTATTTCGTCCAATGAGAGTACTTCCCCTCTACAATTTAAAATTTCATAAATAAATGTCAAAATTTTGGTCAAATGTGAACTCCGCCTATGCCGGTCCCAAGCCCGGATGAAAAAGGAGGAGGGCGGCCTGCATGGAGGCCGTAAGGAGGCAGCCCCTCCAGCATGCAAAGGCACAACAGGCCAATCACCTGTTTGCTTTAAACCACGATTACGAGCAACACAAGAGAGAAAACCGGACTGATTCTAAAGGCGACGAACTGGAACGGACTACGGACTACGACTTATGGAACATGGAACACAAGAAGTATAAATGGGAAGGAAGAGGAGATGGTGGAAGAGATGAGGAAAGCAAAACTAGAAATCCTGGCTATAACGGAAACAAAGAAAAAAGGACAAGGAGTCATGGATCTCAATGGCAACATGCTGCTCTACAGTGGTGTACCCATATCCGAAAGAGCTAAAGGGGGCATGGGTTGCATTGTGGCCCAAAATCAAAAAGATTGTATCAAGGGGTGGAACTTTGTCTCAGAGCGCATTATGGTTGTGAAACTAAAAGAAGGAGAAACCATAGTCAACCTGGTCATAGTGTATGGGCCAAATGAGGATGAGAGAGCAGAGGTCAAGGAGGAATTCTTTGAGCTGCTTCAAAGGACAGTGGATGACTGCCTAGATGAAGTTATCATGCTCGGAGATTTTAATGCCAGAGTTGGAAATGACCATGCTAGATGGGGTGGAGTTATCGGAAGATATGGAGAAGATACTCTCAATGACAACGGAAAGCGACTCCTTAGATTCTGCAGTGAGCAGAATCTGATCATTACAAACACAAAGTTCCCCCATAAGCGCATACATGCATACACTAGATGTGAACCAACAAAGAATGAGAAGTCAGTGATCGACTATGCCATTGTTCGGAGAAGCTCATTCAAATATGTCCGAGATGCAAGACTCTGGAGGTGGCCAGAAATTGGAAGTGATCCCTACTTGCTAACAATCAAACGAACAACTGAAAGAGTTGCTCAGCCTAGGAACTGCTCAACATCACGCAAGAAACCAAGTAAACGAGCAGCAGAAATGAGCATTAGGATCTACAAGCTGAGAGAGCCAGAAATTAAGAGCTTATTGCTGCAGCGGTGAGCAACACAGAAGAACAACCTGATGACTTGGAAACCCTCTGGATTAAATTCAAGGATATCATAAAGACAGCTGCAGCAGAAGCATGTGGTGAAGTCCGACTTGTGAACACGAGAAAGAGGACACCTTGGTGGACAGAGGAAGTCAAAGAGAAAATAAGAGAGAAGAAAATGGCATGGAAACAATACTTAGGAGCTAAAAACACAACAGGACAAATGGAAAAATATAGAGAATATGTGACACTCAGAACAGAAGTAAAGAACAAAGTGCTAGCAGCAAAACAGAAGTCCTGGGAAGAATTTGGAGAAAAGCTAGAAAAAGATGCACAAGAAAACCAGAAATTGTTCTATAAGACCCTAAAGAACATGAGGAAGGAAAAACAATGCCCTCTCAAATTTATAAAGGACAAGCAAGGCAAATTGCTTACTGCCCCGAAGGAAGTAATGGAAAGATGGAAAGAATATTTCTCAGAACTCCTTGATGGTGAGCAAGGTCAAGCATCAGAAACGATAACCACTAGCACAGAAGAGGAATTAAATGGTGATGAAGATGACATAAAGATGGAAGAACTGAAGGCAGCACTGGAGAAAATCAAGATGGGCAAAGCAGCAGGGCATGATGGTATAACACCAGAAATGGTTAAGTACATGGGAGCATCAGGCAACCTGTTACTCTTAAGGGTCCTACAGGCAGCATGGTGCAACAAGACCATACCAAAGGATTGGGAGATTGCCATCATAACACCAATTTTCAAAAAGGGTGACAATCGACAGTGTGGAAACCATAGAGGCATATCCCTTCTCAGGGTCCCTGGTAAAATCTACTCTAGAATCCTAGAGCAGAGACTCCGACGCCTAGCTGAGCCACAATTGGATGAGGTCCAGTGCGGATTCCGAGCAAACCGAAGTACTCAAGACCTAATCTTCACACTCAGACAGCCTAGTGAAAAGGCCCTTGAGTATAAGAGTGAGATCCATCTTTGTTTCATAGATCTGGAAAAGGCGTTTGACAGGGTCCCTTGGAGCAAACTTTGGGACTGTTTGGCAAGGAAGAATATTCCAGCACCTCTGATTCATGCTATACAGAGCTTCTACAAGTCTTGCAGAAATTATGTGAGGACACCAAACCATAAGTCAGAAGAGTTCAGAACCACCACTGGTGTAAGACAAGGTGATATCCTATCACCTTACCTCTTCATACTCCTTATGGACGATGTCATCAAGGCATGTAAGGAGAGAACAAGAAAGTATTCAGTGGGGTACTGGAAGATGAGACAGGTCTATATTTCAGAGCTGGCATTTGCTGATGATGTTGCCCTGATTGCTAAATCAGAGGCACATCTCCAATCCAACCTGCAAGTCTGGAAGGAAGAGCTGGAGAAGAGAGGGATGGTCATAAGCAGCTCTAAAACAAAATCCATGGTGATATCACGAGAAGAAAGAAGACATCAGATTAAGCTGGGAGAACAGGTCCTGGAGCAGGTCGACCACTTTAAATACCTCGGAGCTATTATAGACCGAAAGGGAGGCATCAAAGAAGAGTTGGCCACTCGAAAAGCAGCAGCTGGGAGACTTTTTCAGGCCATAAATCGGGGATTCCTCAGCAAGAGAGAGGTTGGTAAGAAAACGAAGATGGCTGTATACCGCTCCACCTATGTCCCAGTCTTGACATATGGATGCGAGTCATGGGCAATGACTACAACCCGTAAAAGCCAGATCCAAACCTCAGAAATGAGGTATCTGAGGAAGGTGGTTGAAGTAACAAGAAGAGACATGGCCCGCAACCAGACGATACGTCAAGGCCTAAAATCCCACCCCTTGCGGACCCAAGTAGAACAGTCCCAGCTAAGATGATTTGCCCATGTCTGCAGAATGAGAGAAGATCGGCTACCACGACAAGCATGGGAAACAAAGAGCCAGAGATCCAGACCACCAGGACGACCCAGAGTCCGCTGGGAGGACAACATTAGACAATCTTTGAAGGACCGAGGACTAGAATGGAACCAGGCCAGGAGGAAGACAGCCGATAGAATAGTCTGGCGCTCTCTCTTCCAAACCTCTTCACCTCACGGTAGAAGGGGAACGACTAAGTAAGTAAGTATTTTGGTCAAATGTGTAGTGTATTTCTGTCAGTCTGTCCGTCCGAACTTGTCATTTCCCAAAATTAGACTTGGTTTTTGGAGCCCAACTACAAAAAACTACACAAATTTTCTCTCACTTACTTCTAAGATTTCTACTGCGAAGATATTTTTAGATTCTATCCGCCTTGTCTCCCCCTTGTCCACATGTAATTTTTTTTCTGCCTTCGTCTCAAGGACGCGTCAAAATGTAACCTAGTGAAATGCATGCACAAATAACTGTCTGCTCGTCTGTATTGAACAATACAGTCTTTCGTCAATATCTTCCGTGTTATCTGTCTGTCTTTGTAATTAAAAGTATATTATTTCTCAGGAAAAGATAGGCTATCAAACTAGCTAACTTTTATTATTCTAAACCTATTATTAAGGAATTACATAATTTTTTTTTTCTATGTTAGGCTTGAAATTTGTTTTTACTACTCGTTCACGGCTTTTGCCGCTATATTCAAATTAAAACGACTATCTCCCGTAGAACGTCCGAGATACGTCTGTTTCTGACAAGAGCTAAGGTCATTTCCGTGTCCAATTTCTTACATTGTGTCAACTAGTGGCTTTTTTTTTTTTTTTTTTGCAGACGGTATCATTTTTTCATCTCCCTCTTGTCTTACGCCTCACTTTTCTTCTCCTCTTTGTTTTTTTTTTCACCATGATAAATTGAAATTAGTTCAGTAGCTTGTGACATTCATCCATTTCATGCAACCAACATTATCTGTCTGCATAATCAGAGATTATATTCATCCAAGACATTATGCCATAAACTGGTGATATCTTGCACATTCCTTGTCTGCCAAATTGTCAAACGATGCTCCCCTGAGCATTTACTAATATACTGATAAATAGGTTGTTCACCTTATGAAACATGCACACTGTAAGTACAAAAGGGCACAAATCCTTAATTGGTGAGGCCACATTTAAATTGGATGTATTCAAACACCACAATAGTGTTAAACAGTCTTTATGTATATAAGTGGCTAGACCACACCTTCACAGTGGTTGTGCAACGTAAATTAAACACGCCTTCCACATACACAGCAGACTGTCCTCTTACGTTCAGTTCTCATCATCCCTAGAAACAATCAAACATCATCATTCTTTCCCTTTCATGTAATTTCATGCATAAAGTTTGGAATGCAAAAACTCCAATAAAAATTAATCAGTCAAAGCTGCTTCATACCACAAAGTGAATCCCAACAGTGAATAACAGAACTCAAATGCATTTGTGTAGCATTACAAGGTAGTCCTTGTTCTGGAACCCCTGGGGAAAGAGAGGCAGAGGTAGACCAAAAAACATAACCAAGAAGTGAATGAGACAGAAGTAAGAATGATGAGGAAGACGTGGATAGAACCTGAGTTAATGGCACATGACAGTAGGACTTGTCATCATGTGTTTGTTGAAGGCCTATGCTCTTGGAGCAGCTAAAGGGTGCCCTGCAGGAAATGATCATGGTAAAAGTGTGTGTATGTTTGCATATGTATGTTATTGATGGTGAAAGTGTTATGCATGTGAAAAGGCCATTTATTAAGGAATAAGTGTGTGCAAGTGTGTACATGATTATTATTTATGGTAGCAGTGTGTACATCTTTGAACCTGGGTGTTATTGGTGGGTGGAAGTATGTCAGTGTGTAAGAGAGAGGCAAATATTCATAGTTTGTAGAAAATAAATGCTTTTCTACTTTTTTTGACTTCATACTTTGTTGACACTTTATTGCAGACTAATTTAGGTAACAACTGTACTCATAATCAGATACATAATACAGTCCCCTTGAAATTGCCAGGAGTTGTAAAGGAAGAACAGCCTGGTTCATGTGGACATGATGAAGGTAGAAATAAAAACAAATATATTTTGTTATTTAAATACATCAGCTGTAAAATATTAATGCCCAGGTTCAGAATCTGTGAGATGTTGATATATAAATCTTAATATTGTAAGTAAACTTGTATGATGTGTTTGTTATATATATCAGCACTGCTTGTTTTTACATTTTAGAAATGCATTGTTGTGACCTGTGCCAGCTTTCCTTCCACCAAAGAGATTCTTCTTCTTCTTCTTTCGTTCGCTTGAACTATATTGTCTATATCTGCAATGTTGTTTCTTGTATAAACTTCACTGTCTTTTGTAGTTCATACAGAGGTCCATATAGTTTTGCTTCCAGTGTTGTTTCTCTGGGCCAGTGGGTTTGCCTCAATATATCATATTCGGGGCAATCTTGAAGTACGTGCTCCGCAGTCTGGGGTGCCTGTCCACATGTACACATGGCTGAATTGCCAATCTTGAATTTTGTATACATGTGGCTGCGGAGGCGGTTGTGTCCTGTTCTGAGGCGCAGAATGATTATTTGTTCTGATCTGTTCATAGCTTGGTAGTCATCCTGCGTTGGTGTTGGTGGCTTTCTGATAGATTTGATCATCCTTTTTTTCTGATGGTACGTGACTGGTACATTCGGCTGCTCATCTGCAGCACCTTCTTTAGCCAGTCTGTCTGCTCTCTCGTTTCCTGGTATTCCACAATGAGATGGTATCCACTGCATGGCGACCCTGCGCTGGTTGCACAGTTCAGAAAGTAGGGCTTGTATACCTGGCAATTTTCTGGACTGAAGTGCTTGGAGTGCTGATTTTGAATCTGTCAGGAATACTACAGGCTGTGGACCGAGATTGGTGTTCAGTAGTTTCTCAGTTGCCACCTTGATTGCCTGGACTTCTGCATCATAGTTGTTACAGAATTTCCCCGTTGGTACTCTGACTGTATCCCTAGTGTTGTTTGGGTATTCTATGTACACTCCTGCTCCTCCATTCTTTACTGCATTCTGTGCTGACCCATCCGTGTATACTCGGACCCAGAGGTCCTGTGGGTATTCATCATCCAGGAAACTGAGAGTGACTGTCCTACGTTGCACGCTGTTCTGTTCATCCCTGTCGAATATTCCTTTCACTTCTGTGTGGATGTGTACTGGTAGTCCATGCTCCTCTCTCCAAGGGGTTTGTTCTGGCACAGACTTTAGGGGGCTGTTAACTTCAGGCAGGTCTGAGGTTTGTCTACGAAATCGTTTGGCCTGGTGGATAAAGCTGCTTCTTTTCAGTCACCCCATTGCTAGGTTTTGGAATCTGTCCTTCATTGGATGGCTCGGCATACAGAGGAACTTTTCTGCCTGTGTTAGCACTTTTGTGTCTCTGCGTTCTCTCAGTGCTTGTATCCTCCCCATTTTCTCCATCTCCACTATAGGCGTTGATTTCATTGCCCCCGTGATGACCCTAAGCGCCTGGTTTTGCACCTTATCTAGCTCTTGTAATGTGGTGTTTGATGCTGGACACCACGCAGCTGACCCATATTCCAGGTGTGGTCGTATGCCCTGCTGGTAAACTTTACTAAGTATTTTCCCGCTGGCTCCCCATGTGGTTCCACTTAGTTTTCTCAGGATGGCTAACTTCCTCCTGGCCTTTGTTGATGCCTTGTTGATGTGCTGCTTCCATGTCAGCCTATCATCGAATGTAACTCCGAGATAGGTGGGTTGTTTATCTTCTCTCAGGAGCTCTTCGTTTATCTTGATGACACCAGCTTTTTGTTTGGGAGAGAGGGTGAAGAGCGTAGTGCTGCACTTGTCTGTGTTGATGCTGACACACCATCTATTTGCCCATGAGGTTAAGGCATCTATAGCTCTTCCTAAAGCCCGCCTGCTGTGGTACAAGAAGGTTTTCACTTTCAAGGTACCACTGTAGCCTGAGGTTGATGATACGTTCCATTGTTTTGCAGAGGCAGCTTGTAAGGCTGATTGGTCTGTAGCTGGAGGCAGTGGAACTGTCTTTTCCTGGTTTTAGGAGTGGTATCATGATTGCTTCCCTCCAGGTCTGTGGAACTCTGCCTGAGTTCCAACAGATATTGAAGATCTGCAGCAGCTTTGTTTTTGCTGCAGTTCCCAAGTTCTTAATCATTTCATTGGACACTCCATCAACTCCTGGCGACTTTCTCATTTTCAATTTGGATATTGCAAGCTCCAGTTCTCTGATTGTAATTGGTGCCTCCATAACTTCAGGTATGGTTCCATCTCGTCCTGCGTATTGTTGTTTCTCACGAGTCTCCTGTTGCTTCTCTGGGCTAACTTCGATGTTGTTGTCTTTAGCAAAGGAGTCTGCAAAGTGATCAGCTGCCTGTTTTCCCATGAGGATGTTTCCATCTTTGTACAGAGCAATCCTTGAGTTTCTCCCTGTACCTTCATCGTTAAGTTGTTTTACCAGCTTCCACAGTTTCCTCATATCTCTTTCGAAGTTCAAGGACTCTGTTTTCTCCTTCCAGCTTCTTCGCCTGGCCTGCAACTTGGCCCTTTGAAATTTGGCCTTAGCTTGCTGGTAGTTATTGTGGTGTTCTTGGCATGGACTGGTCTCTGCCTGCTTTCGAGATGTTTCCACGTCGTTGTGCAGCTGCTCTAGTTCACTATTCCAATATGGTTTGTAGTGCTTACGAGCCCCTCTAGGTATTGTTTCACGAGCAGCCTGTAATATGCATCTGCTGAATTCATCGACTAGCTTATTGATGTCTTTTTCTACAGTCAGATCTCTAGCCAGTATACTAGTACGGTGCTGGTACATTGTCCAGTCTGCCTTCTTGTAGTTCCACCTAGAGAGAGTGCTGCTGTCCTTGACAAGTTCATTTTCCACAATTAGGAAGACTGGCCGGTGGTCGCTGCCTCCAAGTTGTTTCCCTACAATGCGTGTGGTGTTCCACTCCAGGCCAGGTGAGTGGAATGCCAGGTCTGGTGTAGAGGTGGTGTGCCATGATCTCGAGTAGAAGGTTGGTGGGTCAATTGGCTGGTTAATCAGTATAAGCCCATTGTCATCCTGCCAGTTTTCAAGCTCCTCACCTCTCCTGTCCATGTGATCATAGCCCCAGCTCTGTGAGTGGCTGTTGAAGTCTTTCTTTTGCTGGGATTGTATCTAGTGCCAGTGGGCGGTCGCTCGGGCAGTAGTAGTTGAGCAGGTGGAATTCTGAACTTTCTGTCCTGAGATGAAGCATCTGGTATTCCGCCCCCTCCATATATGTTTCAAGCTGACATGCACTGATGTTATTCCTCACGAGTGTCAGTATTCCACCCTTTCGCCTGTCTATTCGGTCAGATCGGTAGCACTGGTAGCCTCTGATTTTGAAGGCTATGTCCTTGTTGAGGTGGGTTTCTTGCAGGCAACATACATTTACTTGCTCTTCATTCAGGATATTTTCGAGCTCTAATTTTTTGCTGTAGCCGTCTTTTTTACTATTGACGCCTTCAGCATTCCAGTGCATTATTTTAAATGGTCTTTTCTTTGCTTGGCCAGTAGCTCTATTCTCATGCCTCCTGGCTCCATGGGGCAATTGAGAAGGACCCCCAGTAGTAGGGGTTGGGCCCTTCCGAGGCAGAGGGCCCGGCACTGCACCTGCCTGGGTGTCCGTCACAGGGCGAGTGCCATAACGTTTTGCAGATATAGACATACTTCCATAGCGCATGTGCATGGCATCCTGATTGCTGTGGTGCGCCTCTTGGCTGGTTGCCTCCGTCTTCAGCACCTTGACTTGCTAGGGCAGACTGTGGTCTTGCTCGAGTGTAGGAGGGCCTGGCCAGTCTTGGTTTTTCAGCCGCTGATAGCTGCACTTGAGCCCCATCTCCACTTCAAGGAGCTGGCCTCGATGGGGACCAAAGAGATGTCTTTCATGGCCATATAAGCATGATAATATTCAGGAAGTGTCGCATGCAGATGTGATAAATGGAATGAATGATCCACAAATGAGATGCTGGCTTTATGGAAGATAAAGAAACCACAAGACTGATATATTGAAAACAGTCACTGAATTTCATAAACTTCAGTCGACTGCAGATATTTGTAAGACTGAGATGTATTATGGTGAGACTTTACGTGCAGACATTTGGGAGATTGAGACTAGATATGAAGTGTCTTTACATGCAGACATGTATGAAACTTATTATGAGACTGGTTACAAATTAGCTTTACCTGCAGATATGTGTGAGGCTGGTTATAAAATAACATTTACCTGTAAGATATTTGTGTGATTGATTATAAAGTTGCTTTTGCTAGAGACATTTCTGAAAATAATTATTTTTAATTTATATATTAATTAAAAAGTACTGTGGATATTTATGAAGCTGAGACTGATTTTGAAAGGGTTTTCCAAAATCAAGACTGCAGCTGAGAGACTGGCAAAATATTTCCTAAGTGTGAAATAAATGCTGAACTTAATAGCAGTGAAAGAGTAAACACACTGAATGATAGTTTAAGAAGCCATGCACTCAGAAGTGGAGAAAAACCTTGAAAGTGTAATATATAATTTTTCCAGGAGAATGATTCCAAGAATAAATACAGGTGATAAGTCTGATAACTTTGATGATTGTGGTTTGGTGTTCACTTGTAAAGATTAGCTACAGCAACACCACTAGTACATAGAGAAAATAATATTTTCAAATATGATGTTTGTCATGTGGAATTTGATCAGGATGACTAGTAGTACAAACATAAAATAATTCATATGGAAGATAAGCCATACAAAAGATTTAGTATTTACCTGCAGTAGTAATTCACAGCAATATAATAAAGCACACACAAGAGAAAAGCTCCACAATTGTGATTCTATTGGTGTAAGATTTGCTCAGAAAGCACACTTAGGCAATCACAAAAGAACACATGCAAGAGAAAAACCCCAAAAGTGCAGAATGTATAAAGTAGATTTTACTAGTAAAAACCACTTGAAACATGTGAACAGTAAACATTCAGG
The DNA here is from genome assembly GCA_024509875.1 of Oreohelix idahoensis. NCBI lineage: Eukaryota > Metazoa > Mollusca > Gastropoda > Stylommatophora > Oreohelicidae > Oreohelix > Oreohelix idahoensis. The sequence goes on from JAMPIV010015181.1 coordinate 288,413, forward strand.
AGATAAATCTTACAAGTGTAATATTTGTGGTGTAGAATTTGCTGACAAAAGCTATTAAAAAAATTATGAAAGAACACATATAGGAGAGAAACATTACAAGTGTGATGTTTTTCATAATAACTATTTATTACTCCACATAAGGACACATATCTGAGAGAAGCCTTACAGGTGTGATGTTTGTAGTGTAAGATTTGCTAAGAAAGACAAATTACATTACTATATAAGAACTCGTTCTGGAGAAACCTTACAAGTGTGATACAGGAGAAAAGCCGTACAAGTGTGATGTTTGTGGTATAGGATTGGCTTTTAGGAACCCCTTTCAATACCATTAAAAAATATGTACTGGAGTGAAGCCTTATGTATGTGATGTTTATAGTATAGGATTTTTTCATAATAGGCTATTACTAGTTCAAACAGAAGAGCAGCCTTACAGGTGGAATGCTTGTATTGTAGGATTTACTAGGAAAGACCGATTACAATGCCATATAAGATCACATAAAGGAGAGAAGGCATACAAATGTTATGTATGTGATGCAAGACATAATTTGAACAGTTTTTTAATATACCATAGGAGAAAAAATACAGGAAGGAAGCATTACAAATGTGATGTTTGTGATTTAAACAAATAAAGAGTTGAAACCCGAGGCATGTACAGTAAATAAATAAATATTACACACATAAACGTATGTTTTAGTCACTCATGAAATATAAAGAAGTAGAAAACTAGACAACAGAAAAACAACAGAAATGAATGGCTTACCAGAGAATCGAACCCAGGACCTTCCAAAAACAGCACCACCGCCTAGCTACGGAAGTGAACCACACTATCCTAGTGGTGCCTAGTTGACAAGAAGAACCAGATAATACACAAGTAGAGGAAATGGGAGATTTTGGAGTAGAAGTGATAACAAAACTCTTAAGTGACATCTACAACAGTGGTCAGTTAACTGATGATCTGCTAAAACCCATATTCGTAGCTTTGCCAAAGAAACCTGGAGTCATTAGTCTCATGAGTCACGTGACCAAAATATTATATATATATTGTCGTTGGTTTGTTGTTAGTGGTAGACCCCAGGTATGTGAAACAGTGCACCATTGCCAATTCATAGTTATCGACAGTGATAACTGGTGCAACATCCACATCCTTACTCATCACATTTGTTTTCTTAGACTTATTGTGAGGCCAAAGTCCTTTCATGGTTGGATAAAGCGATTCATCAAGCTCTGAAGCTCCTGTTGGCTTTGAGTGACGACTGCAGCATTATCGGCGAATAACAGTTCGCTTATAGTGACCCTTCTGATTTTTTATTTTGCCTTCAGCCTTGTGATGTTAAACAGTTAAATAGTGTGAAGGCATATTCCTTCTGTTGCATCTGTGAATGCATGTTTCAAGAGTAAGGCAAAGAAGATTCCGAAGAGGGTTAGAGCCAGAATGCAGCCTTGTTAAACACCACTTCGTATGTCAAAGGGCTGTGATGTGCTTCCAGCATATTGGACTGTTTCCTTCATGTCTTTATGGAATGACTTTATCATTTCTAGCCGTTTAGTGGGGCAGCCTATTTTTTGGAAGATTTTGAAGAGTCTGTCACTGCTAACCAGGTCAAATGCCTTTGTGAGGTCTATAAGGTCTGACAGTTAGTGTTTTAAGGCCTTTTCTGCTCTCTTGATATTTTCTTGAAGCTGGTGGAGAGATAAGATCATGTCTGCTGTTGCTGTACCAGCTTGGAATCCACACTGTGTCTCTGGATATATGCACTCAGCTAACTTGTGTAGTTGCATTAAGATGAATGTAGCAAAAACCTTACCAACAATACTAAGAAGAGAGATGCCTCTGTAGTTATTGCAATCACTTCTGTCTCCTTTATTTGTGCATGGAGGCATATCTGGAGTCATCCTTTTATGACCACAAGCTGTGAAGAGTGCTACAATATATGCTTGTGGACGTGAACCTATGTCTGTGAGGCTAATTACATTCTCATTGACTCTTGAAATCATCCACACACTTCCAGGGATTCCCCCTGTGGTAAAACATGTTGAGAACCCAGCATTGCACACTAAGTTTAGAGAAGTCACTTGAGCTCCAGGCATAATTCTTTGACTTGGTTGGCTGCATGCAGAAGGATCTCACTGTGGACCCAGTGATAGGCAAGGGCAGCTGAGAAGTGGCTCTGTGCAGGACGTGACAATTCCTTGGGAGAGCCCAGAACCGGAGTACAGTATTTAGCTCTGCATAGTTTGAGAGCCTCCTTGGATGGCAAGGAATGCACAGTATGCCACACACTCCTAGCTTGGGACCAGATTTGACAATCCTTTAAATGCAAGCAAATCTGGAGAAACTGGAGCTCATGACTTCAACTCAACATGTTTCGAAATGGCAGAAAAGCCACAGGAAAAGCCTAGATCTATAGTGTAGATATTACCAAAAGTCTTCAACTTGGTATTGGCTGCTAATAAGAGTGAGAAGGTCAGCAGCCCTAGTTAAACAACATCTCCTTTATTTTTATAGTATGTTACAATCCTGGCATCTTGCATGTTTTGAAGAATAATTGATTCTTCCCAGCACTGGCACAGTAACCTATGCAGGAGATGTAATAGCATGCTCTTACAGCACCCTATCATCATCATCATAACCTTCCAAAGGAGCATAGGCCTTCAACAAACACATGCCAAGTCCTCCTGTCACGTGCCATCATCTCAAGTTCTTTCCACGTTCTCCTCATCATTTTCACCTGTTTCCAGCTCTCTTCTCCATGTGCTTCTTGGTTTACCTCTGCCTCTCTTGCCCTGGGGGTTCCAGAACAAGGAATGCCTTGTAATGCTATCAACAGGTTTCCTCAATGTGTGCCCTATCCATCGCCATCGTCTTCTTCTCATCTCTTGTTCCACTGGCACTTGTCTAGTTCTTGTCATCAGTTCCACGTTGGTAACCTTGTCATACCATTTTAATTCTTATATTCTATGCAAGCACCCATTTATGAAAGTCTGTAGCTTTTTGGTTGTTGTCTTTGATGTTCTCCATGTTTCAGAACCAGATAATAGTACTGACTTCACATTTGAGTTGAAGATTCTTATTTTCATGTTGAATCCGATTTCTCTTGATCTCTATGTATTTCTAAATGCAATCTTCTTCTTCTTCTTCTTCTCGTTCGCTGTTGTTTAGAAATGTCTACACAAGAAGTCCGGTTTTCTGGATGTATGTTGCTGTGGTTGAAAGTTCTTCAAGACTCCCAAACAGCTTTGTGTGGATGTGCGTCTCTGTGGGCCAATGTTCAGTTCGCAATTGACTAAGCATGTGGCAGTCTTGCAGGATGTGTTCGGCTGTCTGTGCTGCCTGTCCACACGTACATAGGGGTGATGGGACCAATCTCAGTCTGTATAAGTGACTGTTCAGTCTGTTGTGTCCTGTTCTCATACGGAACAGGATCACCTGTTTTGCTCGATCAAGATATTGATAGTTGTCTCTTTGTTGATCAATTTTCCTGATGGCCTTGATAAGGGTCTTCTTTTCCTGGAATGTGATTGTTTGTTCTTTTTGTTCCTGTGTTGCTCCCTCTTTTGCTAACATATCTGCTCTCTCATTTCCTGGTATGCCACAGTGTGATGGTATCCACTGTAGCACTACCCTTCTTTTGATATTTACTTCGCATAGGACTTTGTTTAATTCTGGCAGTTTATCACTGTTGAGGGCTTGCAGAACTGACATTGCATCGGTAAGGAATACAACCTGCTGACATTGGCTTATTGTGTTATTTATTATTCCTGCAGCAATGCTATGGCCTGTACTTCAGCAGCATAGTTTGAACAGAATATTCCAGTAGGTGAACAGGTGGATTCATTTTCTTTGTCTGGATAGACCACATAAACTCCTGCGCCTCCGTTCTTCACTGCTCTGGTTGCAGATCCATCAGTATATACTTGGATCGATGCTTCTCTGGGGTATAGTTCTTCAATCATGTAACATGCTGCTATTTTCCTTTGGAGAGTATTTAGCTCTCCCATGGGGCAGGTGGTAGTTATGGAGGTCTTAATACTGAAATTTTGATGTTGTTCCCATGGGGTTGGGAGGAGTGTGGGAGTTATTTCCTTAGTGATGTCTGGTAGTTCATCCTTGTATGTTCTAATTAGTTTTTTGGACCGATGCACAAAACTGCTTCTCTTCAACCTCCCACTGGCTAAATCTCCAAATCTAGTTTTCATTGGATGTGCGGGCATGTTCTTGTACTTTTCTGCTTGGATCAGGGTCTTAGTGTCTCGTCTGTATAATAAAGGTGGAATGCCTGTGATTTTTTCCATTTCATTTATTGGTGTGGTCTTCATGGCACCCGTGATCAACCTAAGCGCTTGATTTTGTACTTTATCTAAGGCTTGTAGGTGTGATTTGGCTGCTGTAGACCATGCTGCTGATCCGTACTCTAATATAGGTCTTATTGCACCTGTATACACTTTCTTTAGTGTTGTTTCGTTAGCTCCCCAACTTGATCCAGCTATTTTCCTCAGTATGGAAAGTTTTCTTCTCGCTTTAGCCTCTGTTCTCTCGATGTGGTGCCTCCATGTCATTCTCTTATCTAATGTAATGCCCAAGTACACCGGTTCCTCATCTGTTTGGACATGTATATTTCCAAGTCGTATCTCTCCTGCTTTGTCTTTGTTGGAGAGCGTGAAAAGTGTTGTTGATGATTTTTCAGCGTTGATCTGCACCATCCATTTCTCTGCCCATGCTGCTATGTTGTCTGCTGCCCTTTGTATTCGCTTATTAGCGATAGTTAGATGTTCTTCTACACACCACACCACCAAGTCGTCAGCGTATAGGGCAGCTCTCACACCTTGTGGCAGATCGTGGATGAGGTCATTGATGAATACAAGGAACAGGGTGGGAGACAATACTGAGCCTTGAGGAACTCCATGTTTTAGGAGGATTTTTCTTGCTGTTGTGACCTTCCATAGTGACTCTTGCTTTCCGATTGTGTAGGAACGACTGGATCCATTTTCTCATATTACCCTTGATTCCGTTCCTTTGCAGTTTTACTATTAACCCGTCTTTCCATACTTTGTCAAAAGCTTTTTGGAGATCTATCCATAGGGTAAAGACTTTTCTCTTTTCTTGGAAGGCATCTTCAACGATCTGTGACAGGTATGTGATTTGGTCTTCTGTGCTGCTGCACTCTCTAAACCCTGCTTGTTCTGGCACTAAAATTTTCTCGGATTCCAAGTACCATTTCAATCTTCTGTTGATCATCCTCTCCATTGTCTTACATACACAGCTTGTTAGGCTTATTGGTCTGTAGCTGGTGGCCTTCCTGTTGTCTTTTCCTTTCTTTATGATGGGACACATGAGCGCCTCTCTCCATATCTGTGGCACACTGCCTGTCATCCAACTGTAGTTGTATATTTGCAACAGTTTGCTCATTGCTGTATATCCTAGGTGTTTTAGCATTTCGTTGGTTATACCATCCGGGCCTGGTGATTTCCTGTCTTTAAGTTTCCACACGGCTGTTTTTAACTCGTCCATATTGAAAGGTTTGGACATAACGTCCGGACTGTTTCCATTAGTTCTAGTGTGGATATTTCTTGACGAACGTCTCGTTGTCTGCGTAAATTGACGGAGATGTTACTTTCATTTCTGTAGGATTCCGCAAATATGTCTGCTGCTTGTTTGCCGGTATATAGTTTTCCCTGCATCGTCTAGTGTAATGGTTTGTCGTTGAGAATTGTTATCGTCATTCAATTGTTTAGTGAGTTTCCACAACTTTCTCCCTTCCTTTTCAAGGTTTAGTTTATATGTTTTTTTTCCCTCCAGCTTCTCCTCTGGGCTTCTAGCTTTCCTTTAATGAATTTTGCTTTTGCCTTTTGTAGCATGATATGGTTCTGTTGGGATGGTTGTACCTCTGCAGTGTGCCTTGCTTCATTCATATCTTCATGTAGGTTTTGTAGTGTGTTGGACCAATATGGTACATAGTTCTTCCTCGCTCCTCTCGGTATTGTCTCCTTTGCTGCCTTGAGTACTCCATTATTAAAATCCCAGATGACTCTGTTAATGTCTCTGTCTAGTACCTTAATATCTTTTGTAAGCAGATTTGCTCTGTGTTGATAAATGGACCAATTTGCTTTTTTATAATTCCATCTTGGCTGACTTGGACTTGTATTAATTGTTCTATTAATTTTGATGAATACAGGACGATGATCACTTCCACCGAGTTGTTCTCCTATTTCCCTTTCCACTATCCCAGCCAAATCAGGTGTGCAGAATGCCAGGTCTGGAGTAGAGGTGCTATGCCATCTTCTGGAGTAAAAGGTTGGAGGATCATTAGGGTTGTTTAGAAGGGTTAGGTTATTGTCGTCTTGCCAGTTTTCTATCTCTTCGCCCCTTCTATCTAGCTGGTTGTATCCCCAGCTTTGGGAATGGCTGTTGAAGTCTCCCACCGCTATGAAGTTGCCAATGGGGACATCTATGCTAGTCATGTTCAGTGGTATGTCATTGGGGCAGTAGAAGTTTAGGAGATCCAGTTCCAGAGTGTTATGTTTTAGATGGATTACTTGGTATTCTGCACCTTCTTTATATGTCTTGGATTCTATAGCGTTGAGGTTATTCCTTATCAGTGTTAGTATGCCACCCTTCTTCCGATCTTTTCTGTCAACTCTGAAGCATTGATAGCCCCGTATCTTAAAATGTTTTCCTTCCTGTAGGTGGGTTTCTTGTATGCAGCATATGCTAATTTCTTTCCGAAATAGGGTATTCTCTAGTTCAGTCTTTTTGTTGTTGACTCCCTCTGCATTCCAATGCATGACATTCAGAGGGGCCGTCGTCTTATCTGGTTGGCCAGTTACTTTCTCCTTCCGCCTCCTGGCTCCATTTGGCGGACTAAGGAGACCTCCAGTAGCTGAGGGTGGATTCTGTCGAGGCTCAGAATCCGGCACTGCTCCTGCCTGGAGGGACTTCACAGGGCGAGCACCATAACGATAATTTTTTTGACATCTGTTGTGTAGACATATTAAACCAAAGCGGGTTGCATGGTACCATGGTTGCTGGTGCGCCTCCTGGCCTGGTACATCTGACTTCAGCACCTGTTTCTTAAGGCAGAGTGTGCTCATGCCTCCCCCTCTGGCTGGGGGATTTGATTTTGCCTTTACCTCGTTTGCTGTCCCATCTTGCCTCCCGCTGGGGTTGATACCCAACCTTCGGCAAGATTACTGGGTATAACGGGGTCCACCACGAGTAGGTGAGGTAGACTTGGGCAGGAGAGGCTATCTAAATGCAATGAAAGCTCTTGCATTTTGTATTCTTATTTTGATATCACTGTCTGTCCCTCCAACTTTGTCTATATTGCTGCCAAGATATGTGTACGATTCTACATCTTGTATTGGTGCTTCTTCAAGTTCAACCCTGTTATCATTACTTGCATTTGTTCTCAGTGATTTAAATGTGGGTACTATATAATATTTAATACTAAGCAGCCATTTGGCCTTTCACAGAGACTTCAAAGCATTTAAAATTTTTAAAACCGTTGTGTGAAATATGCATATTACCTAATTATGTGTGCATTTTGCATATATTTATGCAAGAACATTGTGCTTACATGTAAAACTTGCATTTCATAATTTTTGTGTGCTCATTGTTTTCAACATTTCAGACATATATTCCTGTCCTCTGCGTAACACTGGTTTCCTCCAACTTGATGTCCTGGATGAGCATATGAAAACAGTACACAACAGTGGACTCTGGGAGTTTGATAATAAACATAATCTTCAGGATGTGTTACCACAGGGCAGTGGAAATAAAATATATGAAACAGTAAATAAAATAGGAGATGATACCTCTACTGATGCAGTAAGAGAAGATAATGATACCTCTACTGATGCAATAAGAGAAGATAACATGAAACTGAGACTCACTGATAATGAACCATTACTGGACTTTATCTATAGTAATGAAAGGATAACTAAAATTTGTGACAACCTAAATGGTAATACATCCACTTTGAAAATTGAGGTCTGTAACATAAACTGTATTGACATATTTTCTGTCAATGAGAAAACTATTCCTGTTTGTGTGAGTGACAGAGCTGTTGTTACTTGTAGTGATTTAAGTATTCAGTCTTACAAGACAATAGAGGGAGATAAATCCTACAAGGGCGACTCTTCTGATGTATTATTTACTGTGAAAGATAACTTACAGCAGCATAACAGAATACATACAGGAGAGAAGCCTTACAAGTGTGATGTTTGTGGTGTAGCATTAGCTCATAGAGGTCATCTGAATCAACATAACAGAATACATACAGGAGAAAAGCCTTATAAGTGCGATTTTTGTGGTGTAGCATTTGCTCAGACAAGTGGTCTAATAAACCATAAAAGAATACATACAGGAGAGAAGTCTTACAAGTGTGATGTTTGTGGTGTAGCACTTGCTCAGACATGTAGTCTACATGACCATAAAAGAATACATACAGGAGAGAAGCCTTATAATTGTGATGTTTGTGGTGTAGCATTTGCTCACAGACGCAATCTAAATGAACATAAAAGAATACATACAGGAGAGAAGCCTTACAAGTGTGATGTTTGTGGTGTAGCATTTGCTAAAAGAGATAATCTAAATAATCATAAAAGAAAACATTCACGAGAGAAGCCTTATAAGTGTGATGTGTGTGGTGTAGCATTTGCTCACACAAGTAGTCGAATTGACCATAAAAGAATACATACAGGAGAGAAGCCTTACAAGTGTGATGTTTGTAGTGTAGCATTTTCTCATAGAGGTCATCTAAATAAACATAACAGAATACATACAGGAGAGAAGCCTTACAAGTGTGATGTTTGTGGTGTACCATTTGCTCAGACAAGTAGTCTAAATGACCATAAAAGAATACATACAGGAGAGAAACCGTACAAGTGTGATGTTTGTGGTGTAGCATTTGCTCATAGTGGTAATCTAAATAAACATAAAAGAATACATACTGGAGAGAAGCCTTACAAGTGTGATGTTTGTGGTGTAGCATTTGCTCATAGTGGTAATCTAAATAAACATAAAAGAATACATACAAGAGAAAAGCCTTACAAGTGTGATGTTTATGGTGTAGCATTTGCTCATAGTCACCCGTGTGTTGCCGGGGCCCGAAAGGGGAGCAAAGAATAGTAACACTGCACCCTACCACGCATGTCGTAAAAAGCGACTAAGGAGGGTTGGGCATGAGGCTGTTTACCCCATCCCGTAAAAACTTTGCACAGTGGGCTGATCACCTGCTTGCCAACCAATCTGATTACGGAAACAACGATAGATTGTTTGGTCTGTTTCTGTTCCACAAAGACGCCACTAGGCGTGGTGGAAACAGCGATAGATTGATCAATTTGTTGTTGCCCTAAGACGCCACTAGGCGTACTGGCCACATACTGCTTTGCCGGTTGGTGGCTAAGGATGAAAGAAGAAGAATTTGCTCATAGTGGTAATCTATAAAAGAACACATACAGGAGAAAAGCTGTAAAAGTGTGATGTTTGTGGTGTAGCATTTGCTTATAAATGTTGCCTAAATAACAGAATACATACAGGAGAGAAGTCTTACAAATGAAATGTTTGTTATGCTACATTTACTCAAAGCAGTAATCTAAATAAACATAAAAGAAAACATACAGGAGAGAAACCTTACAAGTATGAATTTTGTAGTGCACCCTTTATTTAAAGAAAAAGTACATAGAAGATTACATACAGGACAGAAGCCTTTCAAATGAGATGTTTGTAATGCAACATTCACTGGGAATAGTTACTTACAAAGACAGAAAAGAACACATTAGGACAGCGTAGTACTGGAGTCATTAAAATCAGTATCAGAGGACAGACTGTGTCCCTTGATGATGGCTAAAATATGTGTGTTAAAACAAGGAAAAGGTGGTACATAACAAGCTGAATAACAATCCACCTCACCTAACTGTAAAGCAAAGCTATAAAGGTGAATGTTGTGCTAGCTGTTGCATTCCACAACAGCCAACACTATGAAAATTTCAAGTAAGCTTGTCTCACTTATTTCAAAGCAGTATCATTTTCACATGAACTGATAAACTAAATGCTTCTGTTGAGGACAAAAATAAGCATTGACTTCATCCCTATACACCTGTACCACACGAAAAACAAAGTCCTAATCCAAGGAGTGGCATAATATGTACAGTTCTGGTTGTATGCTGAATTTTACCACCTCCAGATGCATGGAGGCATAACTGGAGTCATCCTTATATGACCACCAGCTATGCACAATGCTACAATATATGTACGTGGAAGTGAACCTATGTCTGTGAGGCTAATAACATCCTCATTGACTCTTGAAATCATCCACACACTTCCAGGGATTCTCCCTGTGGTGAAACTTGTTGAGAACCAAGTATTGCACATTAAGCTTGGAGAAGTCACTTGAGCCCCAGGTGTAATTCTTTGGCTTTGACTTGGTTGACTGCTTGCAGAAGGATCTCACTGTGGACCCAGTGATAGGCAGGGGAAGCTGAGAAGTGGCTCTGTGCAGGATGTGAAAATTCCTTGGGAGAGCCCAGACCCAGAGCACAGTATTTAGCTCTGCATAGTTGGAGAGCCCCTTTGGATGATGGGAAATGCACAGTATGCCATGCACTTCTTGCTGAAAGCTTGGGACCAGATATAATGATCCTTTAAATGCATGCCAAGCTGGAGAAACTAGAGCTCATGACTTCAACTCAGCATGTTTCGGAATGGCAGAAAAGCCTAGATCTACAGTGTAGATAATGCCAAGGAGTCTTCAATTTGGTATTGGCTGCCAAAGAGCAAGAAGCTCAGCAATCCTAGTTAAACAACAACAACAACCACCTCCAGAGATCATCCGTAGACCACACCATGAATCTATCTGATCCTACCACTCCAGCAACAATTATAAGAGGCATTACTGCACAATTTCTGCTTGCCCTTTTAATTTGTCCTTGCCCCCCCCCCCCCCCCCCCCCTTTTTTTCCCACTAAAATCAGTCCTTCCATCACCACCCAATGAGATCAGTTCTCCCCATGCATAGATCATAATTCCAATAAAACTCATCCAGAGTAAAACCAATGAAACGATTTTTCATTCTAACAATGCTCATACTTCTTGTAACTCTAACATCACCAACTCTTGATGGTCCAACAGTGAAAACACCCACAACAAATAATCCAGAATTTCACCTTAACCAACCCATTAAAGTCAATCTCAGCCAGACTCTGGATGGCACAGGCCCCACTTTTGCAGATCCCCCAAACAATTCACCCAGCATGCACAAGACCAACCCATCCTGCTCCAAAAACAGGGTTACTTCCCAAGTGACAGTACCTGTTCACATCACAGATGTTTGTTCACACTCACCCTTTAAACATCTACTAGCATTTGAGTATTGTAGGGAACAAGGCATTCGAGAAGTGTGAGTGCTAAAAAAAGCAACCAGGAGTTGGTAATGATCCTTGAATGCTCTATGATAAACATGATGGAGAAACTTTAAAAATACCTGGACAACTCAATAAAAGCAGGGCTTGATGCACTTAGGCATAAGGTCATTATTTTCCATTGGCATTCATAAAAGCTTCAAATCTGCAGGAGCTGGTGTGGATATACTGCCCTGGTCATGCAGGGGTATGCGGTAATGAGAGAGCTGACAGACTAGCATCAAGAGTGCCCATAGTGGGGATACTGGATATGGATATGGGAGAGATACTGAGAACAATTAATATTTGCATGTTAAGAGAATGACACTGCAATAGATGAATCATCAAGGTTAAGTGTTGGAATATTGCATCAAACGTAAGGCTAGCAGAGATGGATGTATGAGAGGATGCATCTGTTGTGCATACAACCAGTGACCTACAGGAACAGTAAGCATTCAGACTCTTTGACATATACTGAGGGAGACTTAGCACCTACGGGTTTGCCCAGAGTGCAATGATATCGATTCTGTTCAACAATAGCAATAACAATACTTTCCATAGAGAAAACACAAGGTTGATTCATCAGCTAGATTAGCCACATCATGTCTCAAGCACCAAGAACAAGAAGAACAGTGAATGAAACAACCATCCTGAGTTAACTAACAACCCTTGAATAACAGGATTTCAAGGTTTATCACATACCCTACCTTATTTATCCACCCCTTTGCAATCACACGTTACTGGAAACAAAACATGCCAAGCAGAACATGCCAACATTGAAAACAACATGGACATTAGAAGCGACAGAGGGAGAAAATCACAACCAAACAAAACTTTCCCTATTGAGGTGAAAATTAGTCATCGACTTGGAGATCCACAAACCCATCCACACAAGTGCACCCTGAACCAGCAATGCATAAAGGACATGACAGTGCCCAGCAACCCTCATATCACCTGGCACATGATTCTGCTGACCACAACCTGCAAGAAGATCAGCAGTGGCACTAACAATGCTGTCACACATGACCTCAACCACACAGCATTTGTCACATTCCTCACAACACAACTAATATTATTATCGGGACTCACTGCTAACTAGTATTCACAATGACCAAATGTCAACAACACCAGGGGAAATTGGCACTGTTATATCATTACTCTGATCCAGAATAGTAGGATTAACCAATGAAATCAGTCATTTTAAGACACATACCAATGTAAATAAAACAACAGTTCACGTCAGGATCAACGATAGCACAAATAGACCACTGTTAACATAAGACATCTCCAAACTTATTGACACCATAAAACTAAATTCCCAAATACCTCCAGATCTATCTCATCAGTAATTCCATCCAGTGACATGAAAACTTTTCCTGGCACTGATAGTAACATTATTCCTCTATAATTAGTGCACTCTTGTAAATTTCTACAGTGGCTATGTTAATCGAGAGTGGTCGCCACTTTGATATGCAACTGCCATGATGGTTTGCAGCTTTAAGGATAAGTATTGCAACCAGTTTATGTAATATTATGAAGATGCTGTCAGTTTTATTGCCGCAGTACTTTGGTCCAGACGTGTTCAGAGTGACCTCTAGTTGTAACGGCCAGAATTGAATATATATGCATGTTATGCCTTTAACACTATACAGACGGATAACTGAAGATTATGCATCCAACTATTATGCATTTCATGGAAGATATGGAGTCTGTTTAATAAATATTGTAAACTGTGTACAAGTCTCTGACTGCACTTTGATTTTCATTGTTGGACTCATAAGTGTTTTGGTGCATGGCTTGGGCTTAGTCTGTCTTTAATACCAGAACCAAAGACAATCGCGTTGTCAGTATGATTGCTGTTACTAATCTACAACATCAGTCTCTAAGTCCTTAAAAGATTAAAAACTGCCTTAACATTCCTGTTGTCTCTTTTGATGTTTCTTCTTACTTCTTTGTTTGCTTCTATGTACACTTCATGAGCCTTGGGTTTATAGCTGCTGGTTTTGCTTCTGTTTAAATCTGCTTTCTTGTTTTTCCAGTCTTCTATCTTTGTAATGGTTTCTGTTGTTATCCATGATTTGTGCTGATGTTCTCTTTTTCTCAGTACTTCTTCACATGTCTCATTCCGTATATTTTTTACTTGTTGCCAGTGGTTTTCTGTATCTGCTTCATCTACCTGCTGTTGGAGTACTTGGTGTTTGTTGGATACTGTGATTGAAAATTTGTCCCTTATTTTCTGATTTCTTAGATATCCCACATTATACTGTTATCTATAGCTATATACTGTTGTAAATTTCTTGAGTTTTAATTTTGTCTTAGCCAACAGAAGATGGTGGTCTGATACCACATCTGCTCCTCTACATACTTTTACATCATGCAATGATGACCCATACTTCTTATTTATGCATATGTGATCAGTCTAATTCTCAGTTTTGTCATCTGGTGATATCCATGTTGCTTTATGTATTCTTTTATGTGGAAATATGCTTCCTGCTCTAGCTAGTTGATTTGAAGCACAGAAGTTTGCTAATAGTTCCCCATTCTCGTTCATCATTCCTGATCCATGATTTCTTCAAAGCCAGTGTTGTCTGTGACTAATTTCACATTTACGTCCCACATCAAAATTGTGATGTCCTTTCTTTTCTTTTTGTCCAAGAAATTTTGTAGTCTGGTGTAAGTCTTTCTCAGATTCTTCTTTATCATTTGTTGGTGCATAACACCGAATGGTGTTTATATTTACTTTCTTTTTGGCTGATTTAAACCTTGCTGTTATAATGCAGGGTCCCATTGCTTCCTATTCTATAAGTGCATTATGTGCTTCCCTAGGCAGCATTATAGCCACTCTTCACTGTGGTGGGCTCTTTCCTCCTCATGTCCTGAGGACAACACCATTTCTCCTGTGATCAATCTCCTCCTCTCTATGCCTTTCCACAGTGTCTCACAGAAACCCAGGATATCAATCCTATAATTTGTCATTTCTGCTGTACCTGTGCAGTATTCCCTTGTTCACATAGAGTGCAAACATTCCAGATACCAATCCTGGAGATTTTCCTGGACGAAAAAAGGTTAGTCGGCAACCCAGAATCCTTTCAGCTTTCTCTGGGTTGCTTCATGTGCTTCCTTTCCAGAGGACCTTCTTCTGTCTTGGGCGGCTGAGTTGATTTATATTCTGTATTTGTCCATGTTTGTTGAAGTTTTTTGATAAAAAGTTTTTATGGGATGGGGTAACCAGCCACATGCCCAATCTTCCTTAGTCGTTTTTTATGACATGCCTGGAAGGGTACAGTGTTACTGTTTTTTGGGCCCCGGTAACACATGAAAAGTATTAAAAACAGAATCATCCTTGAGAGATTAAAAGTGTCCATAGACAGGCAAATGAGAGATGAACAAGCAGGTTTTCAACAAAACAGATCCTGTACAGACCAGATAGCCACACTGAGAATAATAGTTGAACAAAGTCTTGAATGGAATTCACCACTATACATCAGATTCGTGGACTGTGAAAAGGCATTTGACTGTGTAGGCGGAGAATCACTTTGGAAATTGATGAGGCATTATGGAGTTCCCATGAAGATCATTAACTTATAAGGAAGATCTATGAAGACATGACATGCAGAGTTCTTCATGAAGGACAACTTACAGGACCGTTTAGGATTAGAATGGGAGTGAGACAGGGATGCCTCTTGTCTCCATTTCTTTTCTTACTAGCAATAGATTGGGTTATGAAAACTTTGACATCACACAACAGGAATGGAATCCATTGGAATCTGATTAAACAGCTTGATGATCTGGATTTTGCAGATGACTTGGCTCTTCTGCCCCATAACTATAATCAGATGCAAATGACACTTCTCGATGAGAGGTCACAACAAGTGGGTCTGAAAATACACAGGGAAAAGACAAAGATTATGAGAATAAATGCAAGAAATGATAACAATTTTGAACTTGAAGAAACACCACTAAAAGATGTAGAATCATAGACATATCTTGGCAGTAATGTAGACAGAGTTGGAGGGACAGACAATGATATCAAAATAAGAAAACAAAAAGGCAAGAGGAGCTTTCATTGCACTGGGAAACATGGAAAACAAGAGAAATCAAGTCCAACATGAAAATAAGAATCTTCAATTCAAATGTGAAGTCAGTCCTATTGTATGGCTCTGAGACATGGAGAACAACAAAAACAACAACCAAAAAGCTACAGACTTTTATAAACGGGTGCTTGCGTAGAATAGAAGGACTGAAATGGTATGACAAAGTCACAAATGTGGAATTGATGACAAGAACCAGACAAGTGCCAGTGGAACAAGAGTTGAGAAGAAGATGCTGGCGATGGATAGAACACACATTGAGGAAACCTGTTGATAGCATTACAAGACAGTCCTTGTTCTGGGATCCACAGGGAAAGAGAGGCAGAGGTAGATCAAAAAACACGTGGAGAAGAGAACTGGAAACAGAGATGAAAGTAATGAGGAACATGGAAAGAACTTGAGCGGATGGCACAGGATTGGAAGGCTTGGCATGTATTTGTTAAAGGCCTATGCTCCTCGAGGAGCTAAAGGGTATTGATAGACATTAAAACTTGGTGTGTGTTTGTTGAAGTTTTATGCTCTTGGGTGGGGGCCTGAAGGGTAATGCATGAATGATTTTATTGTTTGGAGTTTCCATGTGCAGATAATTTGTATATACATTTTTTGCTGTTCTTTTCTGTATTATTGTTGCTTTATAATGTGTGTCAAGTACTGCCATTTTTAACTAAACGACGTTACTTGCTATATAACTTCTACAATAACAAACATCCTCAAAGCTGCTGAAGGATTTGCAAAAGGTTCAGGGCACAATAGAAGGTGTCCCATGCCTACGTTTAATGCATTCATGGATGACATAACAAACCTGACATCAGATTAACACCAGGCCTGAAAAATGTTAGCATGCCTGGATGAACTAATCATCTGGTGCAGAGTGAGCTTCAATCCTAAGAAGTCTAGAAGCCTGTCAGTCAGGAGGGGAAGATCTGATGTCTTATTCATGGTTTCAAATCAAAGAATCCCTACTGTCACTGAGGAACCTGTTAAAAGTCTTGGCAGGGCATATGATGCCTCATTAAAAGACGCAAAGGCAGTTCAACAGACAGAAGACTGGAGATTATAGACCAAAGCAGACTCATAGGAAAGTTGAAACCGCGGTGCATCCAGTTCATTTTGATAACTAATTGCTATGGCTACTGCTTATATATGAAATAAGCACAAGTACAGTGGAAGCTATAGAGCAGTGATTTTCAACCCTTTTCAGCTGATGTCACACTGAACAAGGTGCTAAAATTGTCAAGGCACACAATCAGTTTTTAAGAAGATATTTTATCATTTTAAAAAATGAGTATTAAGATTGTGTTTAAAAGTTCAATAGCTAAAACTCTAATCACTTTGTTATTTTTTTAAATAACATTGTTCTGGATTTTGAAAGATTTTTAAAAATGTGTATTCATATTTATTATTATTCCAATTGTTGAAATGAGATATCATTGAAAAAATGCTTAGCCAGTTTGACAAGTCTTTTCAGACATCCCGCTATAGAGGGAGCAGTTGCATAATTTCCATGACAGATTGTGAGAACTGAAATAAATGTCGACAACATCAAGAATGTCTTGGCTTTTTGTTGTTTCTGGAAGTGGTTTGCAAAATAAAAATTGTTCATTGATGTCTCCATTACAAACAAACCTACTGAATGCTTGGAGTGGAGCTTTTCCAGTGAAAGTCTTTTAAAATATTCAACTGATTTCTCGCATAAATGTGAGAACTTTGTGTAAAGGTGTCTTTTCAGTTTACTTGGAACCATAATTATGTTTGCCAGTTTCTGACTTACATTTTTTTAATTATAAATGTTTCCATGTCTTATATGCCCTAAAAATAATTAACTAAATTCAGAAATAACTAAAATGAGATAGAAATAACAAACAAAAATGTGGGAAAGGGTCCCTGGAGACATGTATTATAGTGACCTCCCCTTGTAATGATTGTCTTGGTCATGTTCGAATGGGTAAATATACGCTTTCTTTATAAGGTGAGGTCACAACATTACACAATGGCTTGCCTAGGGTGAAAATTGGGGTTGAAAAAGTACTTTGCAGAGTTATTTTGGGATCTGGAACAATAGAGAAGGAAGTTGTTAGAATTTTACTATAATAACTTTAAAAAAAAAATTATATTGTTATTGTTTCCATCCTTATCAACCTTTTATGAAGAGTATCTGCTTCTTCAAGTACCATGCCTAGTGGCATAGGAGATCATATCTCTCCAGAACTTCCTGTCTACAATTGATAAATTCTGCTGTTGACTTCTTTCCATGTCATAATTTCAGTCTGTCCAGTATTTGCTCTCTTTGTCTTTGCCTATCTCTTTTTCCTTCAATCTTACCAGTTGTTACGATATATTCTAGCTTACCTGTTGTTACAATATATTCTAGCTTACCTGTTGTTACGATATATTCTAGCTTTATTTGTGCATTTGCCTCTTTCAGGACATCCTCATTACTCTTTTTGGCTGTCCATGGTATTTTTAACATTCATCTGTAAAACCACATCTCTGTGGCCTCTAGTGCTTTCCCTACTTGTTTACTTATTGTAATGTATTAATGTTCTTATAATATATATAGCATGGTTGCCTTTACCTTCTACAAATCCACACTTTTCATTAGGCCCTACTGATTTCTGGTTTAATTTTATTTCTCACTCTTCTCATGATAATTCCTAATAAATTTTGGTCACATAAGACTAATGATGTGATGTTCTTCACATTCCATGGCTCCAGGTTTCTTTGACAAAGCTATGAATATGGATTTTAGCAGATCATCAGGTATTTGACCAATGTTGTCGATGTCATTTAAGGGTTTTGTTATCACTTCTCCAAATTCTTCCAAAGCTTCCATTTCCTCTACTGTTAAATTATCTGTCCCAGGCGCTTTGCCTTTCTTCAAGTGGTGCCTGGCATCCTCTACCTCTGCCACATGTATTGGAGGTCCTTCACAACTGTCCTGGTCATTCAGATTTGGTTTTTCATCATCGTACAGCTCCCTGATGTATTCTGTCCACCTTTCTATCATATTGTCATGACTCATTAACAATGTTTCTTCTTTTAATTTCAAACAGCCAGTCACTGTTTGTGTCCTTCTGCCTGTTAACTCATTTATTTGCTTGTACATAGATTTTGTGTCTTTTCTGTGCTGTACTTCAAGCTCTCTGCCCTTCTGGTTTAGCCATGCTTCTTTTGCTGTTTTAAATTTGTTTACTATTTCCTTATGTAGTTTGTCATATTCTTTGTTGTCTTGCTTCTTCTTCCTTCTTGCATCCATCAGTTGTAAAACTTCATCTGTCATCCACTTATTCTTTACAGTTCTCTTTACTTCTGGTACGATTTCTTTTGATGTTTGATGTATTGATTTCTTTATCATTTCCCACTGTTTATCTATACTCTGTATTTTTTCTATTGCATTGTACCTATTCTGTCCTGTAATGTTGTATCTTTCACCCATTTCCTTATATTTTTTAAGTAAGGCTAAGTTTAATTATGTTGTTTTGAAGCTCGCTTTACTTTCTTCAATTTTATTCTAAGTTTTCCTATTACTAGTACATGGTTGCTGTTGCAGTCTGCTCCTGGCCTAGTTTTCACAGATATCAAACTGTTTCTGAATCACCTGCATATTAGTATGTGGTTAATCTGATTATGAACAGTTCCCTGGACTTTTCCACCTCTAAAGGCTTCTAGGATGCTGTTTAAACCAGGTATAGCACAATGCTATAGAGAGAAAGGTGTGCCATTGTCCATAAACCCTGAGTGATGAGTAAAGTCTGGTGATGCTCAGTGTTGCCGGTGCAAAGAGAAGCAGATACTTGAATATGTGCTCTCAGCTTGTAAGGTGTCATTAAGGCAAGTGTAATACATATGGTGCTACAACAGAGTACTATATGAGTTGGATGCTACAACAGTATAATGATGTGGATGCAGAAATGAAACCTGATGGGATAACAGCAAAAGTCATAGCTTCTGAGGTAGATGCAAGAGGTCTAGTGGCTGCCTCAGTGTATGATCTACTGGAACTATTGGGTGTGAAAGGACAGTCAAGAACAAGCACACTTAAGAGCTCTGTGAAACTGTGGAAAGAGCATCTTATTGGCTGCAGAATAACAGCAATGGGCTATGGAATTCAGGACATAAATTTATGTACAACATAATGGTTACCAGTACTTTCACAGTTGCCTGCAGCTGGCAGCATAGTTTAAAGCACAAGTGAAGTATGTAACCAATGTGAATAGGGTTCAATTCCCAGCACAGTCTGGAAAATCAACAAGAGGCTCACACTTTGGAGTCATGACCCATGTGGGCCCTCCCACCATCATAAGAGTGTAAATGAGATTAAAGGTAAAAATATTATATCGATAGTGGAACCTCTTCTGATGAACAGATTTTCCCTCCTGTAGTGGATTTGATGGTACTGTATGGTTGTGATATTACCTAGTGTGATGCATGAGGTCCGCTGTGAAGGCTCCTGAGATAAATGTAGCTGTGAATTTACAGAAGGCCCTTCTTGCTACCACTTACGACCTCACACATATCTTTTTTACTAATGAATGTGGCTACGTTAAAATCTAGGGTACTGATATGTAATGTGTTGTGGTAGATTACATACACACACACACACAGATATTTAATAAGTCTAATAATATTAATAAAATTTATAACACACTGAACTAACTCAAGCTGTTTAAAATTTTGAAATTAAATTTTCTTTAAGTTTATTTGTTCTGAACCAAGGTTTTATTTTGGTCAGAACATATGAAAGGTTTTGAAATTATGAATGAAATGCATGAATATATGTCATAATAAACTAGAAAATGTGTACATATGTATTTCAAATGACTGGTTAATAGTAATTATCTTAAGATAGTCCCAGGAGAACTTATTTCTAGATATGCTGTTGGGGTGATATCATCACTCCCTGTCTATGACTACCAAACATTGTCCCTTCACTGATGGGAGTAATACAAATTTTATTTCCCAAAAATGTTTGTGGGTTCTAGTGATGGTAATATAGTTGGTGTGTTAGTTAGTAAATAAGTTGGTGAAGGTCCAGCAGGCCAGACGCTCACGTATCTTGACTGAGTAGTTCTGGTGCTGGAATCTGGTGGCCCCACCTCTCCGTGCTTGGGGGCAATATAAGGCTGCTCTGACAAAATACTAGACTGCACTGGTCCACACTTGTATATATCAACACAGCATTTGACACCACTTTGGTGCCAAACAGAAACTCACACTTCTGCAACAAAAGTATTGGGTCATGTGTCAGAACTCTACCTCCTGAGCCACTTCTACACACAACACTACACAACAACACCACATAGACGGGGTCAGATCTCTCTGACCATACAGCACATCTTACCAAGTTGGTTTCACATAGTACTAGTTCCCCAAGACTACATATTCTGAAATATGTTCATTAGCTTCCTGCTATTGAATAAGATAGGTGATATGTTCCACTGATCTCAACACTTGATCCGCCCTTCATAATCCTTGCTGGCGTTTATGTATTTTGTTTGTCTCTAGACCCTGAACTTGGGCTGGGGATCTAGAGCGAATCCTTACTTGTTGTAAGGGATAGATTTTGATATGGCAGTATCAAATCACTCGAAACATTAAACAATATTAAAATATACAAAGAAATACTTTCATTCTTACCAGAATTATGAATAGAGAACACAGTTATATTCTAGCAAAACTCAGCTGAGCTGCTGGCTGTAGTATGGCGTCCCTCTAAATATGGCAATTAGCTTCTGGGAACTACACCACTGAAGAATTACTGTGTCTACTACTGGACAATTTATTGTTGAATGGCAAAAATGCGCGTCTGTGCGCCGATAATATGATTATCTGTGGCCAATCACCGACTTTCCCCCTTTCAAATTTCAAACCTCCAACCAAAAGTCAATTCAGTCATACCTCAGTCAAGTATGTATTATTGTCTGTTGGTCCGTCTGTCTCTACTTGCTTTTTTTTACACGAATCGGTCTCTAAAGTTATTTTTAGCCACAACTTTCCACTATTTCCCCCTCTCTTTCATTCCAACTAGATTTTAGCACTTGAGTCTCAAGGCCGCAATTTTTGAAAATTAGTGACATTTTTTTTTTACAGTGCAGTCGCTCGTCTGTTATGAACAACACAGTCTTTTGTCAATATCTTCATTATTATCTATCCGTCTGTATAAATGAAAGCATATTATTTCTCTGCTCAAGATGGGCTATCAGACTAGCTAGGTTTTATATTCCTAACATTATTATTAAGAAAAAGTTACTTTTTCAAGGTTAGTTGTTTTTTTGAAATATGTTCGAGCATCTTCTGTAATGCGTTTGCCGCTGAATTCAAATAAAAGGACTAAGTATCGTAAAAGCGTCCAAGAAATGACTGTTGCGTATAATAGCTAAGGTCCCTTTTGTCCATTTCTTTACATTGTGTCAACTTGGGGACGTGAATTTTTTTTCCTTTCCCCACCAATTGCGTCTTTTTAGCCTTGCTAGTTTCAAGCACGTGTTCAGTCATATTTTTTCTTTTTGATCTCCGTTCCCTCCCGTCTCCAAGGGTAAACGTTTTGTCTTCACGTCTAACAAGTTAGTTTCCATGGCAGGTATTGAACCGCGGCATGGGCGATCATGTCTTCTAGTAGCTTACGCATTATTTTTATCCCTACATTTTATCTTTGGAGATATTTTAACGTTGTATCACGGTTAAATTTATCACAAGTATATAACGAAAACAAAAAAAATATTTTTTGATTGCATTATCAAAGTTTTTTGTTTTCTTGTGTAACCATGGTGATAAAATATTTATTGTACTTGCTACTTACTCGTTCCTCTTCTACCTTGGGGTGCACAGATTTGCCTGAGTGAGTGCCATGCTATCCTATTGGCCGTCATTTTTCTTGCTTGTTTTCTGTCCAGTTCTCTATCCAGAGATTGCCTGGTGCTGTCCTCCCAGCAATCTCTGCATCTTCCTAGAGGTCTAGATCATTGGCTGTTGGTTTATCATGCTTGTCATGGCAGTTGGTCTTCTCCCATTCTGCAGACGTGACCAGACCATCACAACTAGGACTGCTCCACTCTGGTCTGTATAAGATGAGTTTCCTAGTCATAACATTGTCTGGTTTCAGACACTGTCATTACTTGTAATTTGGACCACTGTAACAGAATTGACATTTCTCTTTTCCTCACGTTCCTCTTCTACCCAACATTATTGATTAACTTTGTGTACCAAATCATGGGCG
Organism: Oreohelix idahoensis; assembly: GCA_024509875.1. NCBI lineage: Eukaryota > Metazoa > Mollusca > Gastropoda > Stylommatophora > Oreohelicidae > Oreohelix > Oreohelix idahoensis. Next base: position 311,117 of record JAMPIV010015181.1, read on the forward strand.
CCATATATTGTTTACACTTTCTTCCTTCAATTCTTGTCATGTCTGGGCGTCATCGACCATCTTTACTGATTATTGTAAACACTGAATCTCGTTTTAATCCATATTGACACCTGGATCTATAGAGTGAAAGGTTGTTTACGAGTGCGCAACAAATTTCTGACAAAACATTGAATGAGAGCGCCCAGATTAATTCGTAAGCAAAGCAGAGATGGCCACAGACAGTTGTCTTATCATTGTCTGGCCAGTTTTTTGTTTGACAGTTGTTTGTTTGCACAGGAAAGTGTCCGAAATATCAATCTGGTGACAGATTAAAGACATGCATTTAAGATACAAATGGGATTTTAGAGCATTAAAATGATATAATCATTTCTGGGCAGATTTGTTGTAGACAATAGTTACGAGTCAAAACTGCAGTAAAAACAAGCAGTGACAACGAGCAATTTTCACTTTTTAATAATGCAAAATATAGAATTATAAAATGTACAACTTACATCAAAAATCTTTGGGCATACAGGCTTCTGGCAGCCGCCTTTCCAAAGCTAGCAGAGTTTTTGGAAGATGTAAAGATCTTAGACTTTGTGACATCAAGGAGTCAGTTACAAGGCATCTGACCAAACTCAAAAACTGGTTCTTTGATTACTTTCCAGAGCTTGATTCACAAACTGTCAGTTGGGATGTAAATCTCTTCAACTGTCAACTTGCTGAAGAGCCTGAAAGATTGACAGAGGCACTTCTTGAACTTTGCTCCAACAGTGAAGCACGCATGGAGTTTCAGAACAAGAAGATCTCTCATCTTTTTGGATGTCAAAAACTGCAAAAGCTTTAAAATTTCACATGTAGAAGTGAAAAAAATGCTGTTGCCTTTTGCAACAACCAACCTTTGTGAACAAGGATTTTCTACACTTATGAATTTGAAAACAAAGTACAGAAATCGGTTGGACCCCGAAGACAACATCCAAGTTGCTCTGACATCAAAAAGCCCTGATATGGATGTTGTTTTATCAAATATGAAACATCACCATTTTTCCAAAACCTGAAGTGGAGATGTTGTGCATGAAATTGTTCAGTTCTTCAATCCTTTTTATTAATGTTGTATGTGTGCTATTCTTATGACAGCATGTGCGGCTTTTTAAGTCTTTTATTAATTCTTGACATTGAGAGCAGTTTATTCTTCATTTTAAGAGCAATTAGCTTGTTTTTGTTTACTTTGAAGTCTGGGGGGTATTTTCAATTTACATAAATAGATTTTGAGGAAATATCCAAAAAAGTTGCCCGACCCCTGCACTAGAGTCTTGGTGGCGTCTTGAAGAGACGTATTGTGGAAGGCCGGTTTCAATACCGTATTTTTTGGCCAAATGGCGGGACAGTGATTAGTTGCTATTATTAGGAAGGTGGTTGAAGTAACAAGAAGAGACATGGTAAGCAACCAGACGATACGTCAAGGCCTTAAATCCCACACCTTGCAGACCCAAGTAGAACAGTACCAAATAAGATGGTTTGGCTATGTCTGCAGAATGGGAGAAGACCGGCTACCACGACAAGCATGGGAAACAAAGAGCCAAGGATCCAGACCCCAGGACGACCCAGAGTCCGCTGGGAGGACAACATTAGACAATCTTTGAAGGACCGAGGACTAGAATGGAACCAGGCCAGGAGGAAGACAGCCGATAGGATAGTCTGGCGCTCTCTCTTTCAAACCTCTACACCTCACGGTAGAAGGGGAATGACAAAGTAAGTAAGTAAGTGTAGTCCTGGTATATCTGTTCTGGTAAAAACTATTTCGCTTTTCAAAGCTGTATATGCTGTAATTTTGATTCGCACACTGTGAGTGTTTTATTATGTCAATGAGAATGTTATACTGTAGCTTGCCTCTTCACACATTATGCTGAGTAGTGGTCAGACTTGACGGTGAGGCTTTTCTGATAGTTTATTCCTTTCTTACGATTTGCATCTGTAGCACGCATGTATTTTTGTATTGCACAACGGCACTCTTTGACCATGTTATGTTGCTGTAAATAAAAGGGGAAGTTACTGACTCAAGTCTTCCCTTCTTGTGTTGCCGTTGCTCGGGTGGCATCCCTTATGTTTACGAGTCTCGTGCTGTCCCGTACAAAGTCCATTCGTGCAGCGGTAATACTGTGTATTCGTATCAGTGCTGTTTAATTAACCCCATACCAGTATTCTGACATCTGGGGCATCGTCTTTTTTGACAATTTACAAAGAAAATCCACAGTACTGACAGTATATTTGCAGTTTTGGTAATGTTCTTTCAAAAGAACGAACGCTCCCAAGTCTCCCTGAAATTCATATTTGAGTTTTCGCTTCTTCAAGAGCAACTATCGCATCTGTTACTTTCGTGACTCAATTACTACGCACGCGCACTACATATCACAACAACGTCATCATTCCTCGCCACCCTATCACAGTATGATTACTCTTGTCACAGATATTAGGAGGTATACGGTAGTTTTAGCCACGGTAGCACAGTGGTTGGTGCACTGGTTTCCTAGCTTGGTGGTCTATGGTTCGATCCCCAGTTGAGGTGGGATTCTTTAGATCGCAAGCGGCTCCGGGGTTGACCCAGCCTCATGAATTGGGTACCAGATCTGGGAAGGTTAAGGCGGTCGGTGTGATGCTGACCACATCACACCTAATGTGCCGACGGTCGAGAAAATATACCATATTCCCAATATGCCTCAATGGGTGTGTAACTGGATCCTTTACCTTTGTCTACGGTAGTTTTATTATCGATAGCTGTGTTGTTTTCACGTATCAGTTCACCTTGCGCGAAGACCAGGTATCTGGAACAGGTTCCTGGGTCAGCTATACATTCTGTTTGTCAGACATTTAGTGATATTGTGGTACGTCTGGATTATCTACCAGTCATGTTTAATTGACATTAATTTTTATTTACTTTGTATGGTTAATAGTAGTCTGGGCAGCTTGGTAACATGCAGGTCCGGCTCTACCAACGGTGCAACACGTCACGTGCATTTGTACGGGGCGGCAAGCTTGGGGGGGGGGGGGGGGGGGAAATCGTTTTACTTATTTTTACAATCCCGACAAAATATTCCGCCTGGGAGCCGCGCTGGTGTAATGGTTACCACACTGCGCTAGCGATCAGGTGTTCATGGTTCAAGCCCGGGCGCGGGCATTTGTAGGAGTGTCATCGACCGGGATTTTGACTGAATAACCTGAACGGTTCCTGAAATAAACCCTCTGTGGGTGGTGTCACGGTGTGTTCGAAGGTTTTGTCTAGATTATTTTAAAATTCCTTACTTTTCTATTCCTTCACATTTTGTCTGTTTTCTCTACGAAATATTTGCACCTGCGGTCTGTTCTTTAGCTGTTTTTCAAGTCTTTACTAATAGTTCTGCCATACGATTCTAATGCTGTCTTCTCCTACAAAGACATTAAAAGGTATTTCTTTAGGGACGTCAGTACAATTTATTCGCTTGGTCGAAACCACAGTGGTTCCCAGAGGATTATATTTCCGTGTTCAGTGGTCAACTGAAGACCGCCACGATAAACTTCCGGAATGGCTGAACGAGAGACGGGAATTGATTAACTTGACGTGGGAATCAGGAATTTATTTTTTTATCGACTGTTCTATGATGGTGGCTCGAATGTTTCAGTTGTTTTCGAGTGTGCATTCAAGGAAGTTGATTTTGCTCAGTGTTAGTGTGCTATGTGTTACAGTGATAAATACGTTTTTTAAACGTTTTATGGAAATTAGTACAGTGGTTCAGCCTCCATTCATTACTAAATGATACATTTTATTGTAGGGTTTATTAAAACAGTTTTAATATTCAAATAGATATCATGTCCGATAAAAGAAAAAAAACTATCAGGTGCCGAATATCGAAAACAGAAACTGAAAAAAGAACGTGATATTCAAAAACATAGCGGGGCTTTACATAAATATCTAAAAACTGAAACAGCTGATGTAGGACCGAAGAAAAAAAGGAAATGTACCGAAACAAATAATTCTGAGCTCATGGCAAGTACTTCTAACTCGGACCCCAGTAACGTAGATATTACTATCAATGTCGAAAATGAGACTGATTTGACCGTTTCCAATTCCAGAGATTTAAGTGATGAACTTGAGAGGTACACTGATCCGGCAAGGTGGAATCCTTCTTTAAGCGATACTGAAAGACTGAAAATCGTAAAAAAGGCCTGCTAGAGAGACCAAAAAATGAGTTCGTTTTTCCGCGCAGCTCTAATGGTCGGAGATTTTCACTAAATTTTTACACTAGGAAGCTAAACAATGGAGAACATATTAATCGATCATGGTTAATGTATTCAAAAGACAAAGATTCTGTATTTTGTTTCTGCTGTAAGTTGTTTTCCTGTAATAAAATGTCACTCACTACTGATGGCTATAATGATTGGGGTCATTTGTATCTAAAAACCACTTGGAGTCCCATACAAAGTGGATTGATTTATCGTCCAGGCTTAAATCAGTACAGACAATTGATTCAATGCAACAAAAGTTCTTAAATTCAGAAGTTCGACACTGGAGCCTAATTGCTATTGTCCAGTTCTTGAGCCAACAATGCTTGCCATTTCGTGGAACATCTGATAAATTATATGACCCTAACAATGGAAATTGTTTAAAGCTTGTTGAACTGATTGCAAGATTTGATAGTGCTATGTGTGAACATTTAATGAGAGAAGCTCGTGGATCGACCCAAGATTACCTTGGGGAAAACATTCAAAATGGATTGATTGCTCTTCTCTCTGGAACCATAAAAAAGAAATAATTTCTATGGTGGAGAAAGCTAAATATTATAGCATAGTTGCAGACTGTACTCCCGATGTAAGTCACATTGAACAATTAACACTAATTGTAAGATTTGTTAATACGAATCCAGATGATACCAACATTCATTAGCATTTTCTTGGTTTCATTGCTGTAGAAGTCACTACAGGCTCAGCGTTAACCGAATGCATTCTAAGAAAATTGTCAGACATGGATATTCCAATCGCAAACATGCGTGGCCAGGGGTATGACAATGGATCAAATATGAAAGGAAAACATTCAGGAGTTCAACAACGTATTAGGGACTTGAACCCGAGAGCTTTTTATACCCCTTGCTGTTCTCATTCTCTCAACTTGGTGGTCAATGATGTCGCGATGTCATCTAGAGAAGGGGTTTTATTTTTTGAAACGGTTCAGAAATTGTATGTGTTTTTCTTAGCGTCAACACTGCGTTGGGGAATCCTTAAGAAACATATTACAACTCTAACGCCCAAGCCACTAAGAACAACTCGCTGGGAATCTAGAATCGAGGCCATTCGTCCTTTAAGATATTATATTGAGGAATTTTATGATGCATTGATAGAAATTGCTGATGACGAGTCAGTAGACAAAATGGCGAGACATGAAGCTGAAACCCTTGCCCTAAAACTCAGAGATTTTACATTTTTATGTTGTCTGGTTATATGGCACTATGTTTTAAACGAAATTAATGTTGCTAATAAAGTGTTGCAAAGCATACAAATGGAATTGACTAGTGTCATTACAACTTTGAGAAATGTTCTCCAAAGCCTTAAGAATCTCAGAAATGATGAATCATTTCAAAATTTTCTTGTTGAAAATTAGCTGAGAAAGTTGAAGCTGATCCTGATTTGATACCAACGTTTGAATGTACTAGAGTGCGTCGGCAGAAAAAGCAACACAACTATGAAGCAAGAGATGAACCTATTTTGGATCCCAAAACTAAATTCAAAATTGAATTTTTCTTTTTTATTATTGATGTTGCAACTAATTCTATTGAAGAAAGGTACCAGCAATTGGAACATCACAGTTCACATTTTTCCTTTTTATATAACATCCCTAAATTGAAATGTGAGACGACAAATGAGCATTTAAACAAATGTAAAAACCTAGAAGGCGTTTTAACACATCAAGAAAATAGAGACATTGATGCCATTGAGCTATGTGATGAACTGAAAGTAGTATCCAAATTATAATATAATATAATAGCCCCTTCAGTCACAACTGACTACGGGAATGCGCCCCTGAGGTGACAGCCCTCAGTTGCTTATTTTCCTGGTGCTCCTTTCGACGTTTTCTCCCCTCCTCTGCTTGTTGTGTGAGCCTCTCTTCGCCCAATCTGAGGTGGCGCCGTAAATAGCATCGCCACTTAGTGCGATCGGCAGCTTCATCCTCCCATGTAGCTGGATCCATGTCCAGTGCCCTCATATCTCTCTTGCACACATCTTTGAACCTCAGCTGTGGTCGCCCAACTGTTCTCTTGCCATCTGCTAATTGTCCGTAAAATATATCTTTTGGAATGCGACCATCTTCCATGCGGCGAACATGGCCAAGCCAGCGAAGTCTGCGCTGTCTAAGCAGTGTATACATACTTTGACGGCCAGCACGAGACAACACCTCGACATTTGTCACTTTATCTTTCCACGAGATGTCGAGGATGTGGCGTAGACACCGTAAATGGAAGGTATTGAGCCTTCTTTCTTGCTTAGCATAGGTCGTCCAGGTCTCGCTGCCATATAGTAGTGTGCTGGTGACGCAGGCGTTATATACCGCAGCTTTGGTCTTCGTTGTGAGTTTGGAGTTTCCCTAAACACGCGATGTGAGGCGGGCAAAGGTAGCTGCAGCTTAGTCAATGCGGCTGTCGATTTCTGTATCCAGTGAGAGTTTGTCATTGATGGTAGAACTTAGGTATGTGAAGTGGTGCACCACTGCCAATTCATAGTTATCTATAGTGATAACTGGTGCAGCACCCACATCCTGACTCAGCACATTCGTTTTCTTTAGACTTATTGTGAGGCCAAAGTCCTTGCATGCTTTAGTGAAGCGATTCATCAAGCTCTGAAGCTCCTGTTGGCTTTTAGTGACGACTGCAGCATCATCAGCGAACAACAAGTCTCTTATAGTAACCCTTCTGATTTTTGTTTTTGCCTTCAGCCTTGAAAGATTAAACAGACGGACATCTGACCTAGTGTGAAGGCATATTCCTTCAGTTGCATCTCTGAATGCATGTTTCAAGAGTAAGGCAAAGAAGATCTCGAAGAGGGTCGGAGCCAGAACAAAGCCTTGTTTAACGCCACTTCGTATGTCAAAGGGCTGTGACGTACTTCCAGCATATTGGACTGTTCCCTTCATGTCGTCATGGAATGACTTTATCATTTCCAGCATTTTAGAAGGGCAACCTATTTTCAGGAGGATTTTGAAGAGTCCATCCCTACTAACCAGGTCAAATGCTTTTGTGAGGTCTATAAAAACGATATATAATGGTCTTTTCTGCTCTCTTGATTTTTCATGAAGCTGGCGGAGATCATGTCTGTTGTTGATCTGCCAGCTCGAAATCTACGCTGTGACTCTGGATATATGCGCTCAGCTAACTTGTGTAGTCGCATTAAGATGACTTTGGCAAAAACCTTACGAACAATACTAAGAAGAGAGATGCCTCTGTAGTTATTGCAATCACTTCTGTCTCCTTTATTTTTATACAGTGTTACAATCTTGGCATCTCGCATGTCTTGATGAATAGTTGTCTATTCCCAGCACTGGCATAGCATCCTATGCAGGGGATGTAATAGTGTGTTCTTACAGCATTTGATTAAATCAGGAGGAATCCCATCACTGCCTGGTGCTTTGTCAGAGGCCGAGCTATCAATGGCCTTGCTGAGTTCCTTTAATGTTGGTTCGGCATCCAGCTCCTCCATAGTTGGCAGACATTTTACAGCATCAAGGGCTGCAGGCGTAACGGTATTTCCTTTAGCGTAAAGCTCAGAGTAGTGCTCGACCCACCTCTCCATCTGCTTACCCTTATCTGTTAGCTTCTCTCCACTGATGGTTTTTAGCGGTGCCGTTTTACTTTTTTTGGGGGCCAAGTGCTTTCTTTATACCGTCATACATTTGTCTAATGTTGCCTGTTTGCGCTGCGATCTGGATGCTCTCACTGAGCTGGAGCCAATAGTCATTTGCACAGTGTCGAGCAGTTTGTTGAACTTTGCTTCTCGTAGCCTTCAGGATCTGTAGGGTTATGGCACTCGGTGAACGTTTGTATTCATTCGTAGCACTGCGCTTAGCTTCAACGACAGGTGCCATCACATCTGATGAAGCATCAAACCAGTCATTTGACTTTGCCGATTTCTTACCAAAGTTGGCAAGTGCAGTACTTTGAATTGTGTTCCGTAGATGTTCTCAGTTCTCTGTAATAGTATCACCATACTGAGGGCTACTGAGCACTTTCTTAAAGGTCGCAGTAAATTGAGCGATCATGACAGGGTCTGACATCTTGCTGGTATCAATGCGTGGTTTTCCTTCATGTCTGACACGATAGAGTTTTCTTGGTTGTGCTCTGATTTTGCAGCAAACCAAGGAGTGATCTGTATCATAGTCTGCACTATGGTGCGAGCGCGTGGAGAGCACAGACATGAGAAGTAGCCTTCTGACGAGAATCAGGACCAGTTGGTGCCAGTGCTTGGATCGTGGGTGTCTCCATGACACCTTATGCTGGGGTTTTGTCTGAAAGTAGGTGTTGGTCACGCAGAGGTCATGGTGGACACACAACTCTAACAGCCGTTGTCCATTTTCATTCATCTTGCCAATACCAAACCTGCCCAGACACGAAGGCCATGAAACATTATGGGCACCCACTCTAGCGTTAAAGTCACCAAGGAGAACAAGCTGTTCTTGCCTAGATATGCTTTTGATGACTGCTGCTAGATTCTCGTAGAACTCATCTTTAGCTTCTGAGGCAGAGTACAGAGTAGGAGCATACACACTGACAAGGGTGATGGGACCTTTGCTAGGTTGCAGGCGGAGCGTTAACAGGCGTTTTGACCCATTCTCACCTGGTTCAACCATTTTAGTTAGCGATTTTTGACCACAAAACCTACTCCGTGTTCTCTAGTTTTTTTAAGATCTTTCCCTTGCCAATAAAATGTGTAGTCCTTCTCGCTCACCGTTCCAGAGCCCGCCAGGCGCGTTTCCTGAAGTGCAGCTATATCCACCTGAAGTCGTTTAAGCTCATCATTAATTATGGCTGTCTTCCTTAATTTGTTTACGTCCTGTAGGTTTTCGGATAGTCCAGTCAACATAGTCCGGACGTTCCAGCATCCCAATCTGAGAGTTTGCTTATTTCTATTATTACGATAATTGCTTGGTGCAAAGTTTTCTGTCTACAGTTCGGGTTTGACCCTAATCCCCATGCACCCAATGGGGAAAGCAGACAGCAGGGACAACACCTTCTTTACTGGGGGCTGCCCAGCTTGAAGCGAGCGGTAGCTGTCCAATGAGATCCTAGAACCTCTCCCACTGTCGGAAATAACCCCTGGCACCATGCCCTACGCCAATTGGGCAAAATGCTTATAACCGGTAACTGCTACTTCCCGTGTTTTGCCGACACCTATAGGTTGAAGCTGGAGTGTCCTCTCCAGGGCGCGAGCTTGGGCACAGTTATATGGAGATCAAGCTGTTGCCCATGCAGCATGTTCCCCCTCTCCACATAGCTGGTAGATCCAAAGGAATGGCAGCAGCCGATACAGTTTGGTACCAGCCACGTCGCATTAGTTGCCAGAATAATGTCGAATCGACATTACTGCCTTAGGGACTACGACTCCGGATGTATCCTCAGAGTTTACTCCCGAAGCCAATTCCATAAATGCATATTCCCGCAAGGCAGCGGTGGTTTGAATTCAGAGTTCCTTCTCTTAGATAAGCTACCAACCAAGGATCACGAGCCCTATCTGCCCGACGCTGCTGGTTTAAAGGCGCCAGTCGCTCGCCTTTGCCCCTTCTCCCGTCAGTGAAAACAGTTCCACCGGGCTCAAATTGAGCCACACGTGAAGGCCGGGAGCTGGACTTGGTTGTCAGAGTCTGCTTGAGGCGCATGCCATAGAAGTATCCAAATTAGTACCAGAAAATACACCGCCAATTGAAGTTCTTCGTTATATTATTGAAAATAACATTGCTCCTAATGTCGCTATAGCCTTAAGAATATTACTTACTTTGCCTGTAACGGTAGCAAGTGGTGAGCGTAGTTTTTCAAAACTGAAACTTATTAAATCTTATTTTCGCTCAACAATGGCCGAAACTAGATTGGAAGGATTTGCCATGATTTCAATTGAACATGAAATCGGTCAAAAATTAGACTACGCAGACATTATTTCTACTTTTGCAAATATGAAAGCAAGAAAAGTGTCTTTTTGAGCAGTACATACTTCAAACAATATAAATTCAAATAATGTGAAAATAGTGCTAAAAACTATGACATGTACATACTATAGTTAAGTGTTTGTGACTCAATAGTTCATCGTTCCACATGAGAAGAGCATCCCCTATATGTAAGTAATGTAATTACATTTATTTCATTTAATTGTCTCTAATAAAGTCAATAGTTTATTTTATGACTATACAGTATTTTCATCAATTTATCAATACATTATTATTAATGGTACTATTTAAAATTAGGCTAATGGTCATGAAATTAATGTTGAAGACATCGTCACTGTAGTACATGGTAATGTGCATACATAAAGTTCATAAATGGATCTTGCAAATCCTATGAGCTGATATATATATATATTCCAGCTTACAACAGCGTCAGCTTCATATCATAATGTACATAAGTCTAACAAACTCCTCTCTGATGCTATCCGATCAGATATGTAAATGAGTTCACCACTGAACGCACGGGAATGGCGTTTCAAGAGTACAGGTCAGATTGACCTTTGTAGATTTTCTAAGTCTAACCTCGCTGTAGATACCGTCGCTAGCATTGCGACGTTCAAAGAGCATAGAAACTGTTCTCTGGGCCTAGCATGACCCGTATACATCTAAATCTCAGGTATGAAGATACCTGGGGTGTAATCTCTAGTAGAAGAACCTCTCCTTCCTGTAACTGGTAACTGAGCAGAGAACGACCAATGTCAAACATCAAAATAGATTACAGATTTGAACATAAGGAGAGTATTACCTTGCTTCGAAATCACACCACAACACATACGCCTCCAGGCGTTTTCGAATCATATAGGGAAAGACCTCGTTAGCTAAACTAACTCACAGGAGGACTACCAATTCCCTATCAAAAGATCACAGACGCAGGATGCGTCCTCTCTGCTCAAAACATCTTGTCGAATCCCCCTGACCGGAAGATCTTTCTCCAACTCACTTAAAGTTTAGACATGCGCAGAACGCATACACCTGAGTAAGACTCAAAACGAGACGATGAAGGAGACATTCCAAGCAAAGATATAACGAAATCCACGCCTTATATGGACAGGGAATAAAACATCAACTCTGGTTTCAATCATTCCAAGAAACAGTTGACCGATGCTACCATATAAGGATAATGACCTGACATCGATCGAAAAAATGGACCGGCGAGTCAGGACACAAGAGAAGGTAACCACCATTGAAAATGTAATCACAGTCAAACAAGGGTTATTTACCTTCGACCATGAAAAAATTACAGTGTACAATTCAGGCAAGTTAATTATACAAAGTCTTAGAAAATTCTGTGCGTAACAGATTATTGCACCCCCCGGGGAAAAAATGAATCTTTTTTTTTAAATCCTAGAGCCAGAACGAACAGGCTCCTAACGCACGTATGATGCGCGGATATAATGCCTAATATGAGGCTAGCTCGACGCATGGAGCGACAGGTGAGATTATATCTCACTTCCTTAGAGAAAATATATCCCTAAGTGTACACGTATATTCCAGGGAGGTGCCACCAACATATGCCACAGCGATGGCAACATCATGATGCAAGCAAAATTATAGTCATACAAATCTATGAAATTAAATATATTATCATAGTATTAAACAATGAAGTGTCATGAAAAGAGAGGTGTCATATACTAATATACCGCATTAGAGAATTACACATCTTAAACCAAAAATTACATTATACAAGCATGTAATAATTGACCTAATGTCCATACTCTCGCAGACGTCAATGATGTGCTGCGAAAATATCAATAACAGAAATCTTTATGATAAATGTTAAATTTCTTAATACATTAATCAAAATACAATATATAAATTGTGGCCATGTGAATTTTTGGCCCATATATTGCTAACTAAGCCTTCTTCCGTTATAACAAAATCGGTAACAGAAAAAGGAAATTATATGGTACAATGCTATAAATTCCCAAAAAGTGAGAACATATGTGCTGATATATCATTATAGTCGAGAACTGTTATAGATCTCGACGTTTATCAGGAAATATATGACAGAAGAATTAAGTGGAATCATGTGGGCATCTGGACAGAATGTCTGCCATCACATTATCCGAACCACGGATAGCTCGCACCGTGAAATGAAAGGGTTGAAGAGCTATGGCATATCGAGTGGACCTCGAGCTCTTCAAGTTTTTGCTCTGAATAGCAGTAAGAGCTTTCTGGTCGGTTTCCACAATGAAATGTGCGCCTAGAAGGAATCTTTGTAACTTGAGAATTGACCAAACCATAGCCAATAATTCACGGTCTAAAACCGAATAATTCCTTTCTGCAGCATTTAATTTCCTAGAGATATACATCACCGGATGCAGAGTATCCGAATACTCCTGCATTAGTGCTGCCCTAATCCCAGTGGACGAGGCGTCACTTCGAAGAACAAAAGTCTTCTCAATAGTAGGTAACCTAAGGATAGGTGGAGATGAAAATAGAGTTTTAATCTGGTCCAATGAGGATTGGCATTCTTGAGACCAGCGGATCAGATTAGGCGATCCTTTCTTCAATAAAGTAGAAAGAGGTGCCATAATGGAGGACAGATTCGGAATGAATCGTCCGTAAAATTGTATCAAACCTAAGAGACTACGCACTTGTTTTTTCGTCTTAGGGACAGAAATGTTTAGTATTTTTGAAACATTGTGGTCCTCTGTCTTTAAAAGACCATGACCAACACGATGACCCAGGAAAGAAATCTCGCTAAATCCTATAAAGGCTTTAGAGGGTTTTGCAGTTAAATTATATTCACGAAGAGTAGACAGCAATTCGTATAAACCCAGATAGTGATCTCACAGGAATCACTGAACAGACAGATATCGTCTAAGTATGCTATGACATCTGTACGATATGAGAGAATTCGACGCATCATGCGTACGAATGTAGCAGGGGCGTTCATAAAGCCGAAAGGCATGAAATTCCATTGAAATAAACCCCTAGGTGTAGAAAAAGAAGTAAGAGGTTTGGCTTGTTCAGTTAAAGGAACTTGCCAATAACCTTTCGACAAGTCAAGTTTGGTAAAGAATCTAGAATTAGAAAGTTTGTTTAGTAGTTCTTCTAACGAAGGCATAGGTTCAGCATCAAACTTCGTAACTTGGTTCAATTTGCGATAATCAACGCAAAGGCGAATGTTATTGTCTTTCTTTCGAACAATAACCATGGACGAAGAGTATGCTGAAATGGATGGTTCGATTATTCCCAATCGTATCATCTCATCCAATTCTTTCTCGACTTGTGACTGAAAATGGATAGGTATAGGATAGGGTCTGACTCTGATAGGATTATGGTCAGTAAGTACTATGTCATGTTCAATGACATGTGTGTGTCCCGGGATGTCGGTAAGGACATCCTGAAATGTTTGTAACATCGAAGAGACTTGTCGATGTTCCTCAGCGGAAAGATTAGGAGAAACGGTAACGTTTTTCCAAGATTCCGTAGAATGAAGTGGGATCACAGGAAGAGGAAGATTGACATCAGAAAAAGTAGTTTCCTCATCCTGTATAACTGACAGGGATGAGTAATGACCATGAGGTACTGGAGAATCGTCCGTCGCCTGGAAAATAGGCTGCAAATAGTCAGGTCGTTCATGAAATTCCGAGAGCATATTTATGTGGAAAGTTTTATGCTTTCCATCAATATCGACAACATAGTCGACGTCGGAAATTTTAGAGACTATTGCATACGGACCTTTCCATGCAATAAGAAGTCTGTTCTCCCTTGAAGGAAGTAGGACGAGTGCTTTGTCACCTGGACAAAGTTGTCGTAGACATCTGTTCTTATTTGCAAATAGCCTTGCCTTTTCTTTAGCAAATTCGGATGAAGAAGTTGCTAGTTTGCATGCCTCGATGATCTTTTGCCTAAGAGCAATGACATACTCATAAGAAGATTGAGTGTCATCGCTAATATTATCGGCAGTGATAAGATCGTGGAGTAAAGACATAGGGCCGCGCGGTCGCTCGCCAAAGACAAATTCAAAAGGAGAAAACTCTGTGTTCATTGGGGACCTCTCTATAAGCAAAGAGAGCCGCGGGTAAAACCCTGTCCCAATCCTGAGGATGATCCTCAGTTATCTTACCAAGTAAAGTCTTGAGTTTTCTATTCAAACGCTCAACTAACCCATTAGACATTGTGTGATAGATACTGCTGAGAGACCTTTTAATATGTAAGATAGACATTACCTGTGACATAGTGTCAGATATAAGTTGAGTGCTATGGTCTGACAATATTTCTCTGGGGAATCCCAAGCGAGAAAATATCAGCCAAAGAGCGTCTGCGATATCAGCAGTGGAGATGCTCTTAAGAGGTATAGCCTCTGGCCAACGTGTGCACATATCGACACATGTAAGGATAAATTGATGTCCTCTGGCCGACTTGATCCTAAAAGGACCGATAATATCTATTGCCATTTTATGAAACAGCCGAATAGGAATGTCAGCAGCCTGGATAGGCGCAGCATGTCGTGGTCCTTTAGATTTGACCTCCTGACATACTTTGCAAGATCGACAATAAATACGTATGTCCTTGCTCACAAATGGCCAAAAGAAAGCCGCAAGAACCCTCGACTTTGTACGGGAAAAACCCATATGTCCAGCACATTGTGAGTCATGAGCACGTTGCAATATTTGCAATCTCATACTCTTAGGCACAAGAATTTGAGAATGTGCAGACGTAGTCGAGTCTTGTACCATACGCACAAGTACGCCGTTCTTCATAGAAATCGAAGACTTTCTATTTGTATTTTGATTCGGATCACCTTTTTTCGCTAGAATGAAGAATTTTTGTAAAGAAGGATCTTCTACTTGCAATTTTATAAAAGAGTCACGTGAAATAATCAAGTGACTATTTTGGCTATTTACTTCATTATTATCAGTTAATGAAGTTTGAGGTGTTTCCAGAGCTTGTGCTCATGTGACCACTGCATTAGTAGCTTGTATATTTTGTTCCACCCAAACAGCAATCTGCTGTGGGGTACATTCTCTAACTCCGTGAATACGACCAATAATAAGGTCCGCTATAGAGTTAGGTAGAAGACACGCGTGGACATCTCCCATAAAGAAGGGAGTAGCAATATGTATTATGGCAGTAGGATACTTTTCCAAAGTGCCACCAAATGTGACACATTTGATAACTTTTCCTGTAGCACAGGATGGATCTACAAGAGATTGTCTAACACCAATAGTAGTACATCCAGAATAAAAAAGGACTGAGACTGGATTACTATTTACAAGACCCTTATGTAGGATAAGAGAACCTCTCCCGTCATGCGCAACTGCAGCAGGAAGAGCGGGAAGAGGGTGACCACAGCTCAAAGTAGTTACGGTAGTCGGTTCGAACAAAGTACTGCATTGGGGACATTTAGTTGCCCTACCAAAGTCAAAGGCAGAACATGTGATAGCAGCACTAGAGTTTTTATTATCATCAACCTGTTTACATGCTCCCCGAGACTCTTGCTGTACAGAGTTTGTCTGTTGATATCTCTTTCTTTTATGTTGAGATCTACCGCGACCATTATTGCCTCTGAAATTATTATTATACTCTCTACAGTAATTGTTATCCTGGTGTGAATCCCAGTTTCCATAACTGTCATTATCATTTCTATATTGATGAGGTCTCCGCGAAAAATAGTTTTGATTGCCTCTATATTGACTACCTCTGCGGAAATGCCTAAAATTATTGGGTGTAGTATACCGAGGACTATCAGCTTGTCTCCAGTTCTTCGAAGAAGAATCACCATGTGATTGATTGCCATGATTCTGAGCATAATTACGGTTACTCTTTCTATTAAAATTTTGTTGAGTACCTTGAAATTTACGCATGAAGTTTGGGCCATATGGTGCTGCCGAAGCAACCGGCAAACCTTCTTTTACTCTAGAGTTGCTAATGGTTACTTCAGGGTGCGCAGTGACATACTGGCAACAGTATTCTTCCATTTCTTTTATGTTTTTAGGCTTACGCTCATGAAGAAAAGCAAGAAAAGATTCATTGACAGAAGACATAACCTTGTCTCTAAGTAGTAAGTCCATAAGTGCTTCAAATGTATGTTCTGTCTTAGACAGCTCAACCCAACGTGTAAAAGTAAGACGTATCTTTGAAATGAATTCAGAGAATTCTACTCCAGTTTCTGGCAACATATTTTTTAATTGAAGACGATAGCCGTCTTCGTTCAGTTGGTATTTCTTTTACAAGACCGCCCTGACAACCTCATAATTGTTCTTGTCAGGCTCATCTACCATGCTTAACATACTCAAAGCATCACCTCTAAGTATATTGGACAACTGATAAACATACAGTGATTTATCTATGTTATGTGTTTTACATGAACGTTCGAATCTATCCAGATAAAACGTTATATCGTCACTGGAAGCATTGAATGCTGGTAGTTTAATCTTAAAAGTACTAGCTTTATCAGAAGATGACCCCTTATTTGGATCATTAGCATTACCCATGTTCATCAACTTTAACTTTTCTAACTCCAAAGCTAAGAGTTTTTCTTCATGCTCCATTTTTGCTTTTCTCTCCTCAGCCTCTCTTTGTAACTTTTTCTCTTCAGCCTCGGCTTGTAGTCTTTTATTTTCAGCATCTAATTGTAGCTGAATTCTTCTCTCCTCAGCTTCTGTGTCCAATCTTTTATTCTCAGCATCTATTTGTAGCTGGATTCTTCTCTCCTCAGCTTCTTTGTCCAATCTTTTATTCTCAGCATCCATTTGTAGCTGGATTTTTCTCTCCTCAGCTTCAGCTTCTCTTTTCTGTTTTTCCATTTCCATCTGGAATTTTCTTTCATCTGCCTGCATCTGCAGTCTCAGATTCTCAGCATCTATCTTCTTTTGCTCAGCTTCTCTGTCTAATCTTTTATTTTCCTCTTTTTGTCTTTTCTCCTCAGACTTTAGTGCTTTAGTCCATTGAGTATTTGCATACTCTTCTAATTTATCACCAGTCTTACCAAGGGCTTTCCCTTGCTCAATAAAGTACTCAAGTGTAGACATGATGTCTAATATTATGAGTCCAAAACCTGAAATAATTAATTATCTTATTTCAACCTTAATAGTAACAAGACTTAAATAAAGTACTTGTATAATCACAATGTTTATCCCAATCTCTGTGGGAAACAAGTCTTTGACAAAGAACTTGTATTATCAAATGTATAATAATATCACAAGTCACTTCTTAATCATAAGGGCACTACACATCTAATAGTGCATAACCACATATCCATCAGTTATTTATCATAACTGCACTACACAGTTAATAGTGCATAAGCAACAACCACCAGTTAGTTATGATATGTGCACTACACAGCTAATAGTGCATAAGCAAATATTTAACAATAGTGAATGCTAACTAAGAACTATGTAAATAATAACAAAGATCCAAAGCAATGTAAACAATAATAAAGATCAAAGACAATACGAAAACATTCGCAAAAGTCAACTAAATAAACAGCGAAAATTAAATAAATATCACAATGAATGTGATGACAAATGCGAAAAGGTAAACAACAAATGACGTTACAGTGTATAAACGAAAATGGTGTATAAAACTGAATAATATGAAAGAGGAGACCTACAAAATACAAACAAATCACAACAAAACTAAAGAACAGAAAAATGTTACAAAAACAACGAAGAAAAAACACACCTCGTCACAACTAACAAAAATAGCAACAGATGTTGCATGCAAATTTTCAATTAAGAAAATTGCTCCTACTGAACGCTATTATAAGACCTCTATGACGTGGTATACCTTATAATAGTCACCTACCCAACCGACACGCTGAAATATAAACAATAAATATACAAATAACATATAACATGTAAACATATAACATATAAACAGTTAGGATGTGAAAATACAGAAGGCTCAGTTAGATTATAAGGGCACAGTTCACAAACAAAACAGGCCACTTATCTTATTTATCTCCTATCGTCAACACGGTGTAGAACAGTTGGTGATCAGCATTCTAAGGATAGATGATCCAACGTTGATCGCACATCTGAACTTGCATCCATAACACCGCAAAGACGACGGTTACTAACTTGAACCTCAGATGAAGTATTGCAGAAAGTATGGAACTTGTACTTATCAGTGTAACAGCAACACGCTTCACTCGGCACTTGACCTTCTAAATGCAGCAAAATTGATTCAATCGGCACTTGACCTTCGAACTACAGCAAAATTGATTCAATCGGCACTTGACCATCTGAATGCGGCAAAATTGATTCATTCGGCACTTGACCATCTGAATGCGGCAAAATTGATTCAATCGGCACTTGACCATCTAAATGTGGCAACGCCGTGTACTTTCACAATCCATCTAAATGCAGCAACGCCGCGTACTTTCAAAATCCATTTAAATGCAGCAACGCCGGGTACTTTCAAAATATTTCAATGAAGATGTAGATTTCTTGAAGTAAGTGTAGATCATGAACTTGATTGCTGAGTACTGCATGGGTTACTGACCCCGAGAGTGCTGATACCAAACAAAACCAGTTATTGGCCACCAAAAATGATAAGGGTGGTTTAGGCTGACTACTGGCCACTATGAACGGTAAGCCTCCAATGTTGCAGGTATAAGTCCATAGTCGTTGCTAGTGTGTAGCCATATAAAGTCCCACCCCTATATAGACACCAGGTAGGTTATAGGATGGAGTGTGAGGTGTCTTGTCTGGTTTATGGGTGCTGGCTGCGAGTGTAGGTGATGTGGTTTCACAGGTTCACAACATATGTGGTATGACATGAAAAGTCATAGAAGGGTGTAAACTGCTATTGACGTTTTCCATCGTTTATTTTCTGACGCCACAAAACAGGTACTGTACATCCATTTTACAAAAGACATAGTCACTGTAGTACATGGTAATGTGCATACATAAAGTTCATCAATGGATCTTGCAAATCCTATGAGCTGATATATATATATATATATATATATATATATATATATATATATATATATATATATATATATATATATATATATATATATATATATATATATATATATTCCAGCTTACAAAAGCGTCAGCTTCATATCATAATGTACATAAGTCTAACAAACTCCTCTCTGATGCTATCCGATCAGATAAATGAGTTCACCACTAAATGAGTCAGATTCACCACTCGCTGTAGAACGCACGGGAATCAAAGAGGCGTTTCAAGAGTAAACAGGTCAGATTGTAGAAGAACCTCTCCTTTGTAGATTTTCTAAGTGCTTCGAAATCACACCACAACACATACGCCTCCAGGCGTTTTTATTAAAAGATCACAGACGCAGGATGCGTCCTCTCTGCTCAAAACATCTTGTCGAATCCCCTGACCGGAAGATCTTTCTCCAACTCACTTAAAGTTTAGACATGCGCAGAACGCATACACCTGAGTAAGACTCAAAACGAGACGATGTAGGAGACATTCCAGGCAAAGATATAACGAAATCACGCCTTATATGGACAGGGAATAAAACATCAACTCTGGTTTCAATCATTCCAAGAAACAGTTGACCGATGCTACCATATAAGGATAATGACCTGACATCGATAGAAAAAATGGACCGGCGAGTCAGGACACAAGAGAAGGTAACCACCATTGAAAATGTAATCACAGTCAAACAAGGGTTATTTACCTTCGACCATGAAAAAATTACAGTGTACAATTCAGGCAAGTTAATTATACAAAGTCTTAGAAAAATTGTGTGCGTAACACTAGGCTTTCTAGAGAAATTACATTTTCCTGTTACATTCTTACACTCTCTCCTGTGAAAAACATCAAGTACCCGCAGCGAACGCAACACGAGAACCCACCAGACACAAAGAACACAAACCGATCTACCATGAGATCAGCCCTTCATGAAAATGCACAACACACCTTACCCGCCCCTCAAAGAAGTGCTCCCGTAACCAACAAATTACCTAACAACGATCAGAACGCTACCTACAGCCAGGAAGCCGAACGTTACGATGTTATGTTTCTTCCACTACCTATAAGACAGCTCCTCACAAACACATTATATGACAGTTCAACAAGCAGTGCCACAATGTCCCTGACCCAAAAATCTCCTACAAGTGTTGAAACCACTGCAGACGAAATCTACAGTCGTCATGCTTCCTCCCGTAGCCTTCCTGGTCGTGCTCAGTGGAACCCAGAACTTGGCTACCTGATGCAATTCAGTCCTGCGTCACTCGGCCAAGCACTAATGATTTCTGTGCAACGCGGGCCCTACTATATACCTGACAGAGACATCCATTATCGATGATGAATCCACTCATTTTTTATTTATTTATTTTTTTTTTTAATTGACTTAATCCCTGCGACCAAAGCCGTCTCTCCCCTGAAAAATTAGTTGATTACTGTGACGCATAAAGTAATAAGTACTTTGTTACTTTCTCAAAACACTCTAATTTCATTGGCTACAGACCTCCAACAGTTTTTTCATAATTTGCAAGATTTTATTTTATTTTATGTTATTTACTTTTTAAAATTCGTATTCTCTCAGTGTTGCTTAATTAATTTGTTAGAATTTTAGTGTTGTGGTGTGAAAACGTGCGTGCCTACTGTTGTGTGACTATTTTAATATACTACTTACAATTTCAGTTAATTGTAATTTTTTTTAGCAATACTTGTACCAAGTGTTCGTACGTTAAGTACTAACATTTGTCCAGCTATTAGTGATCGCTTACATACATATACAATCAATGTATCGCACGGAGTTACTTTCCGTTGCACTTTAAAGTCGCTAAGGTATATCCTCTCTTAAAACCTGGCTCTTCCGACAATAATAACCTTGGTAACTATAGGCCAATCTCCTTAATATCATCGCTATCCAAACCACTAGAAAAACACATACATAAAATAACACTACAACACCTAGTTAACAACGGCTTGCTAATTGATAGTCAGTCGGGGTTTAGACCTAAACATTCATGTCACACAGCTATAACTAAGATGATTGACAACTGGCACTTAAATATTAATAACGATAACATATGTGGGGCAGTTTTTGTAGACTTTAAAAAAGCATTTGATATGATAGATCACGCTATTTTAATTAGAAAACTAGAAACATCAAAAGTAAACCTTCAACTAGTGATGATAATTAAACCATTCCTTCAGACAGAAAACATGTAGTTTCTTACAATAACTCTTGTTCAAACCCAACAGTAATAAATACCGGCGTTCCTCAGGGCTCTATTCTTGGGCCTCTTAATGACCTTCCACTACACGTCGAGCACGCATCCTGTGACCTATTTGCTGATGACTGTACTATCTACACGAGTGATACAAGTTGCAACACACTCGAACTATCGTTACAAAAAGATACAGACAATCTGATTAAGTGGAGCATCGGAAATCGCATGCTAATTAATATAATTAAAACAAAGTGCATGTTAATATCAACTAACGTGGTGGTCCTGGAAACAGTCTGCAGCAGTGCAGTCTGGCTGAGCGAGTGTGGATCGAAATGAGAAGGTAAACCCGGTTCTAAAAAATGCCGTGCAGAAGTCGGATGTGTCGACCGAAAGGTGCAGATATCACAGCGTAGGCGTAAACAGACACAACGCAACCACCGTCCTTTTTAGGGCGAACGAAGAAGAAGAAGATATCAACTAGACAAAAATTACAAAATTCTGAGAAAACAACACTTCAGATCTTTATTGGTACCTCACCAATTGAAAACGTTAATGAACATAAAACTCTAGGAATTGTCGTTGACTAGCATCTAAATTGGAACTCACATGTTCATGCACTGACCAAGCAAACGGCACAGAAAGTTTACCATCATCATGTGACGTATTCTTTCCAGAACGTTGTCTCCATTACAGCTGCTCTGAACGCATCATGATTCTGGGCAAGTCGACCTGCATCAGCCAAAGACAAGTTCAGACTCTCTGTGATGTCCTGGGTCCACCGTCGTCTAGGTCGACCCCTTCCCTTTTTTCCAGGGACCATGCCTTCCATCACTATTTTTTCCAGACTATTATGTCTTTTTATATGACCGAAAAATTTCAGCTTCCTTATTGCGATGGTATTTAAAAGCCAATGTTCCTGTATGTTTAGTGAGTGCAGTACTTCTCTGTTTACCAGTTAGCTAAAATCAAACATTTCCTAGATGAAGATGAACGAAAATTGTTCTATATATCTCACATACAAACAAACCTTGACTATTGCTCCACAATCTGGGATGGTTGTTCTATGTCCAACTTAAAAAGACTCCATTCACTACAAAAGCGTGCAGTGCGTCTAGTTTCTGACAACTGCCAAATACAGTGTGTAGATCTATATAAAGATCTCAAAATACTGCCTCTAGAAAGCGCTTTCTGTTCAACAAAGCTAAATTTGTTCACAAAATTCTGTCACAGAATGCTCCAACATATCTGTGGCCAATGTTCAAATACAATGAAAGACGCAGTCAACGCCTTAACCAAAATACAAGTGCCCAAGCCTAGGCTTGACTTATTCAAGAAAAGCTTAGCTTACTCTGCTGCTCATCTTTGGAACTATCTTCCACATTATCTAAAAGATAACAACCTCAGTCCCTATTCATACAATCGTAAACTTTTCGAATACTTTACGAGTTCTGATTATCTGCCGCCCCCCCCCCCCCCCCCCCCCCCCCACCCTAATGTGATTATTTTTCCGAACAAATGATATAATATCGAATGTAGGTTTAATGATTATGTTAGTGCTTTTCAACATATTTTGTTTCATGGTAATACTTAGTTTGTACTTTTCAACATATTTTATTTCATGTTTATAATTAGATACTGTGAATGTGAGTATGCTATTATTTTACCTTTACAACGTTGAATTCCTTGAATTGATGGGTAACATGTATGTGAGAATAAATGAAATCAGTATAAAAGACGAGAGAAAGGAAGGGCAGAATTTCAGACGGGCCTGCGAGCCCAATTCTCAACCCTTTGAAAATAAAGTTCGTTCGTTCGTTCGTTCGTTTTCTCTCTCTCTCTCTCTTTCTCTCTCTCTCTCTCTCTCTCTCTCTCTCTCTCTCTCTCTCTCTCTCTCTCTCTCTCTCTCTCCAGTTAGGGAGAGCAAAGAAAAACAAGGAGTTCCTACTCACTTAATAGCAGACTTTCAAAAATTTCAGGAGTTCCGATTCTATACTACCTCAATGTGATCATACTCGAATTATTGTCTGATTTACCGTATAGATGTTTGGATTTGTTTGTGTGGGTTTTTTTTTGGTTTTTTTTTTCATTACGTTCTTGTTTGCTTAAACAAATACTTTATTTTGATTATGATTGAGTAATGTCATTGTATGCTGTTAAATCGTGACAATAAACGCTGCGGTACAGAAAACACCAGGAATTTTTTCAAGTCCACAATACGCTGAGTTTTTAGGCGTACTAGTGAAAGGGCTGTGGCTGAGAGGCGACAGGCGATGTATACTATAAGGGGTGTCAGGAAGAATTTCAGTGGCGAGCGCGCAGTGTCAAGTCTCGTCGGCTTCGCGCAGGTGACTCAGTGTGTGTCCGTAGTTGTGATGTGCTACGGAGCGAACGGAATAATTTGTCTTCTCTTTGTTACTTTCACAATTGCCTCCACGGCTGGCGGAGTTGTGAATTAAGGTTGCTACCATAAGTGAAATGAGTTCATTTTCGATACAAGACAACAGGAGGCTGAGACGCTCGGGAGTCATGACCCAAGTGGGCCCGCCCCCCTTAGAGTTTAAAGGAGTATGTAGGGCCGAAACACTTGTTGGACGGGGGGACTTCTTCTGATGATCAGATTGCTTCCTGTTGTATCGCTCTGTAAAGAGTTTCCTATCATAACCTTTATAATGTTTTAAGCCTTTAATTTAATTTAATGCTTAAAGTAACACGTGAGAATGAAAGGGTATAGTATGCAAGATAAGTAAGAATGGAAGGGCAGAATGTTAGACGGGCCTGCGAGCCCAATTCTTAACCCTTTGAAAATAAAGTTCGTTCGTTCGTTCGTTCGTTCCTTTCCTTCCTTATTACCCGACCCGTATCGTGCTTTTTCGCTTCATCTAGCGATATTATAACGTATCTATCTATCGCCCCGTCACCACCCCATACGATTCGCCAATAGTTCAGATGTTATAGTTCTATCCATCTAAGGCAGCAGCTATCCATCTTGTTAGCCGAAGGAAGTGGCGTACCGAGGGTTTTTAGCGCCCGGGGCGAACCAGGACAATTGCGCCCTCGGTCACCGCCAGATAAAATACGTGCTCATGTTCCAGACAAATCAAAGGAAGTTTAAAAGACTACATCAAGCACGGTCGTGAATTTTGAATTATATTAAGAACGACTGTATGAATTATTTGAAAAATATGAAATTTAAGAGTTAATTAAACACGAAACAAAAGAAATAAACCGCTCTATTTAATAAGCTTTTTATTAACAGTATAAACAATATACTGCAGATATTTATTTTCTACTATGGTACAGACAGACATCTTCACATACCTAGGATGCATAGTAACACCAGACGGCGGGGCAGGCAAAGACATCAACATCAGAATGAATAAGGCAAAAACAGCCTCTTTTAGCATAAACAACATCTGGAAGTCCTCTCAATACAGCACAAGCACAAAATTAAGATTATATCAGAGCTGTGTGCTTTCTGAGCTTCTCTATGGTGCGGAATGCTGGAGAGTTACTGAGAAGGAAATGTCGAAATTGTCCTCTTTTCATACAACATGCCTAAGAAAAATTCACCGAATCTTTTGGCCGAATACCATCACCAACCAAGATCTGCTTTCTCGGAGCAAGCAAGAGGACATGCACACCATCATAGCTGGCAGACGCTGGAGCTGGGTTGGCCATGTCCTCAGAAGAGACCCCGATGACATCACAAGAACAGCTATGCTTTGCACCCCTGAAGGAAAACGAAAGAGAGGCCGACCAAAAACAACCTGGCGGAGGACTGTGGAGGCTGAGATGCAAAGAATGAACCAGAGTTGGGGCACTGTACGAAGGATGGCCGCCGTCCGAGCAAAGTGGAATCAATTTGTTGTTGCCCTACAAGACGCCACTAGGCATGATGGCCACTGACTGCTTTGACGGTCGGCAGCTAAGGATCAAAGAAGAATGCGAAACATAAGAGAGAAAACCGGACTAATTCTGAAGGCGACGAACTGGAACGGACTACGGATTACGACTTATGGACCTTGGAATACAAGAAGTATAAATGGGAAAGAAGAGGAGCTGGTGGAAGAGATGAGGAAAGAAAAACTAGAAATCCTGGCCATAACGGAAACAAAGAAAAAAGGACAAGGAGTCATGGATCTCGATGGCAACACGCTGCTCTACAGTAGTTTACCCACATCTGAAAGACCTAAAGGGGGCGTGGGTTGCATTGTGGCCAAAAACCAAAAAAATAGTATCAAGGGATGGAACTTTGTCTTGGAGCGCATTATGGTTGTAAAACTAAAAGAAGGAGAAACCATAGTCAACCTGGTCATAGTGTATGGGCCAAATGAGGATGAAAGAGCAGAGGAGGAATTCTTCGAGCTGCTACAAAAGACAGTGGATGACTGCCTAGATGAAGTTTTCATACTCGGAGATTTCAATGCAAGAGTTGGAAATGACCATGCTAGATGGGGTGGAGTAATCGGAAGATATAGAGAAGATACTCTCAATGACAATGGAAAGCGACTCCTTAGATTCTGCAGTGAGCAGAATCTGATCATCACAAACACAAAGTTCCCCCATAAGCGCATACATGCATACATTAGATGTGAACTAACAAAAAATCAGAAGTCAGTGATCGACTATACCATTGTTAGGAGAAGCTCATTCAAATATGTCCGGGATGCTAGAGTCTGGAGGGGGCCAGAGATTGGAAGTGATCACTACCTGCTAACAATCAAAATAACAACTGAAAGATTTGCTCAGCCTAGGAACTGCCCAACATCAACCAAAAAACCAAGTAAACGAGCGGGAGAAATGAGCCTTAGGACCTACAAGCTGAGAGAGCCAGAAATTAAGACCAGATATCAGAGGCTTATTGCTGTAGCGGTGAGCAACACAGAAGAACGACCTGATGACTTGGAAACCCTCTGGAATAAATTCAAGGATATCATAAAGACAGCTGCTGCAGAAGCATGCGGTGAAGTCCGACTTGGGAACCAGAGAAAGAGGACACCTTGGTGGACAGAGGAAGTCAAAGAGAAAATAAGAGAGAAGAAAATGGCATGGAAACAATACTTAGGAGCTAAAAACACAACAGGACAGATGGAAAAATATAGAGAATATGTGACACTCAGAATAGAAGCAAAGAACAAAGTGCTAGCAGCAAAACAGAAGTCCTGGGAAGAATTTGGAGAAAAGCTAGAAAAAGATGCACAAGAAAACCAGAAATTATTCTATAAGACCCTAAAGAACATGAGAAAGGAAAAACAATGCCCTCTCAAATTTATAAAGGACAAGCAAGGCAAATTGCTTACTGCCCCGAAGGAAGTAATGGAAAGATGGAAAGAATATTTCTCAGAACTCCTGGATGGTGAGCATGGTGAAGCATCAGAAATGATAACCACTAGCACAGAAGAGAAAACCAATGATGGTGAAGATGACATAAAGATGGAAGAACTGAAGGCAGCACTGGAGAAAATCAAGATGGGCAAAGCAGCAGGGCATGATGGTATAACACCAGAAATGGTTAAGTACATGGGAGCATCAGGCGACCTATTACTCTTAAGGGTTCTACAGGCAGCGTGGTACAACAAGACCATACCAAAAGATTGGGAGATTGCCATCATAACACCAATTTTCCAAAAGGGTGACAATCGACAGTGTGGAAACCATAGACAAGGTGATATCCTGTCACCTTACCTCTTCATACTCCTCATGGATGATGTCATTAAGGCATGTAAGGAGAGAACAAGAAAGTATTCAGGGGGGTATTGGAAGATGAGACAGGTCTGTATTTCGGAGCTGGCATTTGCTGATGATGTTGCCCTGATTGCTAAATCAGAGGCACATCTCCAATTCAACCTGCAAGTCTGGAAGGAAGAGCTGGAGAAGAGAGGGATGGTCATAAGCAGCTCTAAAACAAAATCCATGGTGATATCACGAGAAAAAAGAAGACATCAGATTAAGCTGGGAGAACAGGTCCTGGAGCAGGTCGACCACTTTAAATACCTCGGAGCTATTATTGACCGAAAGGGAGGCATCAAAGAAGAGTTGGCCACTCGAAAAGCAGCAGCTGGGAGACTTTTTCAGGCCATAAATCGAGGATTCTTCAGCAAGAGAGAGGTTGGTAAGAAAACGAAGATGGCTGTATACCGCTCCACCTATGTCCCAGTCTTGACATATGGATGCGAGTCATGGGCAATGACTACAACCCACAAAAGCCAGATCCAAACCTCAGAAATGAGATATCTGAGGAAGGTGGTTGAAGTAACAAGAAGAGACATGGTACGCAACCAGACGATACGTCAAGGCCTTAAATCCCACCCCCTGCAGACCCAAGTAGAACAGTCCCAACTAAGATGGTTTGGCCATGTCTGCAGAATAGGAGAAAATCGACTACCACGACAAGCATGGGAAACAAAGAGCCAAGGATCCAGACCCCCAGGACGACCCAGAGTCCGCTGGGAGGACAACAATAGACAATCTTTGAAGGACCGAGGACTAGAATGGAACCAGGCCAGGAGGAAGACAGACGATAGGATAGTCTGGCGCTCTCTCTTCCAAATCTCTACACCTCACGGTAGAAGGGGAACGACTAAGTAAGTAAGTAAGACATTTAAAGGGGAGCCAACTCTTGTCTACAGAATACAATTATTCTTTGTCAGTGGAAAATGCATGAAACTTATTTCGACACAGCTGCCGAGACAACGCAACTCGAAGTGATTGTAAGTTTAAAGGGTAATATCGCATTGGCGTTCGCGATATTACCGTTTAAAGTGTATGCATAAACAGTTGATATGAAGGACAGTGGACTGTCTGTACGATACGGCCGTAAAAAAGAATTCAGAAGTGCAGTAAAAATAGGTAGGCTAAGTGTTAGGTTCAGGATGAGGTTTAGGAATCCTTAAACCTAGGGGCCTAGCCATAATCCGGCTGAAGCGAAGCACTGTGGTCCGTGTGGTCTTCTTTAACCCAAAATAGCCCAGAAGTCTATTCTTACGAATTCCATTACGGATTCATAATGGACAAGTTGGAAGTTTATTGTTCATTATTTATAATGTGGCGTACCATGTTGTCTTGCGGTTTTTTGTGTTTTATCGGGTTTATTATGTCTATGTAGCCTATCAATAAGGTGGGAAAGGGTTAGGGTTTGGATTAAATGTTAGGTAACATCTTTGTTTATGTGCGTTCTAACCGTAGACAATGAAACCGCAAACAAAACACTTGGCGCAATGTAGTAGGCTTACGTGTAGATTACTACCATAATTGCAGAATAATACATTCTGCAGATGAATGACAATGTATACGCTGCACTTTTTCACATTCTTGAAATGTGTATGTGCTTATGGTAAGAATGTATGGCGTGTTATGACGAAAAAGAGATGACGTGCGACAACTTTAACCCTGAGAGTTATCTAATCTGTGGCTGTGTCATTAATTAGATTGGGATTAGGTTGGGATTATTAGATTTAGAAATGCTAAACCTAACAACCATTTTATAGGATTAGAGTTTTTTTTTTACATTTTTATTGTTTGTTTGTTTCTTGAAAAAGGGGTGTTACACACAAATTGATTCATACAATTTTGATCATGATTTACTACATTGGACTGAGTGGAGGGCAGAGGAAGAATATACTATATTTGGATATCGGAAATCTGATTTTATTGTCTTGAATTTTACACAAATTATCTCCTAAATATAACCCATCGAGGGTTGAACTGGATACTTTAAAAAATGTGTTAGGTTTATCATTTCTAAATCTAGACATGTCTAACTCCTAACGACATTGCTGACTTAATTGACCATGGAGTAGATATCAATTGTGGCAAAATGGTGGACACGGCCCTCAGTGCTTCATTTCAACCTCATAATCCTTACCCTAACAACATTGGCAACTTATTTATAGAACTTCAAAGAACACGGTCTACTGTCCTTCATTTCAACCACTATTTAGTAACATTCCATGACAATATGTATTAAAATTTAAAGAAGCTCAAAATATTAAAAATGTCAGAACCTGTAAAGACTTGTTTGTTTCCTGTCTTGAAAGTCTTATTAATAACTCTGAGGTTTAAAATGATAATTTTCTGCACATTTTACATTTAGCTAATTGAGAGTCTGAGAAATTTGTTATTTACCAT
This sequence comes from Oreohelix idahoensis, assembly GCA_024509875.1. Taxonomy (NCBI): domain Eukaryota; kingdom Metazoa; phylum Mollusca; class Gastropoda; order Stylommatophora; family Oreohelicidae; genus Oreohelix; species Oreohelix idahoensis. Next base: position 340,571 of record JAMPIV010015181.1, read on the forward strand.
TCTTACTTACTTACTTAGTTGTTCCTCTTCTACCTTGAGATATTTTATATCACAGATATGTTAGTCAACATTTATTTCATGAACAATATTTACATTTGCAAATGATCAGACACTAGCATATGTATTTTGCTGTATATCTACATTTCTTGTTAGAAAGCTAGAATTCAGAGCAAGAATGTAATTATACATTGTTAAAATAAACAACAGTGGGCCATCTGTTCAATACAGCAGAATACCTCAGACCTAAGGATCTTTTATATTTGGACATGGGCCCTAATATAACCGACTAGGTTGAACGGGACGTGCCTCGCCAAAACGAGGCAAAACTTTATTTTTAAAAAAAAGAAAAAGAAGAATTCAGAGATGCAGTAAAAAGGGTTAGGGTTAGGTATTCTAAACCCTAACCTTAATGCTAACCCTAGTAACGTCTACAATTTACTAATGACATCAAACAACATGGCCCACTGTTCTTCATTTCAACCCAAGATTGTTATTGAGAAATCTTGGAATTTTATTTTATTAAACCTGTAGGAACTCAGGATGGATCAAGAGGGTAGCAGACATCATAAAAAAATGTTTCATGATAGGCACATTAGGCCAGTCACCTACAGACAATCAGAAATAAATCCTATTTGTGGTCTTCATGGCAAAATTAATAAATAAAAGATTATGTACTTTCTTAAAAAATACAATTTTATAACTTACTGTAAAGCTCTGTAACTGGATGTTATTGTAAACTTGTACACTGTAGACTTAATTATTCACAGTTTATTAGTCTTAGTCTTAGTTTTAATGACTATCTTCATTGCACATGGACAACTTCATCAGTGCTCTAATCGCCTCCTTTACATCACACAAGGATCTCAGCACAGTGTATGAACTCAGTAGCACCAGTGAGAATCCCAATGTGTGTATATAAGAATCACACATTCTATAAATATTTTTGTGGTGGGTAGGGTTCTAATTTTTAAATTTTTCCAGGGCAGTGGCCTGATAGGCCTACTCTTAGTGATTTCCAACTGCCGTGGGATTTTTAACATATGCAACTTGCACATGGGACCTCCTATTTTTTCACCTTTATCTGAGAGGGCTAGGCATCCGATCTCACTATCCGGGAGATCAGGGGGGAATATGACATCATTCGGACCACTGGTTCTGAAAAAAATTTCCATAAATTATATTCTTTCAACTAATAATCAAACCCAGTACCTCTAGAATTTGAGGCGGACATCATACCTCTTAACCACTCCAACCCCTAAAATAAACGGTAATAAATATTACATGTGTAAAAACTGAAAAACAAAATTGGTATTGCTTCCTTACATTTGGCTTGCAGGTATCTTTGTTAACACATTCAATTCAAGCACAACAAGCCACAAGCATAAATTACAGCCTTACAGTATTTGGTTCCAGCATATAATTGCAATAAATATAACACATGGGACTTTATAGTTGAGCTCTGTGAGATTCAATAATTCAAAAAGATACACCGAAAGCTTACGTTAATACATAATGCCCCAGATTTTATTTTACATTAAAAAGCATAAGATTGTTTTCAACATGTTAAAATAACTTCTAGCAACAAAAAAGCCTTTTATGGCAAAAAAACAATACAATGTTAAGTCTGTATGTACAAAACTGTACACCAGTGTCTATGTGTAGGAAATATCTGGAAGTTATGTAATAATTACATATAAGTAGATATGTCAACTCTGAAATTAAATTATATAATATAAACGTAATTAAAATATAAGGTAAAGGATCCAGTTACATGCCTATTGAGGCATATGGGAATATGGTGTTAGGCCCGTATTTTTTTTACCATCGGCACACTAGGGGTGATGTGGTCAGCATCACACCGGCTGCCTTAACCTTCCCAGAGTTGTTATGGTACCCAATTCATGAGGCTGGGTCAACCCTGGAGCCATTTGCGGTCTAAAAAATCCCACTTTAACTGGGGATCGAACCATGGACCACAGAGCAAGGAAGCCAGTGCACTAACCACTGTGCTACCGTGGCTAATTAAAATATTCTTCTTCTTCTTTGATCCTTAGCCGCCGACCGTCAAAGCAGTCAGTGGCCATCACGCCTAGTGGCGTCTTGTAGGGCAACAACAAATTGATTCCACTTTGCTTGGTCAGTGGCCATCCTTCGTACAGTGCCCCAACTCTGGTTCATTCTTTGCATCTCAGCCTCCACAGTCCTCCGCCAGGTTGTTTTTGGTCGGTCTCTCTTTCGTTTTCCTTCAGGGGTCCAAAGCATAGCTGTTCTTGTGATGGCATCGGGGTCTCTTCTGAGGACATGACCAACCCAGCTCCAGCGTCTGCCAGCTATGATGGTGTGCATGTCCTCTTGCTTGCTACAAGTAAGCAGATCTTGGTTAGTGATGGTATTTGGCCAAAAGATTCGGTGAATTTTTCTTAGGCATGTTGTGTGAAAAGAGGACAATTTCGACATTTCCTTCTCTGTAACTCTCCAGCATTCCGCACCATAGAGAAGCACAGAAAGCACACAGCTCTGATATAATCTTAATTTTGTGCTTGTGCTGTATTGGGAGAACTTCCAGATGTTGTTTAGGCTAAAGAAGGCTGTTCTTGCCTTATTCATTCTGATGTTGATGTCTTTGCCTGCCCCGCCGTCTGGTGTTACTATGCTTCCTAGGTATGTGAAGGTATCTGTCTGTACCAATTGCTGATTCCTTACTGATATGGGCTCAGGGTTGTTCACATTGAGCGTCATGACCTCAGACTTCTTTAAATTGATATTCAAGCCCACCTGCTGGCTAAACTTATTAAGTCTATCTGTTTTTTCCTGGATGTGTTGATGTGAATGTTTTAGTAGTGCAATGTCATCTGCATATTCCAGATCTTCCAATGTAGAAAATGTTGTCCATCTTATTCCTCTTGGACTGCCCTCTGTTGTCTGGCGCATCACCCAGTCTATGACTGTTAAAAATAGAGTGGTTGATAAGGGGCATCCCTGTCGTACTCCTGTCTTCACCTCAAAGGTTAGGTTGCTCTGCCCAACACTGCACGTAAAGTTTGCATAGAGGCTTTTTATGATTGACACTATGCAGCTTGGAATTCCATAAGCCCTCAGTATTTTCCATAAACTGTCCCTATGTATGCTGTCAAAAGCCTTTTCAAAATCAACAAAGTTAATGTAAAGCTGTCTTTGCCATTCTGAGCACTGCTCTATAATGTTCCTGAGAGTGAATATATAATCTACACATCTCCTGTTCTTTCTAAATCCTGCTTGTTCTTTCCTCAGTTTGTGGTCTACTGCCTTTGAAATTCTCTGTATAATTATCCTGCCTAGTATTTTGCTGGGAACTGAGAGAAGAGTGATTCCTCTCCAATTATTGCAGTCTGCAAGATCTCCCTTCTTGGGCAATTTGACAATTATTCCTTTGTTCCACTCTGATGGTGTTGTCCCCGTTTTCCAGACTTGTGCAAATAGTGGTTCTAATAGTTCTGCTGCTAGCTCAGGGTCTGTCTTAAATAGCTCTGCATTTAAGTTATCATGGCCCGGAGCTTTGCCGTTCTTTAACCCTTTGATTGCTGTGATGATTTCTTCTTTGCGTGGAATGTCTGTATTCACATCTAGATCGTTTTCAGCTTCAGGAACATTCAATTGTGTCTCTGGTGGTTCCTTGTTCAGAGTTTCTCTGAAGTGCTCTGCCCATCATGTTTCCTGTCCCTCTGCTGTCGTGATGAGATTACCTTGCTTATCTCTTACTAATGTAATATTGTTTGCACCTCGTTTTCCGCTGATGAATTTAGTTATTTTGTATACTGTGCTTTGTTCATTTCTCAGTGCTGCCTCCTCTGCCTGTCTTGCAAGATCGTCTAGGAAATTCCTTTTGTTGGCTCGGGTTTGGCGTTTAACTTCCTTGTCCAGCTGACTGTCTTTCTTCTTCTTCTTTGATCCATAACCGCCAACCGTCAAAGCAGTCAGCGGCCATCACGCCTGGTGGCGTCTTGTAGGGCAGCAACAAATTGATTCCACTTTGCTCGGTCGGCGGCCATCCTTCGTACAGTGCCCCAACTGTGGTTCATTCTTTGCATCTCAGCTTCCACAGTTCTCCGCCAAGTTGTTTTTGGTCGGCCTCTCTTTCGCTTTCCCTCGGGGGTCCATAGCATAGCTGTTCTTGCGATGGTATCAGGGTCCCTTCTGAGGACATGGCCAACCCAACTCCAGCGTCTGCCAGCTATGATGGTGTGCATGTCCTCCTGGTTACTCCGAATAAGTAGTTCTTGGTTGCTGATGGTGTTTGGCCAAAAGATTCGGAGAATTTTCCTTAGGCAGATTGTGTGGAAGGAGGACAGTTTCGACATTTCCTTCTCTGTTACTCTCCAACATTCCGCACCATAGAGAAGCACAGAAAGTACGCAGCTCTCATACAGTCTTAATTTGGTGTTTGTGCTGTACTGGGAAGACTTCCAAATGTTGTTGAGAATAGCAAAGGCTGTTCTCGCTTTATTCATTCTGTTGTTAATGTCCTTGCTTGTTCCGCCGTCAGGTGTTACTATGCTTCCTAGGTAAGTAAATGTGTCTGTCTGTTCTAACTTCTGGTTCCTTACTGTTATTGGCTCAGGATTGCCCACATTTAGTGTCATGACCTCTGTCTTCTTCAGATTGATGTTCAGGCCAACCTGCTGGCCATACTTATTCAGTCTATCAGTTTTGTCTTGAATGTGTTGGTGTGAATGCGCGAGCAGTGCAATGTCATCTGCATATTCCAAATCTTCCAGTGTAGAAAACGTTGTCCATCTAATTCCCCTTGGACTGCCCTCTGTTGTCTGGCGCATCACCCAATCTATGACTGTCAAAAATAATGTTGTTGATAAGGGGCATCCCTGTCGTACTCCTGTTTTCACTTCGAAAGTTACATTACTCGATCCAACACTGCACGTAAAGTTAGAATAGAGGCTTTTTATAATGGAAACAATGCGGCTGGGAATTCCATAAGCCCTCAGAATTTTCCATAGGCTGTCCCTGTGTATGCTGTCGAAAGCCTTTTCAAAATCAACAAAGTTAATGTACAGCTGTCTCTGCCATTCTGAGCACTGCTCTATAATGTTCCTGAGGGCAAATATATGATCTGCACATCTTCTGTTCTTTCTGAAGCCCGCTTGTTCTTTCCTCAGTTTATGGTCAACTGCTTTTGAAATTCTCTGGATGATTATCCTGCCTAGTATTTTGCTGGGAACTGAGAGGAGGGTAATTCCTCTCCAGTTGTTGCAGTCTGCAAGGTCGCCCTTCTTGGGCAATTTGACAATTGTTCCTTTACTCCACTCTGTTGGTGTTGTCTCAGTTTCCCAGACTTGTGCAAATAGTGGTTCTAATAGTTCTGCTGCTAGTTCAGGGTCTGTCTTGAATAGCTCAGCATTCAGATTGTCGTGACCAGGCGCTTTTCCATTTTTTAGCCCTTTGATAGCTGTGATAATTTCTTCTTTTCGTGGAATGTCTGTATTTACGTCTAAGTCACTTTCAGCCTCAGGAACATTCAGCTGAGTCTCTGGTGGTTCCTTATTTATTCAGTGTTTCTCTGAAGTGCTCTGCCCACCTTGTTTCCTGCCCCTGTGCTGTGGTGATGAGATTTCCTTGCTTGTCTCTTACTAACGTTATGTTGTTTGCACCTCGTTTTCCACTGATAGCTTTAGTTTATTTTATAAACTGTGCTTTGTTCATTTCTCAGTGCTGCCTCTTCTGCCTGTCTTGCAAGGTCATCCAGAAATGTCCTTTTGTTAGCACGGGTTTGACGTTTTACTTCCTTGTCCAGCTGACTGTACTGTTCACTATATATTGCCTTTAACCTGGGAGACTTAGCTTCTGTTTTCTTCCTTTTCATTTCCTTTCTCTTCGCTATGGTGTTTAGCGTTTCTGGTGTTATCCAGTCTTGGCTCTTCTTTCCTGGAATCCCAAGCATGACTTGCTGCTTTCTTTATATATTGTTGAGATGGTGTTGAATTTCTGGTCCACATCATCGGTCTCTGTTCTTTCCTGGCTTTTGGTAATCAGATATCGTCTCTTTACGTCGACCACAAACGCTTTTCTGGTGAGGGGGTCCTTAAGTTTCGTGATGTTGTATCTTTTCTGTTTGACTGCAACTGGTCCAGCAGCTCTGAGTTTCACCTTCAGTCTTGCTACTACTAGGTGATGATCACTTCCCACATCTGCGCCTCTTCTTACTTTCACGTCTTGTAGTGCATGTCTCCATCTGCCATTGATCATTATGTGATCTATCTGGTTTTTGTCTCGTCCGTTTGGTGATTCCCATGTTAACTTGTGCACTTCTTTGTGTTGAAAAAGTGTTCCTCCGATGACCAGGTTGTTAATACTGCAGAAGCTTATTAATTTGTCCCCATTCTCATTTACTGTTCCACTGCCGCATTTCCCCATTACTCTTTCGTTGGTCTGTTAATTATTGTGTGTTCCAACTTTCGCATTTAGGTCTCCCATTACTATAATAAGATCGTACCTGGGTACAGTTTCCATTTCCTTTTGTACCTGTTGATAGAACTCGTCCTTAATCTCTTCGTCGCTGTCATTTGTTGGTGCATAACATTGTATAATTGTGGTGTTGGTGAATCTCCCTCTCAGTCTTGCTCTTATTAGTCTGTTGTTAATGGGTTTCCATTCCAGTAGAGATCTTTCCATTCCTTTCTTAAGGATAATGGCTACACCTTCGTTGTGCTGACCGTCCTCTCTACCAGAATAAAGTACTGTTTCCCCTGTAGCTGTTTTTATTCTCCCCATCCCTGTCCATCTGCTCTCGCTTATTCCCAGGATATGTAGTTTGTAGTTCCTCATCTCTGCTGTAATCTGTCTCAGCTTTCCTGCCTCGTTCATGGTTCTGACATTCCAAAAACCAATTCTGGTTTCGTGTTTTGCGGTCTGGGCATCCGTTTTCATGCCAGTGGCTTCCTTTCGGCTTTCACCACTGTCAGTCATACGAGCCTGAGACTCCGGATGTCCGTCCCGCATCAAAGTATTTCCATTTATTGCTGTTTCCGTAACGTGTGTGATTTTTTACACAGACAGGGGTGTCGGCCCTGTGCTAAAACCCCCAACCTGGAGGACCAGGGTACCAGCTTTTGTCTGACCCCTACCCACGCAGACCAGTCCAGCATGGTTGAACCTACCAGGAGTAAAACTCCCACTGGCATAGCTCTGGGGATTGTCAGGGTACACAAGCTGCCATACCGCTACAAGGTATAGGTACCATTGATGGCAGCAGCTGACTGTACTGTTCGCTATATAGTTGCTTTAACCTGGGGGACTTCGCTTCTGTTTTCTTTCTTTTCATTTCCTTTCTCATCATTATGGTGTTTAATGTTTCTGGTGTTATCCAGTCTTGCTTCTTCCTTTCCTGGAATCCCAAGCATGATTTGCTGCTTTCTTTGTATATTGTTGAAATGGTGTTGAAATTCTGGTCTATATCATCAGTCAATGTCTTTTCCTGACTTTTGGCAAATTGATATCGTTTCTTTATGTCGGCCGCAAAAGCTTTTCTGGTAAGGGAGTCCTTCAATTTGCAAACCTTTTCTGTGTAGTTACAGTTGGTGCAGCCCGTCTTAGTTTCACTTTCAGTTTTGCTACTACTAAATAGTGATCACTTCCCACATCTGCACCTCTTCTTACCTTCACATCTTGTAATGCATGTCTCCATCTACCGTTAACCATGATGTGGTCTATCTGGTTTCTGTCCCGACCATTTGGTGATTCCCATGTTAATTTGTGAATTTCTTTATGTGGGAAGAGTGTTCCTCCAATGACCAGGTTGTTAATGCTACAGAAACTTATTAGTTTATCCCCATTTTCGTTTGCTGTTCCGCTGCCGCATTTCCCCATTGTTCTTTCGTTATATGTATTGTGTGTACCAACTTTCGCATTGAGTCTCCCATTACTATAACAAGATCATATCTAGGTGTGTCTTCCATTTCTTTCTGCAGTTGTTGATAGAATTCATCCTTGACCTCCTCATCGCTATCATTCGTTGGTGCGTAGCATTGTATTATTGTAGTGTTGGTGAATCTCCCTCTCAATCTTAATCTTATCAGTCTGTTGTTGATGGGTTTCCATTCCAGTAATGTCCTTTCTATTCCTTTCTGTAGAATAATGGCTATGCCTTCATTGTGCTGTCCATCCTCTCTTCCAGAGTAAAGTACTGTTTCTCCTGTTGCTGTTTTAACTTTTCCTGCCCCTGTCCATCTGCTCTCGCTTATCCCTAGAATGTGTAACCTATAGTTTCTCATTTCTGCCGTGACCTGTCTTAGTTTACCTGTCTCGTACATTGTCCTGACATTCCAAAATCCTATTCTTGTATCCTTTTTTGCGGTCAGGACATCCGTTTTCATGTCAGTGGCTTCCTTTCGGCTTTCACCACTGACAGTCATACGAGCCACAGACTCCGAATGTCCATCCCACAGCAAAGTTTGTTCATTTATTGTTGTTTCCGTAACTTCATCGTTTTTTTTACACAGACAGGGGTGTCAGCCCTATGCTAAAACCCCCAACCTGGAGGACCAGGGTACCAGCTTTTGTCTGACCCCTACCCACACAGACCAGTCCAGCTTGGTTGAACCTACCAGGAGTAAAACTCCCACTGGCATAGCTCTGGGGATTATCAGGGTACGCAAGCTGCCATACCGCTACAAGGTATAGGTTCCATTGATGGCAGTAATTAAAATATAAGATTAATTAAATACCCTTAGCTCCCTGAGGAGTATAAATCTTCAAAGTTTATGCAGAGCCTTCCTGTGCTGTACCACTCGTTCAAGGTATCTATGTCTCCTTTTATTTTCCTCCAGTACCTCTTTCTCTGTGTTGTTTGGTTTCTCTCTGATTATCTTTAACAAAGACTGCCTTGGATTGCTATCAATAGGTATCTTCAATGTGTAAATGTATGTTTATATGAAACATTAAATGTTAGCATCGTTTCCTCACCTGTTGTTCCATACAGGAGCTTGTTGTTCCATACAGGAGCTTGTTGTTCCATACAGGAGCTTGTTGTTCCATACAGGAGCTTGTTGTTCCATACAGGAGCTTCTTGTTCCATACAGGAGCTTCTTGTTCCATACAGGAGCTTCTTGTTCCATACAGGAGCTTCTTGTTCCATACAGGAGCTTGTTGTTCCACATTTGTGATCTTTTCAAACATTTCAAACCTTCTGTTCTGCACAATCACTCACTTATGAAAGACTGTAATGTCTTGGTTGTCATATTTGTTGTTTTATCAGTCTTAATTCAACAATAAGGTTGTGATAAACACATTTCTGCTCCCTTAATCTCAAGTAGGTCTACAACCCAAAGGTAAAGTTACAACAAGATTCTTTTTGTAATACATAAATAACATATACAGTTATGAATAAATTTAAAAAATATCAGTGTCTGTGACCACTTGAGACATAGTAACTTAGATAGAAAATAATGGAGGACTATTTAAAGATGTACACGTCTTACGAGAAGTTGCTGGGAAGCTGTTATATTTTAAAGCTAATTCAGCATTACAGCAATATTTGTAGATATATATATATATCTTGTTGGATCCTGAGCCCCTGACTGACAAAGTAGTCGGTGGCCAACATTCCTAGAGGCATCTTATAAGGCAGCAACAAACTGTTCCCACCTTGTTCAGATGGTAGCCATCCTTCATGCAGTTCCTCATCTCTGGTTCATGCTTTGCATCTCAGCCTCCACAGTTCTCCATCAGTTTTCCTTTGGTCTGCCTCTCTTTGGCAGTCTTTCTTCGGTTGATTATGCAACATGTAGTGTCGGGGATCAGAAATTTGGTTGGAAATAATTTTTATAACAGTGATTCTTATGAGTGAAAGTACAGTTATAGTCAAAGAGCAATAATCCATAATACATTGAAGTAGGGGACAAGAGTAGAGTTGATGTCCCTTGAATACAGTATTCAGTGCGGTCGACCTTGACTGGGAATAATAATGTTAAGTCAAGTTTTCGTTCTGGTTTTGCTAAACTGAGTTGGTTACATGATCACAATTCTTATTCGGGGAATGAAATAGTGAACTGTTTGTGAGAAAGTCTGTTCTAGAATGCTCACAAATAGTTGTAGTAGTAAATCAAAGTTTGTAATATAGTCGGTCATATCTGAGAATGCGGTAGCGTAGGCTCAGTTATATTCTCTCTCCCAAGTGTGTGTAAAGATATTATTTTATAAGTGGCTGGCGCAATTGAGAGTTATTATTAGACGATAAGCCAAAGTCATTTTGGTTGATCTCTAGTGACAGAAGAATGCACAATCATCTAGACACTCAATCACCTGTGTGTCACATAGGACAGTTTTATGAGTTATTCAGAGAACAAGAAGACAGTGTTGCCATTTTGAGAAAATGTAGGTATGTTCTAAATGAACCAGGAATGTTGAACATGTAAGAGTCTATTAATGGTAGTAATTGACAGACTAACAAGTAGTACATTAACTTAGCTAATCGTCAATCCTGGCAGTAGGCCAGTATTCTCTAGATTCACCATGTAAAGACTACAGAAATTAAGCTGAACAGAAGTCATATGTCAGAACCATTTAAAAAGACAATGTTTCCTTACAAAGAATTTAGAGGGCAGAAATTATTGACAGCAGGAGTTTTTGCAAGTCGTGACCACCATAACCAGTAGAGACAGCTAGAACTACTGAAGCAGCAAGAGTGTACGAGAGAGCAAGATACTGTATTAAAAGTTGATTTGAAATTGTTGCTGTACCAGTCAGCCAACCTCATGGGAGGGTTGGGCACATCATGTCACATGCTTAACTTCATTTTAAAAAAAAAATAAAGTTCCACCTATTTGCTACTGATGTCAGAATGAAGTCAATCATCGATCATGGAGATCTTTCATCAGTATTGAACTGTTGTTGTTATGTTGAGAGAAAGCAGAAGTCTAACACCTTAAAACATAACTAAGCTGCCTATTGTTCAGGGTAGAGATCTGAACCCACTATACGATCAACACAAGGTAGAAGTAGGATATAGTAGACAACCATCACCAATGGCCACAAAAGCATAGCAGTTCTTGTGATGGTGAAAAGGTCTCTTCTGGGGACATGGCCAACCCAGTTCCAGCATCTGCCTACAGTGATAGTGTGCATATCTTTTTGACTGGACCGTATAAGCAGTTCCTGGTTGGTGATGGTATTCAGCCAAAACATAAAGCAGCTAGATAAATTCTGTGCTCCAGCTGCAGCTAATGTGTGCCCAGCCACCAAACTACTGAAGAGCTACTCAGTTCCTCATACCTATACCCCATGCCTGGTCACAAAGAGATGAGAAAAAGATACTGGAGATGGATAGGAAAGCTGTTGATAGTATTACCAGACAGTCCCTGTTCTAGACTCTCTAGGGTAAGAGAGATAGAGGGGATCAAGAAACACATAGAGAACAGAACTAGAGATGACATGAAGGTACATTTGACAGACCTTGAGCTAATGGCATAGGACAGGATGACCTGGTGTCAGTTTGTTGACGGCCTATGCCCCATGGGGAGCTGCCGGATGATGATGAATTTATGTTTATATGAAACATTAAATGTATGTTTTTATGAAACATTAAATTCATGTTTTTATGAAACATTAAATGTATGTTTTTATGAAACATTAAATTCATGTTTTTTACGAAACATTAAATTTATGTTTATATGAAACATTAAATTTTTGTTTATATAAAACATTAAATTTATGTTTATGTAAAACATTTTATTCTTCAGTCTTGTTTCATAATTGGTATTTTTGTGTTTATGAAGCTGCTTTTCTCTTTTCTAAATTGATGAGTCACTGGTCTAACACAGACCATGTAACCAGAAATGTGAAAGTATGTTTCCTGGTTTTAATTGTTTCCTTCCACCTGTCAGGTATGGGAGAACGTTAAACTACCTGTTTCTGCCACTAGCCATAGTTTGTGTGGCCGTCTCAACCACAACAGCGCAATAAAGTGAAGATTATTATTTAGGGTAACTTTTTTACTGGAGTTTGTTTTACAATGAAGTATCCTGTTCCAAATCAGAGATGCAGTCATTTCTATTTTAAGACATTTTCATTTTTTCTTGAATTTTAGAGTATTCATGCCTAAAACTCAAACATGAATGAAAGTGATCAGAACCCACAAATAAAATGGGAGCTAAATTGTGAGGTATGTGAGTTTTCTCTCATTTATTTGCAAGTTGCAGATTACTGTAGACTTTAGTGACCTGATTTAATGAATTCATTGATATCAGATATGTCTGTTAGAGCATTACTTTCTTTACTTTTCCATTATCATTAACTACTTCACTTTACAGTATAAATCTGACAACTATCAATTTGGACATAGATTTTTACTGTTGTTTTTAACTTCATTGTTATTATCATTATGTTTTTTTGTCCTTTTTTGTTTCAATATATGATTCCAGTTTTATCATTGTTTAATTTTAGCCTTTGCTTCTGTTAGAGCAATGTGAAATCTACTGCTGCCTTGCTGGACTATCAAAGTTTCAGTAGAGCCCCTTTAGCCAACATTTTTCAGATTCTTTTGTATCAGTCTTTGAGGCTAGCACAACAGCTCACAGTAAGCCCACACTATATTTTACCTGATTTAGTAGTCCTCTACTTTACACTGTTACCATCTGCTACAATGTAGATGTGATGTTAGACTTTAGGAGATACTATCAGCATTATTTCATGAAAGTTTTAATGATATTAGTAATCTGTTGTGTTACTTTCAGAACCCAGGAAATAAAACAAGAAATAAAATCAGATTATGAAGTAAGTTTATTTCTTATAAATCATTAGCAAACACTCAATTTTCTTATACAGTCAGAGTAATATAACTAACAGAATATTTGTTATATATCCATTTCCTAATATATGCATTCATTTTGTTAATACATTTTAAGACACCAATTTGAGTATATTTAACTGATTCCGTACGTAATTATTTTCAGCTCTGGACGGAATTATTTTTAAGCCCCAAAAATTTACACATACATAATTTACGTTTACTGACAATGTGTGTCTAATCATGAGTTAAGTATAATGGATGGGTTTGAAAAAAAATCGAAAAAAGGTGATTCGTCTTACGAGGACAAAAGACAAAGAAAATAGTCTACGTTACGGCCACAAGGCCTTCGTCAGGAAAGGAAAGAAAGTGAAGGCTAGATAGGACACATAAAAACTAAATAAAATAAAAACTGGGTACTTCCCTGAAGGCAAGAACCGAAATTCTATCAAAATCGCTGTCTGTTTGTAAGCGCGTGGCTGAACAGACAGCTTACAAACAGACAGCGATTTTGATAGAATTTCGGTTCTTGCCTTCAGGGAAGTACCCAGTTTTTATTTTATTTAGTTTTTATGTGTCCTATCTAGCCTTCACTTTCTTTCCTTTCCTGACGAAGGCCTTGTGGCCGTAACGTAGACTATTTTCTTTGTCTTTTGTCCTCGTAAGACGAATCACCTTTTTTCGATTTTTTTTCAAACCCATCCATCGTATTCCACGTCTTACCGCAGTTCCCCTCCACTTCCTGAGTTAAGTATAACATATTATATATCAAATTAAAGTACATTGGATGAACAATATAAATCCATATGCCTTTCTGGCTAATTTTATGTTATGTTTATGTTATAACAGATAACATGTACACGGAAAAAAGATAACTTGAAATTTTGAACAAAAATTTTCGACTTACGTAGGGCTTGTAACATAAATTGTTATCACAATACAGTTTCACTGCTCTCTTTGTGCAGGTAATCCATTTAGAAACACAGAAAAAGTAAGAAAGTTATGGTTGATCACACAGTTTGTTCACTGTTTACATATTAGTAACATATCCTGTGTGTTTTCGGCCATTATGGCGATATGACAAAACACGATTAAAGATGAAGATAAATGTGAAAAAATCCCTTCAAACGCAAATAAAAGACGTTGAAGCTTGTTGAAATTTGCCCAGTTTTGTGTTTACTTCCGTTCGAGATAAATTGTGGGCAGTATAAAATATCAGAATAGAAAGAAACAACGAAATAAATCAGCGTCTTTTAAAAGATCTTGCGGCCACAGCGGTCGGCCATTGCGTCTTTTAATAGATCTTACGTACGGAATCAGTTAACTGATTCTTTACTAACATCTTTTTAAAGACTTTCAGTCCCGTCCCTCTGGCCGTAATGTCTATTTACAGACGCTAACTAATTTTCATTCTTTTTCCGATCCAGTATTTTAAAATGACCGGAATTTAATCCAGGATGGAAGGAAACACATTTTTACACATTTCTGAATGGTCTTTGTTCAATTTTGGTGGGAATTTCAGTGTGTTAGCTTAATTTGTATGTGCGTTTCATAGTCATAAACAATGGCCGAAAATTCACAGAATGGAAGCGGTTTACAATCGAAACGTCCTGCATGTTTAACAGCTATTCAGTTTTGTTGCTTTTTCTGCATTACCAAATGGATTACCTACAAAATGAAAGCAATTATAATGTATTGTGACAAAAATTTCTGATGGAGGCCTTAGGTAAGTGGGAAAAAAATTTCATAATTTCAGATCATTTTTTTTTGGTATGTAATTTTTAATCTAAAAGAAAGTACTAAATTATAAAGTTTGTAAAAACGATTAATATGTTCATAATGCCGATTCATTTTCCATTAATTTCATATAAAATAAGTTATACTTTACTTATAATTATATATTTTATCTCAGTAAATGTAACTTATGTATATGCAAACATTTGGGGTCTAAAAATAATTTCGTCCAGAGGAGAAAATAATTACGTACAGAATCAGTTAAAGAAAGCAATGGCCAGTCTAAGCTTCTGCTTAGCTGGTAATATACATCATTTTTTTTTGGTTGGCCTTAATGATAATCTTCAAACCTGTTCCCTATTGTGCTTCTGATAAAGGAGAGGCAGTTATTAATTAAACTGACAGATGCAGAAACTTTTCTTGCTGAGGAATGCAAATAAATAAATAATGCTTGTTTGAGGAATGCAAGTCTGAATGAAAGGATAGAGGTAACGAAAATTTGTAGAGCATTGTCTGGATAGAGGAGATCATTATCTTGACCCATAACAGCTAGGGATGTTGCAATGAGATGGGATTCACTATGTCACAACTCTTTTGAATCACTGACATAGCTTGTAGAGTATGGTTCTCGTGTTATTTAGTTCTGCATTATATTCACATCCTGGCATCATCTGTAAGCAGATGCAAGACACAATGAACATACTTGGTGAGTGGCCACAGCAAGAACATCTGCTTCAGTTTTCTGCCTCTGATTTAAAGTTACTTGCAAATTTTTCTGTTTGCTACTGGTAGATTTTTTAATGTTTGTGTACCATTACTTGAACTCTGAAAGGTTCCTGCTCCATTTTCTGCTGGATTAATCGCTAATCCATCTGATAATGCATGGTCTTTCTTTTTTGTTTCAGCCTGGCTGTTCTTTCTTTCAGTACCAGAAATATTTTCTGTCATCTTGAGGAAGCACTGTTGTATTCATATAGGGACCTTTTGTGTGGTGTTGATAGATGTATTATTGTCACAGCATATGGGATATGTTCTCATCTTTATCTTCATCATCATCATCAGCTGCCATCTCCACAATGAAGGTTAGCTCCAATAGAAACAAAGAACTACAAATTATCATAGGTACACTATTTAACAATAGAAACAAAGAACTACAAATTATCATGGGTACACTACTTAACAATAGAAACAAAGAACTACAAATTATCATGGGTACAATATTTAGCAATAGAAACAAAGAACTACAAATTATCATGGGTACACTACTTAACAATAGAAACAAAGAACTACAAATTATCATGGGTACAATATTTAGCAATAGAAACAAAGAACTACAAATTATCATGGGTACACTACTTAACAATAGAAACAAAGAACTACAAATTATCATGGGTACAATATTTAGCAATAGAAACAAAGAACTACAAATTATCATGGGTACACTACTTAACAATAGAAACAAAGAACTACAAATTATCATGGGTACAATATTTAACAATAGAAACAAAGAACTGCAAAACGTTGTGTAGGTCTGTAACAGAACTGTGTGTGCCCTGCAGAAATTGATTGCGGAAAAATTGTGTGTATGTTTCCATATGTGTGGTTTTGATGGTGAAAGTGTTATGTATGTGTACATGTAATTTATTATGGAGTAAGTGTGTGCATGTGTATAGGTGACTATTATTTATGGTAGCAGTGTGTACATCTTTGTACCTGTGTGTTATTGGTGGTGGAAGTATGTCAGTGCATAAGAGAGAGGCAAATATTCATAGTTTGTACGAAATAAATTCCTCTTCTGTTTTGACTTCATACTTTGTTGACACTTTATTGCAGACTAATTTAGGTACCAACTGCACTAATAATCACATGCAGAATACAGTCCCCTTAAAATTGCCAAGAGTGATAAAGGAAGAACAGCCTGGTTCATGTGGACATGATGAAGGTAGAAATAAAAACATATATATTTTGTTATTTAACTCTTTGACTCCATAACAATGCTCAGAGTATTGTTTTTAGTTTATCACAAGTAAACCCAAAAATATTATCTGTTTAACGCAGTTTATGTTTTAAAAAATGTAAAATGACATCCGTTTCTATTTAAACAACTAAGTTGAGTGTAGATAAGCAGCTCTTGTGAGTGTTTTGATGTTATTATTACAATTTGTGTGACTATTAGCATGTTTGCATTTTTCATTGTTATTGCTACAAAAATATGTCAAACTTTATATTTACAATTTCTAAGCCTCCTAAGCAAATAATTGTGTCAAACTACTTAGAAATATTGCTGACGATGATTGTTTGGTAGTCACAATTTGTTGTCAAATAATAGAATTGGTGCAGAAAGCCTTGACACATTAGATTTAGCTGATGAATGGGCTTGGTCCTATTCTGGCCAATCAAAAAGCAACAGAATTAGACCTACAGTAACATCTGATCACTAGTCTTTGGTACAAGATGAAGCTAGGGATACTATTAAAACTTTAAACAAGTGTAAACAGTTTTTATATAATGTTATTGTTCTTTATTTGTTTGAAAATGTCATGGCCATATGACAGTGACATGCACACATAAACATGATAATATTCAGGAAGGTATTGCATGCAGATGAGATAAATGGAATGAATGACCCACAAATAAGAAAATGAGATGCTGGCTATATGGAAGATTAAGCAAACACAAGACTAATAAAATGAAAACAGTCATTGATAACCACTAGCACAGAAGAGGAAACCAATGGTGATGAAGATGACATAAAGATGGAAGAACTGAAGGCAGCACTGGAGAAAATCAAGATGGGCAAAGCAGCAGGGCATGATGGTATAACACCGGAAATGGTTAAGTACATGGGAGCATCAGGCGACCTGTTACTCTTAAGGGTCCTACAGGCAGCATGGTGCAACAAGACCATACCAAAGGATTGGGAGATCGCCATCATAACACCAATTTTCAAAAAGGGTGACAATCGACAGTGTGGAAACCATAGAGGCATATCTCTTCTCAGTGTCCCTGGAAAAATCTACTCTAGAATCCTAGAGCAGAGACTCCGACGCCTAGCTGAGCCACAGTTGGATGAGGTCCAGTGCGGATTCCGAGCAAACCGAAGTACTCAAGACCTAATCTTCACACTCAGACAGCTGAGTGAAAAGGCCCTTGAGTATAAGAGTGAGATCCATCTTTGTTTCATAGATCTGGAAAAGGCGTTTGACAGGGTCCCTTGGAGCAAACTTTGGGACTGTTTGGCAAGGAAGAATATTCCAGCACCTCTGATTCATGCTATACAGAGCTTCTACAAGTCTTGCAGAAATTATGTGAGGACAGCAAACCATAAGTCAGAAGAGTTCAGGACCACCACTGGTGTAAGACAAGGTGATAGGATATCACCTTACCTCTTCATACTCCTTATGGACGATGTCATCAAGGCATGTAAGGAGAGAACAAGAAAGTATTCAGTGGGGTACTGGAAGATGAGACAGGTCTATATTTCAGAGCTGGCATTTGCTGATGATGTTGCCCTGATTGCTAAATCAGAGGCACATCTCCAATCCAACCTGCAAGTCTGGAAGGAAGAGCTGGAGAAGAGAGGGATGGTCATAAGCAGCTCTAAAACAAAATCCATGGTGATATCACGAGAAGAAAGAAGACATCAGATTAAGCTGGGAGAACAGGTCCTGGAGCAGGTCGATTACTTTAAATACCTCGGAGCTATTATAGTCCGAAAGGGAGGCATCAAAGAAGAGTTGGCCACTCGAAAAGCAGCAGCTGGGAGACTTTTTCAGGCCATAAATCGAAGATTCCTCAGCAAGAGAGAGGTTGGTAAGAAAACGAAGATGGCTGTATACCGCTCCACCTATGTCCCAGTCTTGACATATGGATACGAGTCATGGGCAATGACTACAACCCATAAAAGCCAGATCCAAACCTCAGAAATGAGATATCTGAGGAAGGTGGTTGAAGTAACAAGAAGAGACATGGTACGCAACCAGACGATACGTCAAGGCCTAAAATGCCACCCCCTACAGACCCAAGTAGAACAGTCCCAACTAAGATGGTTTGGCCATGTCTGCAGAATGGGAGAAGATCGGCTACCACGTCAAGCATGGGAAACAAAGAGCCAAGGATCCAGACCTCGAGGACGACCCAGAGTACGCTGGGAGGACAACATTAGACAATCTTTGAAGGACCGAGGACTAGAATGGAACCAGGCCAGGAGGAAGACAGCCGATAGAATAGTCTGGCGCTCTCTCTTCCAAACCTCTACACCTCACGGTAGAAGGGGAACGACTAAGTAAGTAAGTAAGTCATTGAATTTCATGAATTTCAATCAAGATATCTTCTTCTTCTTTGATTCTTTGCCACCGATTGTCGAAGCAGTTAGTTGATATCACGCCTGGTGGTGTCTTGTAGGGCAGCAACAAACTGCTTCCACATTGAACGATCGGTGACCATCCTTCATGCAGTTGCTATTCCCATAACTATTTTATTTTTATATAGACAGGCATATTGGCCATGTGCTAAAACCCCTAAACTGGAGGACCAGGGTGCCAGCTTTAGTCTGACTCCTACCCATGCAGACCTGTCCAGCTTGGTAGAACCTGCCAGTAGTAAAACTCCCACTGGTATAGCACTGGGGGTTGTCAGGGTACTCATGCTGCCTTACCGCTTCAAGGTATAGGCACAAGTGAAGGCAATCAGTCAAGAAAAGACTGCCGTTATTTGGGTGACTGAGTAAATATGAAGTGTCTTTACCTGCAGATATTTGTGAGATTGATTGTAAATTAGCTTTACCCTTGGATATTTGTGACACTGATTGTAAACTAGCTTTACCTGCAGATAATTGTGAGACTGATTGTAAATTAGCTTTACCTGCAGATATTTGTGAGAATGATTGTAAATTAGCTTTACCTGCAGATATTTGTGAGATTGATTGTAAACTAGCTTTACCTGCAGATATTTGTGACATTGATTGTAAACTAGTTTTACCTGCAGATATTTGTGACATTGATTGTAAACTAGTTTTACCTGCAGATATTTGTGAGATTGATTGTAAACTAGCTTTACCTGCAGATATTTGTGACATTGATTGTAAACTAGTTTTACCTGCAGATATTTGTGAGATTGATTGTAAACTAGCTTTACCTGCAGATATTTGTGAGACTGATTGTAAATTAGCTTTACCTGCAGATATTTGTGAGAATGATTGTAAATTAGCTTTACCTGCAGATATTTGTGAGATTGATTGTAAATTAGCTTTACCTGCAGATATTTGTGAGAATGATTGCAAACTTAGCTTTCTTCTTCTTCTTCAAGAACCATGCCTAGTGGCATAGGACATCATGTCTCTCCACAACTTCCTGTCTCCAATACAATTTATCAATTCTGCTGTTGACTTCTTTCCATGCCACGATGTCAAACTATCCAGTATTTGCTCTCTTTGTTTTCCCCTATCTCCTTTTCCTTCAACCTTACCTGTTGTTACAATATAGTCCCGCTTTCATCTTCTCATAACATGGCCAAAAAAAGGGAATTGCTTCTTTATAACTTGTGAAATGACTGTCCTTTGCACTTATGCCTCTTTCAGGACATCCTAATTACTCTTTTTGGCTGTCCATGGTATTTTTAACATTCTTCTGTAAAACCACATCTCTGTTGCCTCTAGTGCCTTCTCTTCTTGTTTACTTATTGTCCATGACTCACTCCCATATGTCACGATTGGTTCTATATAGCACTGAAAAACTCTCTTTCTTACTTCTAATGACCAAAGAAGTTGTCGTAGATTTGTGATAGGGGAATTAAGACTTGGGTTAGTCCCTTCAGATTAGAATAGAACAGATGATAGACGAATGAGAGGTAACGTAAAAAGAAAATAGATTTTTGCGAGTGAGATGGTGGAAACTAGTTAGAATCTGTCCCTGAAATTGAGAAGCCTCTCTCTTTCAGCCTATCTCTACAACCGAACTTAGTTTGTCAGACAGTCTAATAGAATATACATATTAATATATATAGCACCACTCACATACACATAAGTGATGACAGTTAGATGCACAGATGTGAAAACTATAACAATGGAATATAGGTATTTTGGGATGAGCTGACCGACACACTAGAATAAGTTTATGTAAATTTTATTTATCATAAGAAAATTCACCACAAGCATAAATTTGAATATCAATCACATATAAATACACGTAGGTTAAAGAATTTCTAAAAGACTACACCCATAGGTGTAATCCTTTCCCCCTCTGTTGAGCCCACGATCCCTTTAGAAGAAAGTTATAGCTCCCAAAGAGTCACAGATTTAGACGCTATGGTCTAGGATTTCCCTCTGTTGGTAAGAACAGAGTTGATACATTAATCTATTCTAAGAGGAAACAGCATTAGAAATACTTGCATAACAAAAATACAAAGTGGGTGTCAGAATTATACAATGAAAGAATCACTCGTGCCTGCTTTCGTTCTACTCATTCAACAGTGGCCACTGGATTTTGTTCTTACCTACAAACTGGACTTTTCACCTTCTGGCGCAATCATAGGACACACACTCACAGCACATCCCGTGTTCTGTTAGCAAAGACAACCCCAGCTCTACAGTGACCGGTTCATTCCAAGACTCCGGGGAGCGTTATCTTCATGGTTTATATTTTAGGAGTACTGTTAATGTCGCTAGAATCTGTTCAGGTAAGAGGTGCCACAGGGCTCACAGTGTCAGAGTTCTTGAGATTTCCAGTACTTTGGAAATGTCAGGTTGGTAACTTCTCTCAGTATAAACTTCTTTGATACACCACAAATGATCAAACGCCGGGAAGGTTAAATGTTTGTAATATGCGCCACTTTGGGCTGAATGTAAATGAGAGTTAGGAAGAAATAAAATCTGGCTCGATAGGACCAGTTACTGCATTTAGTCTTAAAGTTCGTGAGATGGGTACTCTGTCTTTTTTTATGGTTGCAAACACAATGCCAGACAGGTTGTAACTTGTAAACCCACGTATTTAAGTACAAAAATGTTTCTCTTAGGTTATTCTCATATATACTGAAAAACCGCTGGTAGATTTTGGGCTTGACCCAAATACTGTATGAAAGGAAGAGAAACATACAAAATACTTAACCACAACAGTATTCACAATCCTCTCCTACTTCACGTAAATAATAATAATAATAATAAATTCTTTAAGCGCCAAACACGGCGCATAAGGCAGAAACCAGTGCTCTCCAGGTTGTTCGTTGTGACGCCACTCCTCTTAGCTCTTGCACATTATTTAGGCCCAACGTTCTTCCTTCTCTTATTATTGTTCTTCTGAGTGTTTCTTTTGGTCTTCCTTTTTTCCGCTTACCCTCAGGAACCCAAGTGATCGCCTGTAGTGGTATTCTGTTGTTTTGCATTCGTAGGACATGACCGATATATGACCATCGTCTTTTCCTTATATAGTCGGAGACATATTTCTGCCTAGAGTCTTCTCTTATTTGTCTATTAGTCTTGAATTCTTTCCAACTGATGTTCATGAGTTTTCTAAGACATTTGTTCTCGAATGTATTCAGCTTGTTCTCCAATGATTTTGTTATTTTCCAACTCTCACAGCCGTATGTTAACACTGAGATAACATTTGAATTAAACAGACGAAGCTTGGTATGTAGATTTAATGATCGTAATTTCCAAATGTTAGATAATCTATTGAAGGCGCTAGCTGCCAAAGCAATTCTAGTATGGATTTCTCTTGTTGTGTCACCATCCTGAGTCATTTTACTGCCTAAATAATTGAAACTTTCAACTTTCTGTAGTTTTTCCCCGTTCAAGATGATATCAAAGGTCTCGTTAGAAAAGTTCATAGCTTTAGTTTTAGAGGCATTTATTTGGAGACCAATTTTAACCGAGAGATGACACAAATTATTTATTGCTTCTTGGGATTGTCTTGGTGTTGAACTTAAGAATGCTACATCATCTGCGAAATCCAGGTCCCCCAGGACCTTCACGTAAAATGATATAATATATTCACTTCGGTTATTTAACTTAAACTATAAACCGCAAACTTAGAGCTTGTCTTATCGTTTAAACTCCCGTGAAATAAATTCTAGTCATTTAAAAAAACAATCATCATGAATTAGAAATACACGCGTATCTCGTCAATACTTAATGATGAATCAGTGCATTTACCAATTAGTTAAATTATTCTCTGACTGGTTACTAGCAGTGAATAAAATTTATATTATAGTTTAGCTAGAAATTATTATTTATTCTGCTATCCACTGTAACACAGTAAAACTTAGAGAATTATCAAATGACGGACCTATTCTAGAAAATCACTTCGGCACAAAAATCTAGTGAAGATGTAATTCGAACTAACAATTCTATCACTCGACAATACTAGTCAATATATATTACCTCCAAACAGAACTTCTTAAGACTATTCTCCAACGCAAACTGAGATTTTACTTAATAAAGTAATCTAGAAACGCCGCTAGATATGTCTAGAGAAACTGCGGAGTCTGAATGAATTTGAGTTAGATTTCTGTGGTATATATATCTCTCTGATGAAAGGAAATAAGTTAATAATCCACCGAAAGCCCAGACCTAATACCTACAGTAAATTCTCTGTTCAGATTCCAAGATGAAAAGAAATCTACCCACTAGCCGAACCCGAACTCAGGCAAATCGAAATTTGACCAGACCATGTTTAATTACTTTATTACTTCCAGACGTGGTCACCAAGCGAAGCCCATCTTTCATCTCAAATTCTTTCACCATGAATAATTAACTCACAGGCGAACAGATTTCCAAAGGGGGAGTAATAAAATGTTGCTCACCTCTGGTTCTCCACCTAATCTTTTACCACGATTACTCGATCTCTGGCGTTCAAAATTAAATGAAACCGACTCACATATGCTAATCAGGTCTGCTGGCAAACTCACATCAAAGAAAGATAGCGAACAGCAATTAAATGCTTGCTAAATTAGAAAAATGAGAAAGGTAGAATATGGGAGGAAAAAGTACCAATCGAACGTATGCAAAAGGAAGGTAATACCAATCGAGCATATGCGAAAGAAAGGTAAAAGAGCGAAAGAAAGGTAAAAGACAAGTGTAGAATAAAGAAAAGATATAGAAATTTATTAATCATAAATCTCTGCCACAGAAGTGTTGCATAAAATACTCTTCATTTTATAGAATGCTGCTTTTGCCTATTCTGCTCTTCACTTCTGAGATGCATCTTTCATCAGTTCTTGTTAATGTGCCCAGGTATTTGAATTTATTGACCTGTTTTAAAACTGTTTCATTTACTTTGAAAGTGCATTCTGGGGAAGCCCTTTTCTTCAAGATGACCTGTCTTTTTGCTATTAAGGCTGAGGCCCTTATTTTCACTTTCTATCACTATTGTATCAACCATTTCCTGCAGCTCCTTTTCACTTTTTGCTATTAAGACTGTAAAATCAGCATTTCTTAAGTTGTTTATATTTTGTCCGCCAAAATTCCTGGCATGTCCTGCAGAGATCTCATTGCATTTTCACTGTACAGATTGAATAGATCTGGTAACAGAACACATCCCTGCCTGACACCCATTTTTACTTGCTGAAATGTTCCTAATTAACTGTGAATTCTACAACTCCCTGATATATTTTGTCCACCTTTCTATTATGTTCTCATGATCCATTAACAATGTTCCTTCTTTTGATTTCAAACAGCTAGTGACTGTGTCCTTCTGCCTGTTAACTCATTTATTTGCTTGTACATAGATTTTATGTCTTTTCTGTGCTGTACTTCAAGTTCTCTGCCCTTCTGGTTTAGCCATGCTTCTTTTGCTGTTTGACATTTGTGCACTATTTCCTTATCAAGTCTGTTATATTCTTCTTTGGTTTGCTTCTTCTTCCTTCGTGCATCCATCAGTTGTAAAATTTCATTTCTCATCCATTTCTTCTTTGCAGTCCTCTTTACTTCTGGTGTGATTTCTTTTCATGTTTGATGTATTGACTCCTTTAGCATTTCTCACCGTTCATCTACACTGTTTTTTTCTATTGCATTGTAATTGTATTGTAATGATATATCTTTCACTCATTTTATTATCTGATTTAAGTAAGGCTAAGTTCATTCCAAGTGACAGAGTCGTTAGAGCATTGGTTTCTTGCAGCAAAGGTGCCAGGTTTGAATCACGGTGCCGACACGCTCCTGGCATGGCAGGTCTCACAGAAGCTTCATAGAAGCCTAAATCTTTAGGACCTTCAATGATTTGTATGAAGAGACACATACATGAATGATGGATTGATTGTTTGATGTTTGTAATGTACGAGTATCTTATGAAATAAGACAGAAAAGAACACACACAGCAGAGAGATCTTACAACTTACAAGTTCGATATTGTTTATATAGGATTACCATGGACAGACTTTTATGTCATACAAGAACACATATAGGATGGAAGATTTTTAAGTGTGATATTTAAGTGAATTAAATGTGGGTACTAAATAATATTTAATACTAAGAAACCATTTGGCCTTTCACAGAGATTTCAAAGCCTTTCAGAATTTTCAAAACCGTTATGTAATATATGCATATTACCTAATTATGTGTGCATTATGCTTATATTTATGTTATAACATTTTGCTTACATGTAGGATTAGCATTTCATAATTTATGTATGCTCATTGTTTTTAACATTTCAGACATATATTCCTGTACCCTGTGTAACACTGGTTTCCTCCAACTTGATGTCCTGGATGAGCATATGAAAACAGTACACAACAATGGACTCTGGGAGTTTGATAATAAACATGATCTTCAGGATGTCTTACCACAGGGCAGTGGAAATAAAATATATGAAACAGTAAATAAAATAAATGATACCTCTACTGATGCAATAAGAGAAGATAACATGAAACTGAGACTCACAGATAATGAACAAATACTGAACTTTATCCATAGTAATGAAAGGACAACAACAATTTATGACAACCTAGGTGGTAACACATCCACTTTAAAAACTGAGGTCTGTAACATAAACTGTAGTGACATATTTTCTGTCAGTGAGAAAACTGTTCAAGTTTGTGTGAGTGACAGAGCTGTTGCTACTTGCAGTGATTTAAGCATTCAGTCTTACAAGACAATAGAGGGAGATAAGTCCTACAAGGGTGACTCTTCTGATGTATTATTTACTGTGAAAGATAACTTACAGCAGCATAACAGAATACATACAGGAGAGAAGCCTTATAATTGCCATGTTTGTGGTGTAGCATTTGCTCACAAAAGTTATCTAAATGAACATAAAAGAATACATACAAGAGAGAAGCCCTACAAGTGTGATGTTTGTGGCAAAGCATTTGCTCTTAGGGGTTATCTAAATAAACATAACATAATACATACAGGAGAGAAGCCTTACAAATGTGATTTTTGTGGTGTAGCATTTGCTCAGAGAGGTCATCTAAATAACCATAAAAGAATACATACAGGAGAGATGCCTAACAAGTGTGATGTTTGTGGCAAAGCATTTGCTCAAACAGATCATCTAAAGAAACATAACAAAACACATACAGGAGAGAAGCCTTATAAGTGTGATGTATGTGGCAAAGCATTTGCTCAAAAAAGTATTCTAAATAGCCATAAAAGAATACATACAGGAGAGAAGCCTTACACGTGTGATATGTGTGGTGTAGCATTTGCTCATAGAGGTTCTCTAAATTATCATAACAGAATACATACAGGATTGAAGCCTTACAAGTGTGTTGTTTGTGGTGTATCTTTTGCTCAGACAAGTGGTCTAAATAACCATAAAAGAATACATACAGGAGAGAAGCCTTACAAGTGTGATGTTTGTGGTGCAGCATTTGCTCATAGTGGTCATCTAAATAACCATAAAAGAATACATACAGGAGAGAAGCCTTACAAGTGTGATGTTTGTGGTGCAGCTTTTGCTCACAGACGTAATCTAAATGAACATAAAAGAATACATACAGGAGAGAAGCCTTACAAATGAAATGTTTGTTATGCAGCATGTACTCAAAGTAGTGATCTAAATAAACATAAAAGAATACATGCAGGAGAGAAACCTTATAAGTGTAAATTGTGTTGCACCATTTATTCAAAGAAACCATCTAAAAATGCATAAAGGATTACATACAGGAGAGAAACCTTTCAACTGAGATATTTGTGATACAATATTCACTGAGAATAGTAACTAAAAGAACATATGCTCGTAGTACTGGAGTCATTAAAATAACAATAACAATACTTTCCTTAGAGAAAACACAAGGTTGATTCATCAGCTAGATCAACTACATCATGTCTCAAGCACCAAGAACAAGAAGAATGGTGAACTAACAACCCTCGAGTAACAGGACTTCAAGCTTCACTACATAACCTACCTCATTTATCCATCCCTTTGCAAACACATTACTGTAAACAAAACATGCCCAGCACATCACACTAGCATTGAAAATATCATGGACATTAGATGTGATGTAGGGAGAAAATCACAACCAAACAAAACTTTCTTTATTGAGGTGAAAAGTAATCATCGTCTTGGAGATTCACAAACCCATCCACACATCCTCACAAGCACACCCCAAACTAGCAATGCATAAAGGACATGGCAGTGCCCAGCAACCCTTATATCACCCAGCACAAGATTCTGCTGACCACATCCTGCAAGAAGATCAGCAGTGGCACTAACAGTTCTGTCACACATGACGTCAACCACACCACAGTTTCCTGTGCTGATAATTCATGTATACAGTTTTTGCTGTTGTTTTCTGTATTATTATTACTTTATAATGGGTGTCAAGTACTGTCATTCTTATTGAAAGGACATCACTTGCTACATAACTTCTGCAACAACAAACATCCTCAAAGTGGCTGAAGGAATGGTGAGAGGTTCAGAGCACAGTGGAAGGTGTCACGTGCCAATGCTTAAGGCATTCATGGATGACACAACAAATCTGACATCAGATTAACACCAGGCCAGGAAAATGTTAGCATCCCTGGATGAACTAATCAGCTGGTGTAGAATGAGCTTCAAACCTTGGAAGTTTAGAAGACTGTCTGTCACGAAAAGGAAGATGAGGTCACATTCATAGTTTCAAACCAAAGAATCCCTATTGTCATTGAGGAACCTATTAAAAATCTTGGCAGGGTGTATGATGCCTCATTAAAAGATGCAATGACAGTTCAACAGAGGACTGGGGATTATAGACCAAAGCAGACTCATAGGAAAGTTCAAACCGCAGTAGTCTCTGCTCAAGGTGCGCATTATCCATTGTTTTCAGGGCTGCTAGGCCTCTTTTGCATTTCTGTATGATGTGATCAACATGGTATTTGTATGATAGCCTGCGATCGAAAGTAACTCTAAGATATTTGAGCTTGTTGTGTCTTTCAATTGACTGGCCATTGAGATTAATGTCTGGGAGATCTGCTTTCAATTTGGAGTTGTTCAGGGAGGACTGTAGCACACATGCTTTGTTAGGATTGATTTTTGAGTAGTTTTCCTCACACCATTCAGAAACTGCCTGTAGACTCTCATGAATGCTTCTGACCATTTCTTGTCTGTCTGAGCCAGTCTGGTTAATGAGTATGTAATCTGCAAAAGTTAATGTTCATTCCAGACCTGTTGGTTGAATTGCAGCTAGTTTTGCTGTATAGATGTTAAAAAGCACAGGTAACAGTGGAGAACCCTGGTGTAGTCCGGGGTAAATGTTTGTTGGTTCTGATGTCCATGTTCCCAAACAAAATGCAACTGATCTCTCAGTTAAGGCAGCTGCTATCCACCTTGTTAGCCAAGGATTTACACCACATGCCATTACACAGTCATTTAAGGTTGCAAAGTCCACACTGTTGTATGCATCCTTTAGGTCAATTTCCACAGCTACCATTTCTTGTTTATGCTGGAAACACTCATATACATTGTACCGGTACGCAAATGTACCAGCGTTACCCCATGTTACTTTCATTGGTCTATAACTGCCCAGAGTGTTTGGGTGGATGTGTGCATTGTCAAGGTGGTTCATTAATTGTCTCGCCACTATCTTCTCAAGCAATTAGCCATATACATTGTGTAATGTGATGATGCAACAGCTGCTAAGCAGTGTGGGGTCTTCACAAGATTTAGGAAGGGGCCGTAAGTAGCTATGTAGCCAGTCTTGCTGAACCTCAGCATTCTGTATGCTAATGTTAAAATCCTTAACTACATTCATACTGCTGTGTCATCCAGCTGTTTTATGTGTTGGTAATGTACACCATCAGGACCCAGGGCTGTGTTTCTGCTGGTTTTCAAAGTGTACACTACATCCTCTTCAGATATGAGGTCGAAATATATCTCGCCTGTAATTCATTTTCCATAAGACGGCCCTTAATTTTTTTACGATTATCTTTCTTGCATTTATCTGTTTTGGATATATATCGATCAAAAAATGCAGCGAAAAAGGCTATCTTCAGGCTTATATCTGTCGAGATTTTAATGTTCCAAGAAACAATGCTCCAAGAAACAAATTTAAAAGAACATTTAGCATCAATTGCCCTGGCTATAAATGTTACACCAATCCCAGTGGACCTGGCAGACGAGGGCAAGCTATGTATGTAAAGAACTAGTGCCCTCATAAGTGGTTAGATGCCAGTGCCCATGTCAGTGAAGACGGAGAATTCCAAGGAATGGAATTAAATATAGATGGTCACAATTGGCAAATCTACAATTTATACGGCCTTCCAGAAGAGGGTAATTGAGATTTCCTGGTGGAATTGTCAGAGGAACCTAGCAAAAGGTGTATAATTGCAGGCAATTTTAACGCTAAATGTAAGGAGTAGGGAAACATCACTGACAATAGACAGGGCATGGCTTTGAGCCGAGCGCTCATCAAATACAAACCTTGACATCTTAACTGATGGCCGTCCGACAAGACTGGTGAATAAACCATGGGATATTGATGGTGTTACTGATCTGGCATTCATCTCTAGTGCTGCTGCTAACATCGCTTGTTGGGATGTATTAGGGTCACAGGTCAGTGATCACCTACCCTATGTTGTGTTCATTGCAAATGGAAAGACCACCAGACAATATTCAACTGATTTTTCACATAAATGTGAGAACTTTGTGTAAAGGTGTCTTTTCAGCTTACTTGGAACCATAGTTTAGTTTGCCAGTTTCTCATTACAAGCAACATATATAGGACATGGCCGCTCTTCTCCAGATTAAATGAATCTGAAGGACAAATAGTTTTTATTATACTGGTGCACGATGGTTTTAGAACACTAACTGTACTATTTGTTATATTTCCAGAATTAGTGCCAGCTACACGTGATTCATGGTCATCATCTAACTTACATTTTTTAATTAGAAATTTGTGTCTTATATGCTCCAAAGAAATAATCAATTAAATTCAGAAATAACAAAAAAAAAAAAAACTAAAAACTAATATGAAATAGAAATAACAAACACAATAGTGACCTTCCCTTGTAATGATTGTCTTGGTCATGTTCAGATTGGTAAAGGTTCTCTTTCTTTACAAGGGAAGTCACAACAATACACGGTGGCTCGACAAGGGTAAAAGATGGGGTTGTAAAAGTATATTGCAGAGTTATTTTGAGATCCGGAACAATAGAGATGGAAGTTATTAGAATGTTACTGTAATAACATTTTGAAACAAATTAAATTATTGTTTCCATCCTTATCAACCTGAAAAAAAAATTAAATTGTGATTATTTCCATCCTTATCAACCTTGTATGAAAAGTATACAGTACTTCTAAAATTTCCACCGAGGACTTATTTTTCAACCTCTTTCTCCCCCCTCCCCCCAGTATCTCACGGCACACCTGGAAACCATTTGTGGAATACCAGTTGAAAATCACTTCTGAAGAGAAAAAGGTTTGCCTTCATCCATAATCATCGTGAGTTGGGGAAAGTCTGATGATGCTCAGTGCCTCCTGTGCCAAGAGAACCAGATACTAGCATTGGGGCAAGTGTGATACACATGGTGCCACAACAGAGCACTATATGAGCTGGATGCTACTACAGACCTGGCAAGGGTGAAGGCACACAGCAAAGTCAGACTGAGTACCTCAAATACATATTTTCTGAAAGCACTGACGTCATCACATCCCAAAACAAATAGTTTACATTCATTACTGACTGGGAGATGGCAAAAGATCAATCTGGGGGAGGGACATGTCTGGAAATCATTAAAAATATCTCAAAGATGACCAAATAGTGCTAAATTCCTCATTGCCGCACCAGATTATAATGATTGAGCAAACTATGCCATCTAAAACTAGAATGGATGAACAACACTCATTCAGACTTACCAAGTGTGATGATCTGGTCGCAGAAAAGAGACATGATAGGATAATAGCAAAAGTCATAGCTGTTGAGGTAGGTGCAAGAGGTCTAGTGTCTGCCTCAGTGTATGATCTACTAGAACTATTGGGTGTCAAAGGACAGTCAAGAACAAGAGCACTCAACAGACTCTGAAACTGGAAAGGTCATCTTGTCTAAAAAACTTTGGTGTATTTTTGTAACCATGGTGATTACTACTTAATTACTCGTTCCTCTTCTACCTTGGGGTATACAGGGTTGCCAGGGAGATGGCCATATCGGCTGTCATATTTATTACCTGTGTTCAGTTGAGAGACTGCCTGGTGTTGTCCTCCCAGCAATATCTGCATCTTCCTAGAGGACTGGATCTTGGGCTGTTGATTTCCCATGTTTTTCATGGCAGCCGGCCTTCTCTTATTCTGCAGACATGTCCCGGTCATTGCAATTAGGTCTACTAGATCTGTATAAGCTGAGTTTCCTAGTCATGACATTGTCTGATTGCAGACCCTGTCATTTCTTCATTCTCATGACTCATTTAGTCATTCATTTTCTACCGTAAGATGTAGAGGTTTGGAAGAGAGTGCCATACTGTCCTATCAGCTGTCTTCCTCCTGGCCTAGTTCCATTCTAGTCCTTGATCCTTCAGAGATTGTCTAATGTAGGGCTGCACTGAATATTCGATTCTTATTCAATTCGGTGCCGAATAGTGCATTAAATAAACTATTCATATTTGGCAGAATAATACGCCGCCATCAAATACGAATAATAAATTAAGGTCAACCCATGGCGTGACAATTTTAGACCCAGGAAGTAGGCTGACTTTAAATTTCAATTGGTCCCGCTACTAACTCACCACACCGCGCC
The DNA here is from genome assembly GCA_024509875.1 of Oreohelix idahoensis. Classification (NCBI taxonomy): domain Eukaryota; kingdom Metazoa; phylum Mollusca; class Gastropoda; order Stylommatophora; family Oreohelicidae; genus Oreohelix; species Oreohelix idahoensis. Next base: position 372,216 of record JAMPIV010015181.1, read on the forward strand.
TTGTGATGCATACTTTAGCGTGTAGCCGGTTGCATCAGCTGACAAAGCAGAGGGAACAAAGTCGTGGGCAATAGACAGTGCAGAGGCAACAAAAGTACATCAAGCCATCGGCAAAATGATGACACTAGACATTCAGCCATATTCTATTGTGCAAGTTGTCAGTTTCATGTTTCTGGTTGGTTTGTTGGAGCTGAGATACACAATGCCAAGCAGGAAATTTTTTACTGACATAATTATTCTTAATATGTACAACTCTGTTAGGGCTAATATCCAGCACAATGATATCTCACTGCTCCTTTAACAAGCGTCCCAAGTGAACATCCGTTCAGCACTGCTGACAAGACGCTTTCAGATAACAAGTTGTCTTTTGGCAGAGAATGTTGAGAGACTTGTTTTTTGAACTCCAATGCATGTTTCATGCAGCAATTTAAAAAGTGATTAATGGTTATTTGCCGTATTTTTTGTAGCGGTGTATAATTAATAAAAATGTCAGTATACCTGTTGAACACAACTTTGTATGCCCAACATTCACTCACTATTCGTATTCGGCTGAATAGTTAAAGGCTCTATTTCATTGCATTCAGCCGAATAGTAAAAACCTCTATTTGGTGCAGCCATATTCTAATGTTGTCCTCTCAGCAGACTCTGGGTTGTCCTGGATGTCTGGATCCCTGGCTCTTAGTTTCTCTTACTTGTTGTGTTAGCCAATCTTCTCCCATTCTGCAGACATGACCAAACCATCTTAGTTGGGACTGTTCTACTTGGGTCTGCAGTGGTTAGGTTTTTAGGCCTTGATGTATCATCTGGTTGCTTCATGTTACTTCAACCACCTTCCACAGATTCCTCGTTTCTGAGGTTTGGATTTGGCTTTTGTGGGTTTTAGTCATTGCCCATGACTCGCATCCACACATGAAGACTGGGACGTAGGTGGAGCAGTAATTGTCAAATGCCTTTTCCAGATAACTAGAAACAAAGATGCATCTCACTTTTATACTCAAGAGCCCTTTCACTCAGCTGTTTGAGTGTGAAGATCAAACCATGAGTACTTCAGTTTGCTTGAAAGCCACATTGGACCTCATCCATTTGTGGCTCAGTAAGGTGTCTGAGTATGTGCTCCAGGATTCTAAAATATATTTTACCGGGGACACTGAAAAGGGATATGCCTCTATGATGTCCACATTGTCGATTGTCATTCACTTTCTTTTCATCGACCTCTGATCGTAGTTGGTATTTTCGAATCATTGTTTACACTTTCCTTCTGTAATTCACATTATGTCTGTTTACCTGATCATCCTTGCTGAGAGATTAGGCACAGGTAAGGCAATATTAGCCGCCAGTCATGCTGGTCAAATGATCGTGTACCAGATATTGGGCCGCCGGATTAACCTGTAAACAACGCGGAGATGGCCCAGTGAGTTTGCTTAACACTGATATTGTGATCTCCAATTTTCTGTCTTGGATAGAACACAATCCAGATAGTGACATGAATGTTGGTGTTTCCATGGGTGGGGGAGGGGGGTAAATTGCAGACATGCACCTGAGATGACAGAAATTTTGTAATAGCTTCTTGGAAGATATGGTTAGTAATAAATTTAGGAAGTTCTGAGTTCTGAATATGATGAACTAGATGGAAACCATGCTACCTTATATGGAAACTGACTTTTTAAATTCACATCATTGAATAAATATACAAACAACACAAAAAGGTATGTTATCAGGCATTCAGTGAGAAATAAAGAAGTAGAAGACTAGACAACAGAAAAACAATTGAAGATGGAAACCATGCTACCTTATATGGAAACTGACTTTTTAAATTCACATCATTGAATAAATATACAAACAACACAAAAAGGTATGTTATCAGGCATTCAGTGAGAAATAAAGAAGTAGAAGACTAGACAACAGAAAAACAATTGAAGTTACAGCTTTACCGGGAATCGAATCAGGACCTTCCGTCGGTACCTCCCGCCTAGCCACGGGAACGAATCGTTACTATCCTCTGTGCCAGCTGGGCACTACAAAATAGACTAATTATAGATGCAATCACTTCTGCTGCTTTCCTATTAAACAGTATAGGCTAGATTACATAACACAAAGACCTGGATATTGTGTCTTGTAAATAATAGAAGAATGAGAAAAGTAGTAAAGGGCAGAGAGTAGTGTTTGGTATTTTATCAACGTATAAACAAATAAGGAGGGGAACTTGTAAATAGTAGATAAATAAACAACACACAAAGGTATTTTATCAGGCACTTAGTGAGAAATAAAGAAGTGGAAGACTGGACAACAGAAACATAATAGCAGTGATAGGCTTAATGGGAATCAAACCAGGACCTTCCGAATAGCACCTCCCGCCTAGCCACCTGATCGACTCGCTAATCCTCTCTGCCAGTTGAGCACTACAAAAATAGTGCTTTGTCGACAGAGGTCTAGCACGACCCCTCACATTGCCTAAATATGTACCTCAGGACGTCATAGACTAATTAGAGATGCAATCACTTCTGCTGTTTTCCTATTAAACAGTATAGGCCAGATTATACAACACAAAGACCTTAATACTGTGTCCAGTAAATGATATAAGAATGAGAATAGTAGTAAAGGGTAGAGAGTAGGTTTTGGTATTTTATTAATGTATAAACAAATAAGGAGGGAAATCCGAGGCCTTTAAACAGTAAATAAATACACAAACAGCACACACAGATATGTTATCAGGCACTCGGTGAGAAATAAAGAAGTAGACAACTAGATAACAGAAAGTCAATCAAAGTGATAGGCTTACTAGGAACTGAACCATAACCTTCCGAATGGCACAGCCCACCTAGCCACGTAAGCGACTCGCTAATATCCTCTCTGCCAGCTGGGCACTCAAAAATAGTGTTTCGCCGACAGAGGTCTAGCACTACCCCTCACATGACCCAGATATGTACCTAAAGACTACCCAGACTAATTATAGGCACAATCACTTCTGCTGTTTTCCTATTAAACAGCATAGGCCAGATTATTTGTTTAAACTCACATCATATGTGTCACGCCGAATGTTTACCTATGAAGAAGTTGCTGGGATAACCTAGAAACATGAACACTAAGTCGGAGTGGAAGTCTATTGTAAAGTAATACTCCAGACCACGTGTAAGAGGCAAAATAAACAAGTTGCCTTAACTATTTCTCTAAGCCAGAAGTCGGTATTCCCAAAAAATATTTTGGGGTAATTTGTACATTTTAAATTCTATATTTTGCATTTATTAACGTGAAAATTGCTAGTGGATGTCCACGTCATACAGTGCTGGCAAACTCAGCATACAGAATGATGGTTTCATGAACCACCACTGCCTGAGCTGGTGACTGCTTTATGCAGGTTTCTCATAGAGAACAACAAGCAGAGGTAGCCCCAAGTTCCAGATAAAACAGGGAGTGGATGAAGAAAGAACTAATGTACATAATATTATATTAACCTTTTCAACCAGTGCAAATGCAATCATGTTCAGTATAAATGTACTGGATGTTTGAGAACTATAGAAGACCTAATGCAGCTCAAAGAACTATCAAACACAATTGAAAATAGTAATAAATACAGAAGCAAAATACCACCATGGGAACTAAAAACACCAATCATAGACTACTCACTTACTGAAAAGATCAAACAAAACATAGAAGATAAGGAAGCCAAAATGATAAGTAGAAAGTTCATAGAGCAACTAACTAAACAAAGTCTGGCCGTCTACACTGATGGATCCAAGGGTGATAGTGGGCAACTAGGTGCCGGAGTTGTAATACCACAATGGGGAATTAAAAAGAGCTACAGTGTAACGGAAGGGGCATCGATTTTTACTGCAGAGATGGTAGCAATTCTTAAAAGTCTAGAAATAATCGAAGATAACCCACCAGAAGCTGTTACGATATTTACAGACTCACTATCATCACTACAAGCACTAGAACACCCAGGTAAATGTAGCCGGCCAGACATAAAGGAAGAAATTCTAGCAATTAATACATCACTAGAGAACAGAGGATGTAGTGTGAGGCTAGTGTGGGTTCCAGCACACATAGGTATAGCTGGCAACGAGTTGGCAGACCAGAACGCCAAGAAGGGAAGAACAAGTAAAAACAATATAAAAGCAGGACTGGGAAGGTCAGAGATCAAGAGCCAAGTGAAGGAAACTATAAACGAGGAATGGAAGACAACATGGAAGGAAAGTAGAAAAGGCAGACACGCGTTCAAACTGCTGAAAGAACCAACGAGGACATGCCAGGTCAGAGAAGAATTAAAGATACCATCGAACAAAAAACTGTGGCGTCTCCGACTCGGTGCAGCATACTTTATGATAGAAGAACCACACTGCCAAGAATGTCAGGAAGAGAATGACATAGACCACTACCTGATCCACTGTAAAAAGTATGTACAACAAAGGCTTGAATTAAAAACTTACTATAGAAATCACAATATAGACTTAACAGGTGATAAGGTTTTAAGTATAGATGCCCCAAGAGATGCCCAATCAATACTTAAAAGATATATACATAAAACAAAGGAAAAAATATAAGGTTAGAACTTCAGGAAAATCATCCAACTAAATAGAAATTAAGCCACAAGAACTAACAAAGCATTAACAAAAAAATAATTACTCATAGGACAAGGAAAGACAAGGTATTAAAAAAAAAGGGACAACAACTCAAAAAGAACAAATACTAATACAAATTAAAACCAAGTGTAAAGGACAATAGTTATCTATAAACAATACAAAAGAGAAAATAAAATTGACAAATACTAATATAAATAAAAATCAGCAACTGCAAAAGACAACAGCTATTTAAATTGAATACAAAATTAGTAAATAAAATAACACTAAATACCCCAATTATAACCAACTTTCAGGTTGAACAGGGTAGACCAAGATGGAACGAGAAGAGGCAACAATGATCAGATTTTGAGTGCCTGATCTCCACCCATCAACTCATCAAAACAACAACAACAACAGCTCACTAGGATTAATATTAATGCTCAGAGAGGGTAAAGATGGGATAGTCGAATGAAAAGGGGGGAGAGAACATGATTTTGTCTCAGGAAACCCAATATATTTGTTTCTCTCTAATGTCATGATACTAGTCATGGGTGGGAAGACTAGGTAATGGTACTATCTATGGAACAAGTGTGTGGTATAAGTATAGGAATTCTTCAAGATGAGAGTCAATGTTGGATTTCTTGAGCTCCTAAGGAGGAATCCCTGGTGTGTATTTACTACTACAGTTTATTGCATTTGTTATAGTATTATGTTGTATTTCCTCTATGCACTTCCATCACTGTTGAGTATCTTCTGAGGTCAAGTGGGGTATCCCAGGTCGTAGGGATATTCTTCACAATTGTTGCATGGTCTGGGTGGTTTTTCTCTGCTAGGATTTTGCCCATGTAATTCAGTCAAAATTCTTTTCCTCTTTGCTTGAGGAGAATTATTCCTAGTGCATCAAGTGATCTTGATCTTGTTGTTCCAGCTGTTGTACTTAGAGCCTGGTGTTGTATTTGTCCAATTGCTTTTTTTTATTCCTTTGAGCTGCAAAGTCATATATTTTTATGCTTGCATAGTACACCCCCCACCCTACAAATGACCTGTAGAACATGAAAAGTGATTTGGTGCTTGCTCCTCATCTATTGCCTCATCTCGTCACATTTGAGTCCTCTGCAGCTCTCAACCAGCTTATTCTTTGCATCTCGGCCTCCACAGTTCTCTGCCAAGTTGTTTTTTTGTCAGCCTCTCGTTTGCATTCCTTCAGGGGGTCCATAGCATTGAGGTCTCTTGTAATGGCATTGAGGTCTCTCTTGTGGAGGACGTGAATCAGTTCTTGGTTGCTTCCAGTATGCAGTTCTTGGTTAGTTTGATTTGTTCTGTGCATGTGATTGTTCACCATGAGGCTGGGTTTTTATTCCACTGTTGTGTTTTTTCTTTTTTATTATTTTGCTCTCGATTTATTTGCTTTGGCATATTTGAGCTGGGTATGTGTCTTGCTGCAATTCTTAGTATTTCATCTGTAAGGTTATTTGTAAATGTATCTACACTTTCATTTACTTTTTCTCCTAGCTTCATTCCTTCCTCTTCAATTTGGAAAGCTAATCATTTGGTTTTGTTGTAGTGTAATGTTGGTTTTTCTATTCCTTTGTTTGGTTTATACTCATGTTTTAACGTTATCTCTATGGGTAAGTGATCAGAGCCAATATCACTTTGTATCTCCCATTTTACTTTGGCTAGATTTGCTGTTACTTTGCTGATGTATATTGCTGAATCAGGTTGGTTTGCACATGGGTTGATTCTAGTTGACCCATCATTTAGTATTATTAGTTCATTCTTTTCAATAAAGTCTAGCAGTAATTTTCCTGATTTATCTATTTTGTTTCCTTCCCAGGCTTTGTGATGGGCATTGAAGTCTCCTACTATTAGCATTACTGTTTTGGAATGCATTTTTTCTCTAATTGCTTTGATATCATGTTCTTGCATATTTTCACTGGGACAGTATAAGTTTATTAAATAATATTATTTTTAGTACTTCCTTGTCACAATCTATAGTAACACTTATTCTTTCAAGATTTTCTGTTTTGAATGATTCCCAGTTAGTTATTTTTAAGATTATATGGACCAGGATTGCTACCCCTCCTCCTTTATTATCTATTCTGTAATTTCTAAGTGTGATATATGCTGTGTTTTTGAATTTGTGTCTGGGGTACAGGAGTGTCTCTTGTATTGCAAAAATCGCCTTAGAGTCTGCATACTGACCTAACAATGGGATAAGATTCTTTTTTGCACTTCTGCAATTCCACTGTATTATTTTGATACTTTTGTTCTCCATTACTGATTGTTTAGCTTTATATTTAGTTTAGTGATATTTGTTTTTATTTAGTTGGTTATGGATTTTGAACTATATCTCAATGGAGATTTTTAAAAAATTGAGCCGTCTTTGCATGTTTTTCTTTACTTCTGTTTTTACAATATACTTGTTAAATTGTATCTCTTATTTCACTTTTGTTTTGTTTTTCCTGGTTTACTAGATTATTTTCCTCTTGTTGTTTTAGTCTTAATTCTTTGATTTCATTACTTTTTGTTGCTTTAATTATTTGTTTTGCATTATTGCCTTGTTGTGCTGCCTGATATTTTCTTATTGTTTCTTTATTTCCATTTGTTAGTTTGACTGGTATATTTTGTTCCGCTGCCTGTTTAAGTGCTACTTTGGCAGCCTGATATACTGGGCACCCTAAGAATCTAGCACTGCGCTTTCCACCACAGTTTGTGCACTTTCTGTTCAAGTTTGTTTCTTTGTCATTGTTGTCCTCCTTGGCTTTCCTGCATTGGTTATATGCATGTCCTTCATCACAATATCTACATCTGGTGTTGGCTCAGCAGGCTTTCCTGCATTGGTTATATGCATGTCCTTCATCACAATATCTACATCTGGTGTTGGCTCAGCAGGCTTTCCTGCATTGGTTATATGTATGTCCTTCAGCACAATATCTACATCTGGTGCTGGCTCAGCAGGCTTTCCTGCATTGGTTATATGCATGTTCTTCAGCACAATATCTACATCTGGTGTTGGCTCAGCAGGCTTTCCTGCATTGGTTATATGCATGTCCTTCAGCACAATATCTACATCTGGTGTTGGCTCAGCAGGCTTTCCTGCATTGGTTATATGTATGTCCTTCAGCACAATATCTACATCTGGTGTTGTCCTCCTTGGCTTTCCTGCATTGGTTATATGTATGTCCTTCATCACAATATCTACATCTGGTGTTGGCTCAGCAGGCTTTCCTGCATTGGTTATATGTATGTCCTTCAGCACAATATCTACATCTGGTGCTGGCTCAGCAGGCTTTCCTGCATTGGTTATATGTATGTCCTTCATCACAATATCTACATCTGGTGTTGGCTCAGCAGGCTTTCCTGCATTGGTTATATGTATGTCCTTCAGCACAATATCTACATCTGGTGCTGGCTCAGCAGGCTTTCCTGCATTGGTTATATGCATGTCCTTCAGCACAATATCTACATCTGGTGCTGGCTCAGCAGGCTTTCCTGCATTGGTTATATGTATGTCCTTCAGCACAATATCTACATCTGGTGCTGGCTCAGCAGGCTTTCCTGCATTGGTTATATGTATGTCCTTCAGCACAATATCTACATCTGGTGCTGGCTCAGCAGGCTTTCTTGCATTGGTTATATGTATGTCCTTCAGCACAATATCTACATCTGGTGCTGGCTCAGCAGGCTTTCCTGCATTGGTTATATGCATGTCCTTTAGCACAATATCTACATCTGGTGCTGGCTCAGCAGGCTTTCCTGCATTGGTTATATGCATGTCCTTCAGCACAATATCTACATCTGGTGCTGGCTCAGCAGGCTTTCCTGCATTGGTTATATGCATGTCCTTCAGCACAATATCTACATCTGGTGCTGGCTCAGCAGGCTTTCCTGCATTGGTTATATGCATGTCCTTCAGCACAATATCTACATCTGGTGTTGGCTCAGCAGGCTTTCCTGCATTGGTTATATGCATGTCCTTCAGCACAATATCTACATCTGGTGCTGGCTCAGCAGGCTTTCCTGCATTGGTTATATACATGTCCTTCAGCACAATATCTACATCTGGTGTTGGCTCAGCAGGCTTTCCTGCATTGGTTATATGCATGTCCTTCAGCACAATATCTACATCTGGTGCTGGCTCAGCAGGCTTTTGTGCATTGGTTATATGCATGTCCTTCATCACAATATCTACATCTGGTGCTGGCTCAGCAGGCTTTCCTGCATTGGTTATATGCATGTCCTTCAGCACAATATCTACATCTGGTGCTGGCTCAGCAGGTTTTCCTGCATTGGTTATATGCATGTCCTTCAGCACAATATCTACATCTGGTGTTGGCTCAGCAGGCTTTCCTGCATTGGTTATATGCAAGTCCTTCAGCACAATATCTACATCTGGTGCTGGTTCAGCAGGCTTTCCTGCATTGGTTATATGCATGTCCTTCAGCACAATATCTACATCTGGTGCTGGCTCAGCAGGCTTTCCTGCATTGGTTATATGCATGTCCTTCAGCACAATATCTACATCTGGTGTTGGCTCAGCAGGCTTTCCTGCATTGGTTATATGCATGTCCTTCAGCACAATATCTACATCTGGTGCTGGCTCAGCAGGCTTTCCTGCATTGGTTATATGCATGTCCTTCAGCACAATATCTACATCTGGTGCTGGCTCAGCAGGCTTTCCTGCATTGGTTATATGCATGTCCTTCAGCACAATATCTACATCTGGTGTTGGCTCAGCAGGCTTTCCTGCATTGGTTATATGCATGTCCTTCAGCACAATATCTACATCTGGTGCTGGCTCAGCAGGCTTTCCTGTATTTGTTATATGCATGTCCTTCAGCACAATATTTACATCTGGTGCTGGCTCAGCAGGCTTTCCTGCATTGGTTATATGCATGTCCTTCAGCACAATATTTACATCTGGTGCTGGCTCAGCAGGCTTTCCTGCATTGGTTATATGCATGTCGTTCAGCACAATATCTACATCTGGTGCTGGCTCAGCAGGCTTTCCTGCATTGGTTATATGCATGTCCTTCAGCACAATATCTACATCTGGTGCTGGCTCAGCAGGCTTTCCTGCATTGGTTATATGCATGTCCTTTAGCACAATATCTACATCTGGTGCTGCCTCAGCAGGCTTTCCTGCATTGGTTATATGCATGTCCTTCAGCACAATATCTACATCTGGTGCTGCCTCAGCAGGCTTTCCTGCATTGGTTATATGCATGTCCTTCAGCACAGTCCTTCAGCACAATATCTACATCTGGTGCTGGCCCTGCAGGCTTTCTTGCATTGGTTATATGCATGTTCTTCAGCACAATATCTACATCTGGGCTGCTGGCCCTGCAGTTATATGCATTCCTTGCATTGGCTTTCTCTGCATTGGTTATATGCATGTCCCTTCAGCACAATATCTACATCTGGTGCAGGGCTCAGCAGGCTTTCCTGCATTGGTTATATGCATGTCCTTCAGCACATATATCTACAGGCTTTCTGCATTGGTTATATGCTGGCCCTGGCAGGCTTTCTTGCATTGGTTTATATGCATGTCCTTCAGCACAATATCTACATCTGGTGCTGGCTCAGCAGGCTTTCCTGCATTGGTTATATGCATGTCCTTCAGCACAATATCTACATCTGGTGCTGGCCCTGCAGGCTTTCTTGCATTGGTTATATGCATGTCCTTCAGCACAATATCTACATCTGGTGTTGGCTCAACAGGCTTTCCTGCATTGGTTATATGCATGTCCTTCAGCACAATATCTACATCTGGTGCTGGCTCAGCAGGCTTTCCTGCATTGGTTATATGCATGTCCTTCAGCACAATATCTACATCTGGTGCTGGCTCAGCAGGCTTTCCTGCATTGGTTTATATGCATGTACATCTGGTCTTCAGCACAATATCTACATCTGGTGCTGGCCCTGCAGGCTTTCTTGCATTGGTTATATGCATGTCCTTCAGCACAATATCTACATCTGGTGCTGGCTCAGCAGGCTTTCCTGCATTGGTTATATGCATGTCCTTCAGCACAATATCTACATCTGGTGCTGGCCCTGCAGGCTTTCTTGCATTGGTTATATGCATGTCCTTCAGCACAATATCTACATCTGGTGCTGGCTGGCTCAGCAGGTTTTATATTGTCCTGCACAATATCTACATCAGGTGCTGGGCTTTCTTGCATTGGTTATATGCATGTCCTTCAGCACAATATCTACATCTGGTGCTGGCTCAGCAGGCTTTCCTGCATTGGTTATATGCATGTCCTTCAGCACAATATCTACATCTGGTGCTGGCTCAGCAGGCTTTCCTGCATTGGTACATCTATATGTATGTCTCATGTCCTTCAGCACAATATCTACATCTGGTGCTGGCTCAGCAGGCTTTCTTGCATTGGTTATATGCATGTCCTTCAGCACAATATCTACATCTGGTGCTGGCTCAGCAGGCTTTCCTGCATTGGTTATATGCATGTCCTTTAGCACAATATCTACATCTGGTGCTGGCTCAGCAGGCTTTCCTGCATTGGTTATATGCATGTCCTTCAGCACAATATCTACATCTGGTGCTGGCTCAGCAGGCTTTCCTGCATTGGTTATATGCATGTCCTTCAGCACAATATCTACATCTGGTGCTGGCTCCTGGTGCTGGCTCAGCAGGCTTTCCTGCATTGGTTATATGCATGTCCTTCAGCACAATATCTACATCTGGTGCTGGCCCTGCAGGCTTTCTTGCATTGGTTATATGCATGTTCTTCAGCACAATATCTACATCTGGTGCTGGCCCTGCAGGCTTTCTTGCATTGGTTATATGCATGTGCATTGGTTATATGCATGTCCTTCAGCACAATATCTACATCTGGTGCTGGCTCAGCAGGCTTTCCTGCATTGGTTATATGCATGTCCTTCAGCACAATATCTACATCTGGTGCTGGCCCTGCAGGCTTTCTTGCATTGGTTATATGCATGTCCTTCAGCACAATATCTACATCTGGTGCTGGCTCAGCAGGCTTTCCTGCATTGGTTATATGCATGTCCTTCAGCACAATATCTACATCTGGTGCTGGCTCAGCAGGCTTTCCTGCATTGGTTATATGCATGTCCTTCAGCACAATATCTACATCTGGTGCTGGCCCTGCAGGCTTTCTTGCATTGGTTATATGCATGTCCTTCAGCACAATATCTACATCTGGTGCTGGCCCTGCAGGCTTTCTTGCATTGGTTATATGCATGTCCTTCAGCACAATATCTACATCTGGTGCTGGCTCAGCAGGCTTTCCTGCATTGGTTATATGCATGTCCTTCAGCACAATATCTACATCTGGTGCTGGCTCAGCAGGCTTTCTTGCATTGGTTATATGCATGTCCTTCAGCACAATATCTACATCTGGTGCTGGCCCGGCAGGCTTTCTGGGAATGTCCCAGCCTTTCACAATTTGAGCATATGACTTGCGGAATGTATGTCACAGTGGGTTCTATTCTGTAGTTGAGTTGCATATGAGTTGGTACTTCATTCCCTTCTACCGTGACTATTATTACTGGTGTCACTGATTGATTTTTCTGTATTCTTTCTACTTTTGTTATTTTGTTTCTTTGGTTTTCGTTGTTCAACATTGCTACTATTTACTCTTCTGTCAGTTTTGTGTCTATCTTCTTCATTACAAATCTTCTTGTTTCTTTTGCTAATTTTATTATCACTTTCACCTGGTGAGGAAGTTCCACTTCCATTGGTTTGTGTTGGATTTCTTAAATGAGTAGTTTAGTCTTCTCTGTATCATTAAGAGTTAGTATGTTTTCACTTAGGCCTACTGATTTCTTGATTTTGGCAACTAATTTTGTTGTCTAATGTAGTTTCTAAGATGTTAATTAGTTTATCATCTGGGAGTGAAGTTAAAGTAACCTGTGTGCCTGCTATCGTGAAGTTAAAGTAACCTGTGTGCCTGCTATCGTGAAGTTAAAGTAACCTGTGTGCCTGCTATCGTGAAGTTAAGTAACCTGTGTGCCTGCTATCGTGAAGTTAAAGTAACCTGTGTGCCTGCTATCGTGAAGTTAAGTAACCTGTGTGCCTGCTATCGTGAAGTTAAAGTAACCTGTGTGCCTGCTATCTGTTTTATATTCACCCTTCTGAACTCTTCCTCTTCTTGTGCCACAGTTCTATTTTTTTCCTGGTTTGTGTTATTTCACCTTTTTGTATTTGGCTTGTTTTCATTGCGTAATCCTACCTGGCTTGGTGTTGTTGCTTTGCCTATGTTATTCTTATGTAAACTTTCGTCTTGTTGTGAATTTGTTGACTGTTGTTCCTGTTCCCCCCCCCCCCCCCCCCCCCCCCCCCCCCCCCCCCCCCCCCCCCCCCCCCCCCCCCCCTCCCCCCCCCCCCCCCCCCCCCCCCCCCCCCCCCCGGGGGCGGGGGGGGGGGCCCCCCCCCCCCCACCCCAACTTTTTGTATCTTTCTTCTCTGCTTTATTGTTTGACTTTACCATAACCGCGTATGATCTGTTCGTGCCTTTGCTACCAGTTTTAGATCTAGTGATCGCCGTCATTGTGATATTTCGTCTTTAAATACGGTATTATAAAGCTGCAACCAAGGTGGAGTGGGTTCATTTTGTACATAAGACAACAGGAGACGGAGACACTTGGGAGTCATGACCCAGGTGGGCCCGTCCGTCCCCCCCCCCCCCGAGTGTAAAGGAGAATACCGGGCCGAAACACTTGTTCGACGGGGGGACCCCTTCTGATGATCAAATTGGCCCATGTTGTATCGCTCTGTATACAGCAACTATCATAGTTGCACGGTCAAACCAGTGACAATCGGGAAAAGACCGATGGACTTCTGGAAAGACAGAAGACACTGGGAAAGACTAGAAACCGGCTGACCGTGTTGGCACCCCTTAAGCTGTTTTCAATTGCTACATGACCCAAAAATGATAGATGCCCCCAGGATTCACCAAAACGGGGGGAGAATGATGAATCCACAGGCGCCTCATTGGAATCGACCAGACCCGTTACACGGACTTCGAGCTCTGAACAACGGCTGGAATTTCCATGTGCCTGTGGTAGGAAATTCTCTACTCAGAGAGGAATGAAAATCCACAGAACGAAAAAGGGGTGTGAGAGTTCATCAGGGGGAGATTAACAGCGCTCTGTCTCGACGGGTAAGACGTTAGAAGAACTCAAACAGGAGTCAATTCACAGTGCTGAGTACATTCACGTTGATCTGCCTGATGATGATCTTCCATACTTCATGGACGGGATGAGAGATGCAATCAAGTTTCCACCTGCCAGTGCAAAAGGGCTTTGGGAACAGCTGGACGAAGCCTTGGCAAAAGAGTTGGATAACAACCTGGAGCAGATAACTTTGGAGAAGCTGGAAATCTTCGGCGACATAATATATCTGCACTGTCGCAAAGTGTTCGGAGTCAGGGAGGCAAGGGAAGGTAACCCACCACGAAATGTAGAAGACAAATTAAAATAGAAGAAATCAGGAAACAGAAGAAGCATTCCCGAAAACTGTTCAAGAATGCAGTTGCCACAGAAAAGGAAGGGTTACGACACGTTTTGGAGCACCTGAAAGGCCAATATAATGCCCTTTGTAGAGCAGAACGGTTGTGCAGGAAGAGAAGGAAGACTCGGAGGAATAGGGAAAGATTTCTTCAGGGAGCCCTTCAAGTTAGCCAAAGAACTGTTTGAGCAGCCACGGTCGGGAGCGCTAAACATCAGGAAAGAAAACCTGAAAGAACACCTTGGAATGATCTATTCAGATGGTCGCAAGGATGAGCCGCTCAGCAGCATGGCAGGCCTTAAATGGCCTAGTAAGCCCAGAGCTGAATTTAACACCAAGCCCCCAAAGATGCAAGAGGTAGAAAGCATTGTCCAGAAAGCCCAGTGCATGTCAGCTCCAGGTCCTAGTGGTGTTCCATATGTTGTGTATAAGAGATACCCTGAAGTGCTCAAACGACTACTCCGTTTACTGAAGAATGCGTGGAAAACCCAGCTTGTAAGCAAGGAATGGAGAAAAGCGAGTCTACATCCCGATTGAACAAAATTCCACAGACATCAGTCAGTTCATTCCAATCTCACTACTTAATGTGGAAGGGAAGATATTCTTATCAGTGATGGCGGAAAGGCTCACTACATACCTCGTGGCAAATGGGTACATTAGCATTACCATTCAAAAAGGAGGTATCCCAGGTACACCAGGATGTCTAGAGCATGCCACAATGATCTGGGAAGCAATTCAAAAGGCAAAGTCTGACAGAACAAACCTCTATGTAATCTGGTTGGATCTAGCGAATGCTTATGGATCCGTTCCACACCAGATGTTGTGGCAGGCCCTAGAAATGTATCATGTTCCACAAGGGATTGCAGCAATGCTGAAGCTGTATTTCGCAGGGTTCTATGTCAGATTTTCAACCAGAGATTACACAACGAAGTGGATTGGCCTTGAAGTTGGAATTGCGATGGGATGTACTATCTCTCCGATACTATTCGTGTTGGCTATGCAGGTAATCCTCAATGCGGCTGAAGGAATTGCTATAGGCCCAAAGCTCAGTGGAATGTATCACATGCCACCGCTCAAAGCATTCATGGATGACACAACAATTCTGACATCAGATGAACATCAGGCCCGGAGGATGTTAGCACGCCTGAGTGAACTAGTCAGCTGATGGAGAATGAGCTTCAAACCCAAGAAGTCGAGAAGCCTATCAGCCAGGAAAGGGAAGACAGCAGAGGTCATATTCATGGTTTCCAACCAAAGAATCCCTACTGTCATTGAGGAACCTGTTAAAAGTCTTGGCAGAGTGCACGATGCCTCATTAAAAGACACGGAAGGCAGTGCAACGGACAATATAAATGGCAGACAGAGGGCTACAGATCATAGACCAAAGCAGACTCCTAGGAAAATTCAAACTGTGGTGTCTCCAGTTCATGTTGATACCTAAGTTGCTGTGGCCACTGCTTATATTGAAATAAGCACAAGTAGAGTGGAAGCTATAGAGCAGAAGGTCAACAAGTTCAGGAGGAAATGGCTCGGGGTACCTCCAGGTCTGTCAGACGTAGCACTGTACTGCAAAAAGTCAAAACTTCTGCTTCCTTTCAAGTCAGTTGTTGAAGAGTATAAAGTTGGAAACACAAGGCTCACAATGATGCTACGCGAGTCAGCAGATGACGTGGTTAAGTCCATTCAGCCCATACTGAAAACGGGAAGGACGTGGAGAGTAGAAGAAGCTGTTGATGTTGCCCAAGAGTCGCTCAAACTGACGGAGGTAATCGGATACACAAACGAATAGACGGGGGTTTGGTCATGGAGACATCCGCTAGTGGTCCAAGGCATCATGCAGGAAGCGCAGAGATATGGTAGTTCAGGAGATACGAGGAGCGGAGTGTTAGGGGGCTTATTTCTTCTATGATTTACTCGTGTTTCTTGTCAGGATTGATATTGCCATAATGACCGTTATATCCAGCTCCCGCGTGGATTCACGTCTGATTATTCCAATTAAATGCATATAATTTCAAATATGTTCGTTGATTATTTTATCTGGTCCGTTGTTACTGAAAATTCTGTTTTATCCTGTATTATTATTATGTTTGACTTGGTTATGTTTTTAACTGTAGTTACTCAAGACTGTGAAGGTAGTAACAACGTGTAACTTTGAAGGACACTTGAAGTGCATCTCAGCGGTAGCATTACAACGAACTTGATCGACTGAAGAAGGCGTTCTCAAACGACTGACATCACATCTTTGAATTGTCTAATATGCGCTCTACGCAATATTGTATCAGTGAGGGGTGTTCCATGGGGGTAGGGCAGGAGTGTGTAAGGGATAGTACCTCACGGTGAGAGGCAGCCACATCCCTTTTGGGGATGGCCTGGATCCTATTTGGTTCCCCCGCTTCTGCCCAGCTCACGTTTGGCTCCCAGAGTCTGCTTGTGTACGGCAACGCCACCCCCCGGGCAACGGCTTTGGCTAGCCGGCTAAACTACGCTGAGCAAAGTAAAGAAGGGAGTCCCCCCTCATTAGTACACACAGCTGCTGGCGGAAGAGATGGATGAGCGATTTATTCGACAACGACTTTGAAGGCAGGAGCTGGTATCGGGCTTCAGGGCGCACCAGAAACCAAAGTTGGTAAGCGGCCAGAACCGTTCAGAAAGCAATGGCAAACTACTGAATGAATATTGCCAAGAAATCATGACAGCCAAGAATGACGAATCTTGAAACACAAAGATCTGATGGTGTGGCCCCCAGGCCAGGCAGATCGACTATGTGAACTGGGGAAGAGAACGATGCCAGAGCAAATACAAGTAATGGTGATGACGGCCAAAAACCTGACTGTGTTACTGCGGAAAGCCCTGACATCGGACTAAAGAAAAAATTAAGAATAGGCACGTGGAATGTAAGAAGCCTACATCAGGGAAAACTTTGTATGATTAGCAAAGAAATGGAAAGAACCAAAACAGACATACTGGGCATTTCTGAACATAGATGGGCCAGACAAGGTCATTTTATAACTCAAACAGGACAGACCTTCATATACTCAGGGAAGGAAAAGGGCGGTCAGAGCGGGGTTGGTTTCCTCCTGACAAAGAAAGCATCTATAGCACTACTTGGATACAATCCAATTAGTGATCGACTTCTCATGATTAGACTCAAGAGAAAGAAAAGAAACATCATAGTTTTACAAATTTATGCACCCACATCTGCAGCAGATGATGATGAAATTGAGGAATTTTACAACATTTACAAGAGACTTTAGGGAAAGTGGAAAAAAGGGATATCATGATAATCATGGGCGACTTTAACGCGAAAGTTGGCATCGAAAGAACAGAGGAGGAAAAAAAGGTGTCAGGTCCATTCGGTATAGGACAGAGAAACGAAAGAGGAGAAAACTAATCGAATTCTGCTTAGAAAATAACCTCTCTATTACAAATACCCTATTTAGATAACATCCCAGAAGGCTCTATACTTGGACCTCACCAGATGGCAACAGCAGGAATCAAATAGATTACATCTTGATACAACAAAGATGGAGGTCAGGTATATCATCTACAAAGACACTCCCAGTAGCAGATTGTGATTCAGAGCATGAGCTACTAATTGCAAATTTTAAGTTAAAAATTGAAAAAAGTGACGAAAGGTGCTCGACCTCTCCGTCTCGATGTAAGCGCCATACCACCTGAATATAACATAGAAGTAAAACACAAATTCGAAGCACTGATGGCTGTACAAGAGGATATGAAACGGATGAGCTAGCCACACATGCGAGAGATATTCTCATCTCATCAGCGGAAAACATGATCCCTAAAAAAGTGCATAAGAAGCAGATACACATCACAGAGGAAACATCGAGGCTCATAAAAGAAAGAAGAAAATTGAAACAAACAGGGGTAGAACGGAACAGTAACAAATACAAAAACTGCACAAGAAACATCAGTAGAGAGATTAGGAAAGACAAGGAACAGTACATAACAAATACCTGCAATAGAATAGAAGATCTGCAATTTCAGGGAAAAGATGGGGATATGTTCAAGGAAATCAGAACGCTAACAGATGATTTTAGACCATCATTATATGTAATCAATGATAAAAATGGTAACATATTAACAGGAAGTAAGGATATATTGGAGAGATGGAAGGAGTACTGTAGAGAAATGTATGAAGATAGTACAAAGATCCCAGACATGATGACTGAGAGAGCCAGAACCTATATTAGATGAAGTACGTGCAGCAATCAAAAGCCTGAAGAAAGTGAAATCACCAGGATGCGATGATATACCAACTGAACTAATCCAAGCAGGAGGAGAGGCCAGTGTCCTCGTTTATCATGCACTATGTTGAAGATCTGGAACAGTGCAATCTGGCCCAAAGCATAGAAAAGATCTGAGTATATTCCTCTCCCAAAGTAAGGCAATTTAAAACTGTGTACCAACTATCGTACTATTGCTTCAATAAGTCATGCCAGCAAAATCCTCATGCGGATTATCATGAAGAGGATAGAAAGAAAGTTAGAACATGAAATACATGAAGTACACGCGGGTTTTAGACAATGCAGAGGTACGAGAGATCACATTTTTAATGTGAGAAACATCCTCGAGAAATGCAGAGAATGCAATGTAGATCTTCATGCCTGTTTTGTAGATTACACCAAGGCCTTCGACTGCGTACAACATCAGAAATTGTGGAACATCATGAGAGACATGGGGTTTCCGGCGCATTTGATCCATCTAATTGAAACACTATTCCATGAACAACAAGCAGCTGTCAGAGTAGCGGGAGAAACATCAGGATGGGTTGAGGTGAAAAGGGGAGTAAGACAGGGTTGCATCCTCTCGCCCTACTTGTTTAACATCTATGCAGAAAATATAATGAGAAATGTTCGGAGTGACCACGAATGTGAACATTGCGATCCGTTCACAATTGGTGGAAATGCGATCCCAGAACTCAGGTATGCAGATGACACAGTTATTCTTTCAAACAGTGCTAAGGGACTAGAACAGTTAATCCTGTCTGTCAAAAGACACAGTGAGGATCAGAACCTTTTTCTGAACACAAAAGAAAACAAAGATAATGTCCACAGACAAAACAAGATGCCAACCAAAAATTACCATCAGTGATGAGGAAATTGAAAATGTCACAAATTTTGAATATCTTGGCTCCATAATTAACAACAATGGAGACTGCTCAAAAGAGGTCAGAAGGAGACTGGCCATAGCAATGCAGAGGTTAACTCTTTCAGTCCAGAGCAACGCTCTGAGCGTTGCAAAATTCAACACGCCGTGCCAGAGCAACGCTCAAAGCGTGGTTTTTAGTTTATCACGCATAAACCTTAAAAATCGTCCGTTTAATGCAGTTCATATATTAAAACTCGTAGAATGACTTCCGCTACTATCTAAACAACTAATTTGACTGTAGTTAATCAGCACATGTGAGTGTTTTGATGTTATTATCACAATTTTTGTGAAAATTTGCGTGTTTGCGTTTTTCGTTGTTATTGCTAGAGAAATATGTCACGCTTTATATTTACATTTTCTAAGTCTCCTAAGCAAATAATTGTGTCAAACTACTTTGAAACATTGCTGACATTAATGATGATTGTTTGGTAGTCACAGTTTGTTGTCAAAATACGGAATCTGTGCAGAAAAGCTAGACACACTAGGTTTAGTTGATGAGTGGGCGTAGTCATATTCTGGCCGATCAAAAAGCAACAAAACTAGACCTACCGTAACACCTAATCCCTAGTTCTTGGTAGAAGATGAAGCTAGGGATACAATTAAAACATTAAACAAGAGTAAAAAAGTTTTTATATGACGTTGTTCTTCTTTATTTGTTTGAAAATTACGTAATGCACGATTGCATAATTTATATTTTTCTTACAAAGGACCACGGAAAAACTGGTGTGAATAACACTAAATGTACTAATTGTGGCCATAAGCATGTTTCTTTTTACATGTATATGGATTAACTTGATGTTTGAAGACTAAAAAGAAAGTTTTATTGTCTACAACAGTAATTTGTCTTTGGTAAGATCGTATTTTACAGTCAACTTTTAAGCGTTTTTCAATTTTACATGCAAAATGTTCTAAGTATACCGAACATACTTGCGTTAATACTACCAAAGACATTATATATTACAATTCTCTATCCATTTCCCTACAGTTTGGTATATAATAAGTACATGTTCAAAGATGAAGAACCTATGGCGTAACACCAGCAAATTAA
Organism: Oreohelix idahoensis; assembly: GCA_024509875.1. Lineage (NCBI taxonomy): Eukaryota > Metazoa > Mollusca > Gastropoda > Stylommatophora > Oreohelicidae > Oreohelix > Oreohelix idahoensis. The sequence goes on from JAMPIV010015181.1 coordinate 392,488, forward strand.
TAAAAGTAAAACTTCTCAGAACGTGCATCTTTCCGGTAGCTTCGTAGGATGTGAATCATGGACCATTACTCAAACATTAAAGAAAAATCGAATCTTTCGAAGCAAAGTGTTACAGAATAATTCTCAGAATATCTTAGACCAAGAAGAAGAAAAATATAGACATCATACACGACCTGAACATCGAGGAAAACTGGCTCATAAACAATATCATGTACCGGAAACGGAAATATTTTGGCCACATTAAACGTCATTGTGGCTTAGAGAGAGTAGTGATGGAGGGTATGGTACATGGAAGGCGAGGCAGGGGCCGACCAAGACGACGGTGGACACAGGACATTGAAGACACCTTGAACATGACAATGGAGGAGGCAGGAGGGCTGGCTAGAGATCGAGAGTCTTTCAGGCGGGCTGTGATGAGAGCGACGTTCTGCAAAGGACATGCTACATGATGATGATGTTCCATGGTGCAACAATCATCGCGACTAGAATAAACCTGTCACGACAATTTCCCACCATGGAGTGACCCTCAACACTGAGAATGGTAAGAGGTTGCAGAAAGCACTGTAGTAGGCCCAAGGCCAATGGACTACATGGGAAGGAGCCCTGCAAAGGTCCTTGACATGGAATGGCATATGGCACCTCTTAAGCTTAGCTTCGTTATTAGATCAATGTATGACCTCCTGCCATCGGCCACAAACCTTGTGAGATGAGGAAAGTCGGATGATAAGCAGTGCATCCTGTGCCATGAGAGGCAGACATGTGAACACGTGCTGTCAGCTTGCAAGGTGTCATTAGGGCAAGGGTGATACACATGGTGCCACAACAAAGTGCTAAATCAGCTGGCTGCGACAATAGACCTGGCAAGGATTAAGGCGAATAGCAATGTCAGGCCGAACACCGCAAACATACTTTCTGAGAGCAGGAAAGTCAGAACACCCAAAAACCGAGTAAATCAGGTAGCAGTGTACCATCTCTCCTTGACTGCAAATGACTGAGAGATGGCGGTAGACCTACCGGGACGACGGGCATATCCAGAGAGTATCAGGAAATCTCGAAGACGGCCGGATATAGTGCTGCATTCTTCATCATCGCACCAGGTTATATTGATTGAACTGACCGTACCATTTGAATCCAGACTGGAAGAGCAACATTTGTTCAAAGCGGCCAAATATAGTGACCTGGCCGCGGATTTGAGACACGATGGGTTCACTGCAATGGTCATGGCTGTTGAGGTGCGTGCCAGAGGGCTCGTGGCTGCATCAGTGTATGATTTATTGAAACTGTTGGGGCTGAGGTTACAGTCGAGAAAAAGGGCACCGAAGAGGCTTAGTAAAACTGCGGAAAAGGCATCATGCTGGCTGTGTAACAACTGCAATAGGCTATGGAACTCGGGACAGTAAACTCTTTCCCCCACCTGCGTTACAGGAAACATCCGGAAAGTGGAACAATTTTTCTAAGTCCGCAATACATTAAGTTTTTCGTTGTATTGGTGAAAGGGCAGTGGCTTACAGGCAACACGCGGCGTATTTTATATGAGGTGTCGTGCGTGCAGTGGCTTCAAGCCTCATTGACTTTGCGCAGGTGGGCCAGTGTCTGTCCCTAGTCGTGGTGTGCTGTGGCACAATAATTTGTTTTCAACGTAAGGGTTACTTTCACAATAGCCTCCGGCTGGCAGAATTGTGGATTTTAAAGCTGCAACCAAGGTGGAGTGGGTTCATTTTCTACGTAAGACAACAGGAGGCGGAGACACCTGGGAGTCATGACCCAGGTGGGTCCGCCCCCCTTAGAGTGTAAAGGAGAATAACGGGCCGAAACACTTGTTCGACGGGGGACTCTTTCTGATGATCAGATTTTCTCCTGTTGTATCGCTCTGTATAGAGTTTCCTGTCATAATACCTAAGTGTTTCATAGTAGGAATGTTTCATTTACGTATGTTATTGAACTATGGGGGGGGGGGGGGGGTTGTCTCTGTAAGGGGAAGAGATATGGAAGTATTTTCCGTACTGGGATTTAAACAATGTCTAGGGTATGTAGCAGAAAAATACTAGGAAGCAGAAATACTTTAAAAGTAATGTCAGCAACCATCAAATTTACCTGGTGCTAACACACACAAAAATATCTACAAAAGTATCCATAAAATACAGTAGCATCTAAGTCCAAATGCCACAATAGCCATAACAAAAGAGTGTGGTGTAATCCTGTTTAACTAACACAAGCGACGCGATTTTAAGTGTCCGCGGTTGGCAAAGTCAGCACATGCGAATGGTGTATCGCGAATTACGTGTGCCTAAAAAAGGTCGCTTTACTGTTCCTGCGATTATAGACGCTTTTACTGACTACGTGAGAATGTCCTTAACAATATAAGTTCACAATAATACTTGCAACAAATCTTCTCGGGTTCTAAGAAAACAAGCTCTGCAAAGATATAGAAGAAATAGGACAGAAAGCAACCTTGAACAATATAAAAAAATAAGAAATGGAACAATTAAAATAATATTCAAAGAACAGGAAGCATATTGGAAAACCTTCTGTGAAACTCTTAATCCAGGCACTCACTCCATTACAAGTGTTTGGGACAAATTGAAATCAATTAAAGAAAATACTAAAAGAATTACAATACCAACTATAAAAATACCTGAACGAGCGCAGTCGGACAAACAAAAAGCTGACATCCTAGATACTTCTTCACAGTAAGTGCAAAAGAAAGCCTGGGGCAGAAATAAATAAATAGAAGAGAGAAACGCATAACGGAACTAAAGAAAGAAGAGATAGAAAGTGTAGGGGAATGGTCATACCTAAACTCTGAAATAACAGTTGTAGAGGTAGAGAAAGTGATAAATAAAAAATCTAATTCAGCTTCAGGACAGAACATCCTGAGCTATGAAATTTTTAAAAAGTTACCCAAAAAATACATTAGAAATAATTACCTCTCAATTTAACTATGTATGGAATACAGGAAATATACCAAAGGCATGGAAAGTTGCAGTAGTGATACCAATACTAAAACCAGATAAGGAGGCGCATGATGTGAGTTCCTACAGACAAATAGCATTGACATCTCAGTTGGGTAAAATTATGGAGACTGTAGTGAAGACTAAAATTTCACATGGAAAAAAACAGCCTATACAGCCCATGCAATCTGGGTTCAGGAAAAACATACTATAACACTAGACCAACAACTCAACTGGAACAAGCATATAGATAAGCTGGCGGAGAGCTGCAGAGGACTCACTAACATGATGAGATACTTAAAAGGTAATGGATGGGGTGCAAGCATAACGGTTATGCTTATTTTCTTCAGATCATTTGTCAGGTGGATTATAGACTATGCGAGTATAGTATACAACTAAGCAGCAACAAGAAACAAATAAATAAAATACAACACCAGGCACTATGCACAATTGCAGGAGCAATAAAATAAACATCACTTGAAGCACTAGAGGTAGCACTAGGCATAATGCCACTAAAGTTGAGAAGAAAAGAACTTAGATTAAATTATATGGCCAAGGTACTAACACTAACAGACAAAGATCACCCAACCAGATCAGTGTTTGTGAAGAATCGCCCAACGGCATGGGACACCCTAGTGGACCCAACCAGATACCCAATAGGGTGGAAGTGCCTGGTAGAAATAGAACAGCAACAAACTATAATTAATGCAATAAACTATAGTGGCAAATACACCCCAGTAATACCACCAAGGGAGCTCATTTAGCAGAAATAATCAATAAAAAGGTAGAAAAAAGCTGTATATAAAACATAGCCAATGAATATATGGAGCAAATAACTAAGAGTAGCTTAAAAGTAAACTCCACCTATGCCGGTCCCAAGCCCGGATGAAAAAGGAGGAGGGCGGCCTGCATGGAGGCCGTAAGAAGGCAGCCCCTCCACCATGCAAAGGCACAACAGGCCAATCCCCTATTTGCTTTAAATCACGATTACGAGCAATACAAGAGAGAAAACTGGACTGATTCTATAGGCGACGAACTGGAACGGACTACGGACTACGACTTATGGAACTTGGAACACAAGAAGTATAAATGGGAAGGAAGAGGAGCTGGTGGAAGAGATGAGGAAAGCAAAACTAGAAATCCTGGCTATAACGGAAACATAGAAAAAAGGACAAAGAGTCATGGATCTCGATGGCAACACACTGCTCTACAGTGGTGTACCCACATCTGAAAGAGCTAAAGGGGGCGTGGGTTGCATTGTGGCCCAAAATCAAAAAGATAGTATCAAGGGATGGAACTTTGTCTCGGAGCGCATTATGGTTGTTAAACTAAAAGAAGGGGAAACTATAGTCAACCTGGTCATAGTTTATGGGCCAAATGAGGATGAGAGAGCTGAGGTCAAGGAGGAATTCTTCGAGCTGCTTCAAAGGACAGTGGATGACTGCCTAGATGAAGTTATCATGCTCGGAGATTTTAATGCCAGAGTTGGAAATGATCATGCTAGATGGGGTGGAGTTATCGGAAGATATGGAGAAGATACTCTCAATGACAATGGAAAGCGACTTCTTAGATTCTGCAGTGAGCAGAATCTGATCATTACAAACACAAAGTTCCCCCATGAGCGCATACATGCATACACTAGATGTGAACCAACAAAGAATGAGAAGTCAGTGATCGACTATGCCATTGTTCGGAGAAGCTCATTCAAATATGTCCGAGATGCTAGAGTCTGGAGAGGGCCAGAGATTGGAAGTGATCACTACCTGCTAACAATCAAAAGAACAACTGAAAGAGTTACTCAGCATAGTAACTGCCCAACATCACGCAAGAAACCAAGTAAACGAGCAGGAGAAATGAGCATTAGGACCTACAAGCTGAGAGAGCCAGAAATTAAGACCAGATATCAGGGGCTTATTGCTGCAGCGGTGAGCAACACAGAAGAACGACCTGATGACTTGGAAACCCTCTGGATTAAATTCAAGGATATCATAAAGACAGCTGCTGCAGAAGCATGCAGTGAAGTCCGACTTGGGAACAAGAGAAAGAGGACACCTTGGTGGACAGAGGAAGTCAAAGAGAAAATAAGAGAGAAGAAAATGGCATGGAAACAATACTTAGGAGCTAAAAACACAACAGGACAAATGGAAAAATATAGAGAATATGTGACACTCAGAACAGAAGCAAAGAACAAGGTGCTAGCAGCAAATAAGAAGTCCTGGGAAGAATTTGGAGAAAAGCTAGAAAAAGATGCACAAGAAAACCAAAAATTGTTCTATAAGACCCTAAAGAACATGAGGAAGGAAAAACAATGCCCTCTCAAATTTATAAAGGACAAGAAGGCAAATAGCTTACTGCCTCGAAGGAAGTAATGGAAAGATGGAAAGAATATTTCTCAGAACTCCTGGATGGTGAGCATGGTGAAGCATCAGAAATGATAAACATTAGCACAGAAGAGAAAACCAATGATGGTGAAGATGACATAAAGATGGAAGAACTGAAGGCAGCACTGGAGAAAATCAAGATGGCAAAGCAGCAGGGCATGATGGTATAACACCAGAAATGGTTAAGTTCATGGGAGCATCAGGCGACCTATTACTCCAAAGGGTTTTACAGGCAGCGTGGTACAACAAGACCATACCAAAGGATTGGGAGATTGCCATCATAACACCAATTTTCAAAAAGGGTGACAATCGACAGTGTGGAAATCTTAGAGGCATATCCCTTCTCAGTGTCCCCGGTAAAATCTACTCTAGAATCCTAGAGAAGAGATTCCGACGCCTAGCTGAGCCACAATTCGATGAGGTCCAGTGTGGATTCCGAGCAAACCGAAGTACTCAAGACCTAATCTTCACACTCAGACAGCTGAGTGAAAAGGCCCTTGAGTATAAGAGTGAGATGCAACTTTGTTTCATAGATCTGGAAAAGGCGTTTGACAGGGTCCCCTGGAGCAAACTTTGGGACTGTTTGGCAAGAAAGAATATTCCAGCACCTCTGATTCATGATATACAGAGCTTCTACAAGTCTTGCATAAATTATGTGAGGACAGCAAACCATAAGTCAGAAGAGTTCAGGACCACCACTGGTGTAAGACAAGGTGATATCCTATCACCTTACCTCTTCATACTCCTTATGGACGACGTCATCAAGGCATGTAAAGAGAGAACAAGAAAGGATTCAGTGGGGTACTGGAAGATGAGACAGATCTATATTTCAGAGCTGGCATTTGCTGATGATGTTGCCCTGATTGCTAAATCAGAGGCACATCTCCAATCCAACCTGCAAGTCTGGAAGGAAGAGCTGGAGAAGAGAGGGATGGTCATAAGCAGCTCTAAAACAAAATCCACGGTGATATCACGAGAGGAAAGAAGACATCAGATTAAGCTGGGAGAACAGGTCCTGGAGCAGGTCGACCACTTTAAATACCTCGGAGCTATTATAGACCGAAAGAGAGGCATCAAAGAAGAGTTGGCCACTCGAAAAGCAGCAGCTGGGAGACTTTTTCAGGCCATAAATCGAGGATTCCTCAGCAAGAGAGAGGTTGGTAAGAAAACGAAGATGGCTGTATACCGCTCCACCTATGTCTCAGTCTTGACATATGGATGCGAGTCATGGGCAATGACTACAACCCACAAAAGCCAGATCCAAACCTCAGAAATGAGGTATCTGAGGAAAGTGGTTGAAGTAACAAGAAGAGACATGGTACGCAACCAGACGATACGTCAAGGCCTTAAATCCTACCCCCTGCAGACCAAAGTAGAACAGTCCCAATTAAGATGGTTTGGCCATGTCTGCAGAATGGGAGAAGATCGGATACCACGACAAGCATGGGAAACAAAGAGCCAAGGATCCAGACCCCGAGGACGACCCAGAGTCCGCTGGGAGGACAACATTAGACAATCTTTGAAGGACCGAGGACTAGAATGGAACCAGGCCAGGAGGAAGACAGCCGATAGGATAGTCTGGCGCTCTCTCTTCCAAACCTCTACACCTCACGGTAGAAGGGGAACGACTAAGTAAGTAAGCTTAAAAGTATATACTGATAAATCTAAAGTAGAAAATAAAGAACTAGGTATAGGTATACATATTCCAGCATGGAGGCTAACGAACAATTATAGTATAACTAAAAATACATCCATCTTCACAGCAGAAATGGTTGCAATAGCTAAAGCACTGGAAATAACTACTGGCAAGCCTCCCCCAATAAGCTAACGAACTTAACTAACTCTCTATCAGCAATACAAGCACTAAATAATGCACACGAATGTAGCCGACCAGACACAGCAGAAGAAATATTTCAACTTAGCACATACCTAAATATCAGAGGCTGCACAGTACTAATATCATGGATACCTGCACATGTGGGAATAGAAGGAAACGAGGTAGCAGATAAGGAAGCTGAAACAGGAAGAAGCAGCCATAACCAAATAAACACAGGTTTGGGCTCTACAGAGATCAAAAGCATAATAAAAAGTATAATAGCAATGGAATGGACAGAAGCTTATAAGCTGTTGAAAGATCCAACACGAATATGTCAGATAAATAGAGAACCAAAAATTCCAAGCAATAAAAAGCTTATTAGACTACAACTAGGAATGGGAAATTTTATGATAGAGGAACCTCACTGACAAGCATGTCTTGAGAGAAATACCATAGCTCATTATGTGTTAACATGCAAGAAATATGAACAGCAAAGAAAACTACTCAAAGAATATTTGACAGCACAACTCGCACTATCACCAGAAAATGTGCTAAAAGTTTACCTACCCAGGAAACTACAAAACATAATAAAATTATATATTACCAGAACAAAAATTAACATATAAGTACCAGAGGAGAAAGTTTAAAGTAAATACTAAAATAAAATATTCACCCCAAATATTCACTACAAGAGTAAGATAAATTTCAAAACATTACAAAGCAGAGTATTCCAAATATAAATACAAGAGTTAATATCAATGACAATAAATAAGAAGGTGGCATAACATAAATCAGAACCCAAACATCACAAGGCTCAACAAGGTAAAGGGAGATATACATAAAAACAGGGAAGAGATACACCAACAGATCTTAGAAAACGCCACACCAAACGCCAGAGAACACAGTCTGGAAAAGCAACAAATTTAAGTTACTATATGGAAAAAGTAACACTATATACCCAAATTATAACCCATATCGGGTTGAACCGGGTATCCCATGCACAAATCAAAATTCAGTGGTTTGTGTAAGGTCATAAAATCAACAACACATCTTGGTTAGTGATGAAATTCAGCAAAAAGATTCAGATAATTTTCCTTGGGCAGATTGAGTGGAAAGAGAAAAATTTCGACACTTCTTTCTCTGTTACTATCCATCATTCTGCAACACAGAGGTATGTAAATGTGTCTGCCTGCTCCAGCTTCTGGTTCCTTATTGTAATCGGCTCAGGATTGACCACGTTGAGTGTCATGACCTCTGTCTTCTTACGATTGATTTTTTCAGGCCCTCCTGCTGGCTATACTTACTCAGTCTACAATTTGTAGAACTTCTTCTTTGATCCGTAGCCACCGGCCGTCAAAGCAGTCAGTGGCCATCACGCCTGGTGGCGTCTTGTAGGGCAACAACAAACTGATTCCACTTTGCTCGGTCGGTGCCCACCCTTCGTACAGTGCCCCAACTCTGGTTCATTCTTTGCATCTCAACCTCCACAGTCCTCCGCCAAGTTGTTTTTGATCGGCCTCTCTTTCGTTTTCCTTCAGGGGTCCATAGCATAGCTGTTCTTGTGATGGCATCGGGGTCTCTTCTGAGGATATGGCCACCCCAGCTCCAGCGTCTGCCTGCTATGATAGTGTGCATATCCTCCTGCTTGTTCCGAGTAAGCAGATCTTGGTTGGTGATGGTATTTGGCCAAAAGATTCGGTGAATTTTTCTTAGGCATGTTGTGTGAAAAGATGACAATTTCGACATTTCCTTCTCTGTAACTCTCCTGTTTTGTTGATAACCTCTGTTATTAAATGAATTGTCATTATTTCTGTAAAATGACCCTTGTCCTCTACCTGATCTGAAATTGTATCCACCTCTGTTATGCTATTCATTAGATCTGAAGGATGATTGTGGAGGAAAATATCCCTCATCACAAGAGTTATAATTTCTTTGAGGCTGTTGTGATGTTTGTTTGTTATCGGTAGTCCTTGGTAACAGGAAGTTACGTCATTGCCTCGAGGTGCAGTTCAGAGACGTTAAAGTTGGGATCAGCAAAAGTAAGAGATCGCCTGCAAGGTTCTTCTGTGTGTTTCATTGTGGCAAGTGGACGTATGTCTCTGAGCTCCTGAGACTTATATTATTTCGTGAAATATTCCTATGATGTTCCTTCACTAGATCATGCATATACCTCCGTGAGATGATGCTAGTATATTTGTAAAAGGAATTATGAATGCTGGTGAGAACGTGAGTCTGAATTAAATAAAAATATGTAAAACTTTCGAGGACTTGTTCTTGCTACAGACGGTACAGATTTATACTGATGACTGTATATGTGATGCCATAAGATATAATGGCTTTCAAGATTAGGCCTGTGGAAGAGCGTTTATCGTATTAAACAGTGTTGTAGATTGTCCACTGTGCCTTTGTGGTGACATTAATATTTCGAGCTGAATTACTGTGTGCGTTGTCTACCAATTCTACCCCTATGTGATCTTGACCAGAGTAACAAGACGTTTACTCAGACTATACAAATAATAATAGAAAGACACGCAACAGCCACATTGTACAACATACACAACCTATTAGTCACCTTGTACAACATACGCAACCTATTAGTCACCTTGTCCAATATCCACAACCTATTAATCACCTTGTACAACATCCACAACCTATGAGTCATCTTGTACAACATACACAACCTTTTAGTCACCTTGTACAACATACACAACGTATTAGTCACCTTGTACAACATCCACGACCTATTAATCATCTTGTACAACATACACAACGTATTAGTCACCTTGTACAACATACACAACCTATTAGTCATCTTGTACAACTTACAACACCGCCAAGGCCGGCCCCAAGCCTGCCTGAAAAAGGATGAGGGCGGCCTGCATGGAGGCCATAAGGAGGCAGCCCCTCCACCATGCGAAGGCACAACAGGCCAATCACCTGTTTGCTTTAAACTTTTGATTACGAGAACTACAAGAGACAAAACTGGACTGATTCTAAAAGCGACAAACTGGAACGGGCCACGGACTACGACTTATGGAACTTGGAACACAAGAAGTATAAATGGGAAAGAAGAGGAGCTGGTGGAAGAGATGAGGAAAGCAAAACTAGAAATCCTGGCTATAACGGAAACAAAGAAAAAAGGACAAGGAGTCATGGATCTCAATGGCAACACGCTGCTCTACAGTGGTGTACCCACATCTGAAAGAGCTAAATGGAGCGTGGGTTGCATTGTGGCCAAAAACCAAAAAGATAGTATCAAGGGATGGAACTTTATCTCGGAGCGCATTATGGTTGTTAAACTAAAAGAAGGAGAAACCATATTCAACCTGGTCATAGTGTATGGGCCAAATGAGGGTGAGAGAGTAGAGGTCACAGAGGAATTTTTCAAGCTGCTTCAAAGGACAGTGGATGACTGCCTAGATGAAATTATCATGCTCGGAGATTTTAATGCCAGAGTTGGAAATGACCATGCTAGATGGGGTGGAGTTATCGGAAGATGTGGAGAAGATACTCTCAATGACAATGGAAAGCGACTCCTTAGATTCTGCAGTGAGCAGAATCTGATCATTACAAACACAAAGTTCCCCCATAAGCGCATACATGCATACACTAGATGTGAACCAACAAAGAATGAGAAGTCAGTGATCGACTATGCCATTGTTAGGAGAAGCTCAATCAAATATGTCCGGGATGCTAGAGTCTGGAGGGGGCCAGAGATTGGAAGTGATCACTACCTGCTTACAATTAAAAAACAACTGAAAGAGTTGCTCAGCCTAGGAACTGCCCAACATCACGCAAGAAACTAAGTAAACGAGCAGGAGAAATGAGCATTAAGACCTACAAACTGAGAGAGCCAGAAATTAAGACCAGATATCAGGGGCTTATTGCTGCAGCGGTGAGCAACACAGAAGAACAACCTGAGTTGTTAGTTGGTATCTGGTAAAAGCTGTATGTTCTGGGTGAGACTTATCTAACATAACTCTGTTCATGTAATTTAGTCTTAACTCCTTTCTCCGTAATTCTAAGGGTAGAATTCCTAAAGCCAATTCTATAGTTCCCATTGATATTGATCTGATTGCACCTGCTATTGTACATAAAGCATGAGGCTGAATTCTGTCTAATTTAATCTTGTTACTGTGTTTTCGCATAGAGATTATGATAATAAATTTTCTATATTTCCTTTCTTTTTCTACCCGTGTCCTCCACTTTATTATCGCTCTTTTATCCTTTTCCTGTGTTTTTCGCATTCGTACGTTTGCGACTATAAACATTACTATTTTCCCATTCAAACTTTCGCCTGTTTCTTTTCTCATTTAGAAACGCGCACGCATGTTATTATATAACGTGTCAGTCGCTGCAGTCAGACGAGATGTGTGATTATGTTTCATACTCAGACATAGGAGCAGACTTTTGGTCTAGCATTTTTCACCTGACACGAACGTTTCTCCGGCGTGAGGTGTGATAACCGACATCTGCACGGCGCAGAATGAGAAACTTGTCTGGTAATTTCCTCTGTCACGGCACTCTCGGCCAGCTTCGTTAGCAGTGAGGTGTCTAAGACGCGTTTGGCATGTTATGTCCAGCGTCTAAGGCACGTAAGTGTTAGGAAAGGGGAGAGATCGGGTTTTTGGAAATAGTGGGATCTTTTGTCTGGTTTAAGATATTAACCAGAGTTTGAAACTAGATTTTCATTCGTACTCTTAAATCTGCAGTAGACAGATCGCCAGGCTAGAAGAATATCTTGTGTATTGAAAAGTCTTTAGTTTCTGGGCAACATTTTGCCGAGTTCTAGACTACTATTATATTGAATGATTCTAGTTCGTGGTATTAATCTGTAGTTCTGTGCGGAGGTAAATATTATATATTAGATATCTAGTATTTTTTAAAGTGTTAAATTGCTTATTCCATATTTCACTAGTTCTTTTGTGCAGAGAGAATTAAAATATAGTCTGTATTATTTTCTAGTGACGTGTTTCAGTGGAAAGCAGAATAAATTATATTTCTAGCTTAAAATCATGCAGTTATAAATGAATTTGATTTTACTGCTAAATAATCAGACGAGAATATATTTTGAAATTAACTTATAACTGAAATGCTACATCAGTGAGTATTGACGGGATACGTATGTATTCCTAATTCGTAGTGATTGATTTTATGAATATAACTTATTTCATGGGAAGTTTTAAATGATAAGTCAAGCTGTACGCTTGCAGTTTAAAATGTAAGTTATAACGAGTACATAGTATGTATAATTTTTTTATATGTATTTTTTCCTCTATTTAGGGAAGAAAACTGGGGTTACCCCAAACTTTGCCAGCGTTAAGTACTGATGAGTAATATCTGAGAAGAACTAAAACATTTTCCTTAAAAGACTTGGTGTAAAATCTTTACAAGACCTTTAAAGGTGAAACGACATAACGGGCCTATTGCGCCAGATTTTATTCTTCCTGAGAAAACTTAAGTACAGTTCAGCCCTTGTGGCGAGTAAACTATTACAAACAGTAACGTTCCGCAAATTATGTCAACTTGTGGTGTGACCAAGAATTTTTTTTATCTTTTGATCGAAGTTACAAACCTGACATTGTTCCTAAGTAGCGGAAACCTCGTGATTCTGATCCTGTGAGCCTGCTTGAAAACTAATTCTTACCTGAACTGATAAAGTGACACTAACTTAAAATCTGAACAAAATTATCGCCTGAAGAAGACGCTCCCCGGACAAATTGGATGAAACCAAGATCTGCAGAGCTGAGTATCCACTTCATCAAACGATAAAAACAGATTGTGTCATAACGTGCGCCAGACGGCGAACAGCAGCACGATTGTAGGTAAGGTTGTGTGAGACATGGCCCTGATGAATGAACCGAGAGAAAGCAGGAACGAGTGACTCTTTTATAGTATACCAAATTTCACCAACTTTGTAATTTCTTTATGCAAGTTTTTTTGTTGCAACAAGATACTTTTCCTTAGGATAGATCATACTAATATCTAAGTCTGTTCATACCTTTAAGAGGGGAAAATCATTAGATTATCGCTAATATATCCTTGATTCCTTGGGGCTATCACTTTCTTCTAACAGGACTGTGGGCATACCTTGAGGGATAAGAACATACTGTGGGTCTATCATTCTTGTAGCATTTTTATTGACTTTTTTGACTATTTGTATATTATTTGATGTAAATTTTGGATGTTGTGGTGGTGGAAGTTTATATTGATAATTAAACTGCCTTTAAACTTAATCAGCGTGTTGGTCAGCTCGTTCTAGAATATCTATATAATCATTTGTTATAGTTTTCCCACGTCTGTACGTCTAACTGTTGTCTTGTATGTGCGTGCACGTGAGTGGATAGAACTATATATGTAATATATATATATATAATATATATATATATATATATATATATATATGTGTGTGTGTGTGTGTGTGTGTGTGTGTTTAGACTGTCTGACTCCTCTAAATCTGTCGTAGAAGATAGGTGAAAGAGAGAAGATTTCTCGATTTCAGGGACAGCCTCTATCACAGTCTACCATCTCACTCGTGGAAATCTATTGCTATTACTATCTCTCACTGTGACTATCACTTATTCAAATCTAATCAGAAGGGACCAACCCAAGTCTTAATTCTCCTATCAAAAAATCTACGACATGTGTGCAGCAGTCATATATTATACTTCCATAATCTATTTTTCCTCTAATAAAAGATTTATAAAAAGTGAGCATTGTCTTAGTGCTTGCACCCTCATCCAATACCTTTCAAATATCTTAATAACTTAGTCAATCCTCTGCAAGACTCCACTAGTTTATCTATGTGTTTATTCCAGTTCAGCTGTTGGTCCAATATCATTCCTAGTTATCGAGAGGTTTGTACCATAAGCGACTAAGGAGGGTTGGGCATGGGGCTGGTTACCCCATCCCGTAAAAAAACTTTTTACCACCAAAACTTCAAAAAAACATGGACAAGTCAAATAAAGAATATAAATCAACTCAGCCGCCTAAGACAGATGAAGGTCATCTGGAAAGGAGGCGCATGAAGCAGCCTAGAGAAAGCCGAAAGGAGTCTAGGTTGCCGACTAACCTTTTTTCGTCTCTGAAAATCTCCAGGATTGGCACCTGGAACGTTCGCACTCTGTGTGAAAAAGGGAAAACTGCAAAGGTAGCAGCAGAAATGAAAATTACAGGATTGATATCCTGGATCTCTGCGAGACACAGTGGAAAGGCATAGAGAAGAGGAGATTTATCACAGGAGACATGGTGTTGTTTTCAGGACATGAGGATGAAAGAGCCCACCACAGCGAAGGGGTGGCTCTCATGCTGTCAAAGGAAGCACAGAAGGCACTTATAGAATGGGAAGCAATGGGACCCAGAATTATAACAGCAAGGTTTAAATCAATCAAAAAAAAAGTAAATATAAACATCATCCAGTGTTATGCACCAACAAACGACAAAGAAGTATCTGTGAAAGAATACTTTTACACAAGACTACAAAATGTCTTGAACAATAAGAAAAGAAAGGACATCACAATTTTGATGGGGGACCTAAATGCGAAAATAGGAACAGACAACACTGGCTTTGAAGAAATCATGGGAAAGCAGGGAGTAGGTATGATGAACGAGAATGGGGAACTATTAGCAAACTTCTGTGCTTCAGATCAACTAGCTATAGGAGGAAGCATATTTCCACATAAAACAATACATAACGCAACATGGATATCACCAGACCACAGAACTGAGAATCAGATTGATCACATGTGCATAAGTAAGAAGTTTAGGTCATCATTGCTTGATGTGAAAGTATGTAGAGGAGCAGATGTTGTATCAGACCACCATCTTCTGTTGGCTAAAACAAAATTAAAACTCAAGAAATTTTCAACAGCATATTGCAATAGGCAACAGTATAATGTGGGATATCGAAGAAATCAGGAAATAAGAGAAAAAATTTCAATCACAGTATCCAACAAATACCAGGTACTCCAACAGCTGGAAGATGAAACAGATACTGAAGACCACTGGCAACAATTAAAAAATATATGGAACGAGACATGTGAAGAAGTACTGAGAAAAAGAGAACATCAGCACAAAGCATGGATAACAACAGAAACCATTAGTACGATAGAAGACAGGAAAAACAAGAAAGCAGATTTAAACAAAAGCAAAGTGTAAAGTTTCTCTTCTCTTTCCACTCTGTAAAGTGTCAGTCTGTATGCTCTGTAAGGAAGAGTGGTGTGTTGTTGAGATCAGGCATGCTCCAGTCTACCCAGCTGTAAATGGGTAACTCACCCTAGTCCTGAGTTAGGGAAGGCAAAGGCTCCAGGGGAAGCAGGCCCTAAACTTGGTCACTCCAACCGACGCAGGATGGTGTATGTATGAAGTAGAAGTGTAGAGTGTGATTACCGCGAATGGTGTACTGTTCGTGTGCTGACCAATATAACCACTCATACACTTGTGTCTACAAGGCACCAATGCAGACTGCTGGAATCTTTGTTTACTCAATTTATTCAGACGTACACACTGGGACATACGAGTACATCATGGTATGTTGACATATCAATTTGTAGGTATACATAGCAGATCTGAAGTCATGACACATTCAGAAATAATGGGCAGTACATCAAAAGTTCAATGTCATGATATATTATGGCCGCATCCCCCTATCTGACTAAACGCGTCAGTGAAGGCAGATCGGTAAATAACTAAAGTTACTTGACGTCCATAGTTTGTAGTATATATTATGAAACCACGAAGGGGGGGGGGGGGGGTTCTAGCAAGATTGAGATCTCCCTGTCACTGTCCGATAATAGGATAAATAATCTGTTCTCTTGGCAGTGATCAAAACATATGATGACCGAAATCTAACATGGCCGCCTCCCTGAGTTGTCGTTCACTCATTCATAGGAAGGAGAATATAAGCCAGAGTTAATTTATAATGGGTATATAAATGATTTCATAAATGTTTCCATACAGCTCTACGGTGATCAGGTTAATTCACGTAGCCATAACCGCTGTAGGAAAGTCTGTCATCTTCGTCGATACAAAACACGACCCTAGCGATACGAAGCACAATGTTCCATCTAGGTCGAATCGACATGAGATCATCAAAATAGGGTCTGGCAATACATGGAGTCCGAATTATACATTGTACCGTACCTTAGGAGAGTCTCTAACATAAACTATAGTAGAGATACCATCTCCTTTAGAAGAAAACCACTTCATGAATCATATTTCCTTAAGAATCTACCAGCCCTTTGAAAAGTGCGTACCCGCCATTATCACGGTACATCGGAACTCATCACGACTTGTCAAGACAACTCATACTTCCGCTAGACCGGAATAACAAGAATCTAGTCCCTCCTACCCATCCAAAATATACAATATAGGACTGATTCTACTTGTACTAATAATATGTAATACATATGAATTCAGGCCATAAACACAATAAGCAAATTAATATATTTTCTGGCACTAAAAAATAAGTACAAACGTAAGCGCAATATCCTTGCGCCGGATCAATATCCAGAACGATTACTCCTATAATCAAAAGTGTGAATCAAACATGGATTCTCTCGCTTTTACCATAGACAGCATTTTCATACACAAATGAATGAATGTCTATATTTTTCCCATATTAAATAGCCATATCGATTTTTGTAATATGTGCGTCAAAATATGCACGCAACACAAAGCCAGAAGCTCCAAAGCCAAGGCTCATGAAGTGTACATAGAAGCAAACAAGGAAGTAAGAAGAAACATAAAAAAAGACAAGATGAAATATATTTGTGACAGGGGCTAGATGTACCTCACACCCAAGACCCGTGCACCAAGAAAATTTATAATGGATCGTTTGACAGGGGTTGCAATTATTGGTTGCTTGCAACCCTCTCAGCAGCAGACTTAACAATTCAAGCAACCCGAAGCCTTATGCAGATCAACATTTAATTCTACCGAACGCCAAACAAACAATCCAACAAACACCCAGTCAGTGTTCATAGACTGTCTGAAAAATAATAAATAAAACAACGTCTAAGTGAACATCAATAGCATGGATAATAACACTTACCATACAGAAAACATGCACCCACCTGACATCATCAACTATCTCACACACTCATGCGTGTCGCCCAATGCGACTAGTATGGTGTTGCGCATGAGGCTGGCAATCGCACCGGGTAACATAGGTTGCTACCGAAACCACTACTGCAAAATCATCTGAATGCTCCATGCTGAGGTAAACCACACCGGTGGCCCCATGCTCCCTCAGGAGCGGAGAAGAGAAATATACATCTGGTACGCCCACGTGCTCTCACAAACCATTGTTCACACAACAATAATAATCAACTGGACATAAAATAATATTCTTCAATACATGTACAACAAATAATCTCAATAATGAGAATTAACCACCACCTCACAACTGGTCTATCTCAATATTCGTTACTGCATTCTGAAGCATGTCGTATGTGCCGACTCGTGCGGCTGGGAATCTCATCGCATGAAACACATTATTACAGGAACAACCACTGTAATAGCATAAAAATGCTTCTGTTGGCTTGTGGTTGACACCAGCCGCATTGGTGTTTCCATGCTCCACCAGGAGCAAACAGAGAAACACCTGTCTCAACAAAGGAGTGGCCTCGCGCTCTCCAGAAATCTAAATACATATTCTCACCTCACAGTAACCCATTAAATATACAGTAGAATTATCAATAAACGTGAAATACACTAAATTACTCTTACATAAAGAATACAATATAATTATTCTCGACTTAAGCCAAACTGGGACTAAATACACAACGTGCCGCTCGGCATAACATATTATAGGTTTACCACGCGGAGCGTGTTTAATCAGACTCGCTATCGCCGCCTTTTATCACCACGAGGCTACTATCTTGAGAGACAATATGACTGACCAGATGGGGCCAGCGCCTAGAACGACAGACCTCAAGATGGCGCTGTCACATATTGATGATTTGGCAAGTGAAGCAGAGGAAGCTGCAGCCAAAGGAAATATGAGGGACCTGTACAACAACACAAAGAAGCGAACAGGGAAATATAAGCAAGCAAATGGCCTCATAAAAGATAAGAATGGAAAATTGCTTAGTAATATACAAGAACAAATGAAGAGATGGACAGAACATTTTGAGGAACTTCTCAACAAACCATCTCTAACTAATCCCCCAGACATCCAGCCAGCAGAAGAAGAGCTACAAATCAGCTGTGAACAACCAAATAGAGAAGAAATAATGAAAGCCATAAAGCTTCTGAAAGATGGAAAAGCAGCTGGTCCAGATTGCATTCCAGCAGAGGCTATCAAAGCAAATATTGATACCTCTACAGAGATATTATACAAACTACTTGGCAAAGTCTGGGAGAGAGAGAGGAAATACCAGCAGAATGGAAGGAAAGATATCTGGTCAAGTTGCCTAAGAAGGGAAATTTACAAGAGTAGACAAATTTTAGAGGAATAATGTTACTATCAGTGCCAGGAAAAGTATTAAACAGAATCATCTTTGAGAGATTTAAAGAGTCCACAGACAAGCAACTGAGGGATGAACAATCAGGTTTTCGACAAAATAGATCCTGTACAGACAAGATAGCCACATTGAGAATAATAGTTGAACAAAGTCTGGAATGGAATTCACCGCTATACATCGGATTCGTGGACTATGAAAAAGCATTTGGCAGTGTAGACAGAGAATCGCTTTTGAAATTGATGAGGCATTATGGAGTTCCCATGAAGATCATTAACTTAATAAAGAAGACCTATGAAGACATGACATGCACAGTTCTTCATGAAGGACAACTTACAGAACCGTTTAGGATTAGAACGGGAGTGAGACAGGGATGCCTTTTGTCTCCATTTCTTTTCTTACTAGCAATAGATTGGGTCAAGAAAACATCTACATCACACAACAGAAATGGAATCCAGTGGAATCTGACTGAACAGCTTGATGATCTGCATTTTGCAGATGACTTGGCTCTTCTGTCCCATAACCATAATCAGATGCAAGAGAAAATGAAAATTCTCGATGAGAGGTCCCAACAAGTGGGTCTGAAAATATATAGGGAAACGACAAAGATTATGAGAATAAATGCAAGAAATGATAACAAGGTTGAACTTGAAGAAACACCACTAAAAGATGTAGAATCGTACACATATCTTGGAGTAATATAGAAAAGTTGGAGGGACAGACAGTGATATAAAAATAAGAATACAAAAAGCAAGAGGAGCTTTCATTGCACTGGGAAACATTTGGAGAACAAGAGAAATCAAGTCCAACACGAAAATAAGAATCTTCAACTCAAATGTCAAGTCAGTCCTATTGTATGGCTCTGAGACATCATCATCATCTCAACCCATAACCCGTCATGGGTCGTAGGGGTGCCATGGTGGAAGCATCAACAGACAGGGTCCTCCACTGCTCTCTATTCTCAGCAATGCGTACAAGTGTGGAGAAACCGTGTCCTGCCCATTCTTTGATGTTATCAGCCCAGGATTTTCTTTGCCTTCCTCTTCTCCGTTTACCTTCGACTGTTCCCTGGAGGATCGTTTTCGAAAGGGAGTCATGACGAGTTACATGCCCAAACCAGGCAAGCTTTCGACGTTTCACTATTGACAAAAGTGGTTCTTGATGGCCTGCATAGGTGTTTATCTTCTCTCTAACATAGACATTTGTTTTGTGCTCTTTATAGCAAATGCGCAAAATTCTTCTATAACATTTATGCCCGAAAGCCTGAATCCTTCGCTCCGTATCTGCAGTGAGTGTCCAGCCCTCACACCCATACAAGAGAATAGATAATACAAGTGATTTGTATAATTTGATCTTCACAGGAAAACTGATGTTACTTTTCCAGATCACATTCAACCTTGTCATGGCAGCTGAGGCCATCTCAAGTCTTGTCTTGATTTCTTTATTTGATCTTCCATCACTACATATAGTGGACCCGAGATATTTAAAGGTGTTAACTTCTTCTAACGTTTGCCCATTTAACGTAATGTTGGTCGGAACATGTTTCTTATGGCTATTCACCAATATCTTGCTTTTTTCTATATTAATTTCCATCCCATATGTTCTTGTTACTTTCTCCAGTCTAGAGGTAAGGTCTTGAAGTTCTGATTCTGTTCCAGCTATCAGATCAATATCATCAGCAAAACGTAGATTACACAGAGGTCGGCCTCCAATCGATATGGTTGATTTATAATCGTAGAGAGCCTCCTGTATAATATGTTCTAGATAAATGTTAAAGAGCACTGGTGACAGGATACATCCCTGGCGAACTCCTACAGTTGTTTTGAAAAATTCTCCAATGTCATTGCTTGCAAAAACAGCACTGCTTGCGTCCTTGTATAGTGCTTCAATGATATCTATGATGTTGGTATAAAAATTGAATTTTCTCATTATTTGCCATAAACCTTCATGCCAGACTCGATCGAAGGCTTTTGTGAAATCGATGAAGTTATGGTATAAATCATGTTGATGCTGGAGATGTTTTTCGATCAGTAATCTAATATTGAAGATTTGTTCTGAGGTACTTCTTTTTGGTCTAAAGCCAGCCTGTTCCTCTGACAAGATTTCTTCTGATTTCTGTTTTATTCTGTTCAAAAGTATCCTTAACATCGCCTTACTTGGATGACTAATAAGGCTAATGGTTCTGTAGTTCTTGCACATTTTTAGATTTCCTTTCTTTGGAAGCGGTATTACTAATGACTGCGTCCATTCTTTTGGCCATTTTTTTGTACTCCATATCTTCTGGCAAATTGTTGTCATGATTTTTACTATATCTGGTCCTCCATATTTCAAGAGCTCTGCTGGTATATTATCCACACCCGGTGACTTCCCTCCTTTCATCGAACATATAGCCTCTTCCACTTCTTCCCGTAGTATTGCTGCATTTCCGAGTTCTCTGTTTTCGCACTTAATGTTGTTTAATATGCCTAAGTCAGTGTCAAGTTTACAGTTATATAATTCTTTACAATATTCTGTCCACCTTCTCATTACAGCTGTTTTTTTCATTGAGCAGAGCCCCATTGCTATCTTCTATGACAGTTACCCTGGGCTGTTGGGGTTTTGATAGTCTTCTTAATGTGTCAAAAACTGCCTTGCTGTTACCTTTTATTAGCCCCGTATTAATGGACTCACATTGATCAGCTACCCATTTTTCTTTGGCCTGTTTCATTTTCTTTCTAATATTTTTATTCACCATACTGTATTGCCATGCTGCTTCAGGAACCTCTTTCTTAACCTTTTTCATTTCTCGCCGTGTATCACATAACTTCAGAATTTCATCTGTAACCCATGGTTTGTTTATTTTCTTTCTTTTACCAAGTATTTCTGTTGCTGATTCAATGAGCACGTCTTTCATGTTCTCTGTGATTGAGTTGATATCATCCTCCAAAAAGTTGAGAGCTGCGAATTTTCCTCCAACAGTTGCCTCAAAGATTCCCGCGATTTCTGGATCTTTCAATTTGTCTAAATTGAATCTTAACTGAGAACATCTGTTTTGATTATAGTTCTTTTTGAGTTTAAGCTTGAGCGTCATCAATACCATGTCGTGATCACTACCAATGTCGGCGCCAGGAACAGTCCTAGTCTTGGCTTTATTAATGCTGGACTTGAATCTTTTGGATACAAGAATAAAATCAATTTGGTTATGTATCTCCGTTTTTGGGGCATGCCACGTTGTTCTTCTTGATAACTTATGAGGAAATAGTGTATTTGCAAGGGTTAGTTTATAGTTGCTGGCAAATTCTAGTAGCCTTAGTCCTCGATCGTTGGTTTCTCCAGTCCCAAATTTCCCCACTGTGCCAGCCCAGTGACCGTATGCATCTGGCCCTATTTTAGCATTCCAATCACCTAGAACGATGAGAAGATCTTTCTTTGGAATTTTCTTAATTGCTTCATCCAGATTGTCATAAAATGTATCAATTGCCTCATCCTCATAGTCAGTAGTGGGGGCATATACCTGTATGATGGAGATGTTCTTTGGATGTGCTGCAATACGAATGGTGATAAGCCTGCTATTTATTGGGGTGCAGCTGATGACAGAGTTCAATCTATCTTTATGTACGATAAAACCTACTCCATGCTGATGTTTAGACTCATCTCCACTAAACCAAATTTTGTGACCATCATCCGTTATTGATTCACCTAATCCTGTCCATCTGACTTCTGCTAGGCCCAGGATGTCCCACGAGTATCTAACAAGTTCATGTGTTAGTTCTTTGACTTTTCCACACGCATATAGCGTGCGTACATTCCAAGTTCCAACAACAAAATTTTCTCTTGGAAGTTTCAAAACAGGTGTTTGTATCCCATTCGTTGACTTATCACTCTCAAGGGGCAATGAGAGCGCGGTCGTTGTTAATCCGGGCATCGGCCGATCCGGCAAATTATTACTGAGTTGACTTTCCATCATAACATTTCAGTGGGCAAGAGGTTTGCTTGGCGGTGCCCATCTCCTCTCCAAGTATCCTTGCAGGTACATACAAAAATGTACCTGGAGACATGGAGAACAACAAAAACAACAACCAAAAGCTACAGACATTTATAAACGGGTGCTTGCGTAGAATAGGACTGAAATTGTATGACAAAGTCACAAATGTGGAATTGATGACAAGAACCAGACAAGTGCCAGTGGAACAAGAGTTGAGAAGAAGACGCTGACGATGGATAGGACACACATTGAGGAAACCTGTTTTTTTTTTTTTTTTTTCGTACGCCCGCTAATACTCGAGGCGAAATCTCAGGTTATTATTATTTTTTTTTTTTTATTTTTTTTTTTTTTTTTTTTTTTCGTACGCCCGCTAATACTCGAGGCGAAATCTCAGGTTATTATTACTATTTTAACCTGACATTGATTTTACGTGAGTATCCCTTTGTTTCTTGTACATAGACAGGTGTCCCTCGCCATTCAGGCAAATACTCTCCGATTTCGGAGGTACCCATTAGAGCTGGGTTGGCTCAGGAGCCGCCAGTCCCTGGTCGACGACACTCCTTCAAATGTCTTCGCCAGGTCTCGAGTTAATCCAGTCCAAATCCCGGTCAACGAAAAATCCTCAAATGCCGTCGCCCGGGTTTGATCCTGTATCACCCGGTCGCCAGAGCGGTGTTGTAACCACTACGCTAGCGCGGCCCCATTATTTATGTCTAACCTGACATTGATTTTACATGAGTATCCCTTTATTTCTTGTACAGAGACAGGTGTCCCTCGCCATTCAGGCAAATACTCGCCGATTTCGGAGGTACCCATTGCAGCTGGGTCGGCTCAGGAGCCGCCAGTCCCTAGTCGACGACACTCCTTCAAATGTCCTCGCCAGATCTCGAGTTAATCCAGTCCAAATCCCGGTCGACGAAAAATCCTCAAATGCCGTCGCCCGGGTTTGATCCTGTATCACCCGGTCGCCAGAGCGGTGTTGTAACCACTACGCTAGCGCGGCTCCCTAGGAAACCTGTTGATAGCATTACAAGGTAGTCCTTGTTCTGGAATCCACAGGGAAAGAGAGGCAAAGGTAGACCAAAAAACACATGGAGAAGAGAACTGGAAACAGAGGTGAAAATGATGAGGAAAACATGGAAAGAACTTGAGCGGATGGCACAGGACAGGAAGACTTGGCATGTGTTTGTTGAAGGCCTATGCTCCTTGGGGAACTAAAGGGTAGTTATTGAATGTTTTTCCCATGTATATTCATGTCTATAATCTTATTTTTTACAACCCTACCCTTACTGAAGATTATACCCAATGTTGTTTTTTGTATTCAGCTGAAAACCCCATTTTGTCATCCATTTACATATTTTATTTATTTGATTCTGTAGATCCTTATATAATTTTGGCAGATGTCTCCCAGTCCTCCATATAGCAACATCATCTGCAAACTGTGACAATTTATTTGTTATATCATTAAATTCTTCACCTAAATCATTTACCATTATTGTAAACATTGAAGGAGACATTACTGATCCTTGGGGTATTCCATTTTGTTGTTCATACAGTTCTGATCTATCATTGTTTACGTGAACAGTGAAATGTCTATCTTGCAGAAAATTCTCTAAATAATTATATATTTTACCAATTACTGCTATCTTCTTCATTTTAAAAAGAGCACCCTCTCTCCAGCATTCATCATAAGCCCTAGCTATATCTAAAAATACTACCACAGTTTTTTTCTTTCTTTTGAAATCCTGATTTTACTTCATTGTTTTTATCCTTAGCCGCCGACTGTCAAAGCAGTCAGTGGCCATCACGCCTGGTGGCGTCTTGAAGGGCAACAACAAATTGATTCCACTTTGCTCGGTCGGTGGCCATCCTTCGTACAGTGCCCCAACTCTGGTTCGTTCTTTGCATCTCCGCCTCCACAGTCCTCCGCCAAGTTGTTTTTGATCGGTCTCTCTTTCGTTTTCCTTCAGGGGTCCATAGCATAGCTGTTCTAGTGATGGCATCGTGGTCTCTTCGGAGGACATGGCCAACCCAGCTCCAGCGTCTGCCAGCTATGTTGTTGTGCATGTCTTCTTGCTTGCTCCGAGTAAGGAGATCTTGGTTGGAGATGGTATTCGGCCAAAAAATTTGGTGAATTTTTTCTTAAGCATGTGTGAAAAGAGGACAATTTCGACATTTCCTTCTCTGTAACTCTCCAGCATTCCGCACCATAGAGAAGCACAGAAAGCACACAGCTCTGATATAATCTTAAGTTTGTGCTTGTGCTGTACTGAGAGGACTTCCAGATGTTGTTTAGACTAAAAAAGGCCGTTCTTGCTTTGTTCATTCTGTTGTCTGTTGTTGATGCCTTTGCTTGCTCCGCCGTCTGGTGTTACTATGCATCCTAGGTGATTTTACTTCATGTTCCAATTTAATTATCTGATCCATAGTGCATCTGTTCTTCCCAAATCCTGACTGAGTTTGATTATATTAATTATTCTTTTCCAAACAAAACTTGAATCTTTTATTTACTATGGTTTCTAATATTTTACCTAGATGGGAAGTTAAAGAAATTGGTCTGTATGAACTGGCATCACGGGCATCTTTATCTGGTTTTAGTATTGCAATAATTACTGCTGTTCTCCACGTTTTGGGAACTTTTCCTGTTTTCTAAATTTTGTTAAAAAGGGATGTTATAATATCTATGGTACTTTTTGGTATGTGTTTCAAGATTTCGTAGCTCAAGATGTCATGCCCTAGTGATGTATTTGTTTTGTCCTTTATTGTATTTTCAACTTCTTCCATTGTTATATCTGCATTTAAATATGATGAATTTTCAGTATTATAAGGTACTTCTTTACTGAGTTTTTTTAAGAAGTGTTGCTCTTCTGTTGACTTCAACCTGTCCTAGATGTCCATGTTGATTTGCGAATGTCTTTGTGCGGGAAAAGTGTTTTTTATTCCCACTGAGCACATGTCCCACTATGTTCAAGGCTCCAACAAGAAAATGTCAGATATGTAGAGAATTGAAAATTCGCAGTTATAAGAAATTTCTAGGACAACAGCTAGGAATAGGCTATTTTAGGATAGAAAAACCTTATTGTGCAGAAAGTCTAAAAAAACATGTGGAAAAAATATTTGTGGGAATACATCAAATCTGGAATGTGTGAAACTCGGAATACAGTTTGGAAATGGAAACAAATTAGGCCTACAAACGAATTCAACATAACTGAATTTTGGTTAAAAATATCAATTATTGTGGTAAGGGGGAAATAAATTATGAACAGATTGGGGGGAGTGGAGTGGGTATTGCCAAGTTAAATTTCAGAATACAGAGATGACAACTTGTAATTGGAGAGAGCAAATAACCAGTCCATTAATTTAATTTTGTAATTCATAGGGGAGTCAACTCTTGTCTCCAGAATACAATTATTCTTTGTCAGTAGGAAATACCATTACATAAAACATATTTCGAGACAGCTGCCGAGACTACACAGCTAGAAGTGATTGTAAGTTTAACAGTGTATGCATAAACATTTGAAATGAAGAACAGGAGCCGTCTGCTCGATATGGCCTTTAAAAAAAAAAGAGACGCAATAAAAATGGTAAGCGTTAGGTTTAGGATTAGGCTAGGTGTAGGAACCCTGCCTATTTAATTTATACACCGAAAAAGTTTTCAAACAGATACAGGAAATACCAGGACTGAACATCAGTGGAAGGTCAATAAACAACCTTAGATATGCAGATGATACCGTGTTGTTAGCTGAAAGCGAAAAGGAGTTACAAGAACTAGTGAAGCAAGTGAACAGTATAAGTCATGAATATGGACTTGACATTAATATTGAGAAAACAAAAACTATGATAATTAGCAAAACAGACGATAAACCCACATTAAAGATAAGCGTAAATGGGAAAATCCTGGAACAAGTCAAGAGCTACGTATATCTTGGTCATATAATAACAGAAGATGGCAGATGTGAAACAGAAATCAAGAAGAGAATAGGAATGGCCAAAGCTACATTCAACAACATGAAACATACTGACATCCAAACAGTTATCTCACAAATTAAAACTGAGAATCATAAAGTGTTATATATATTCTGCATTTCTGTATGGTGCGGAAACATGGACGATGAATAAGCATTTGGAAGAAAGAATTGAGGCTCTTGAAATGTGGATATATAGAAGAATGGGGTGTATCTCATGGAAAGAGATGAAAACAAATAAGGAGGTCCTAGAAAATCTAGGTATGAAAAGAGAACTAATGAGGGAGGTCAAAGTTCGGCAGCTAAAATACTTTGGCCACATAAAAAGGCATAACACCTTGCAGAAGACCATAACAGAAGGGAGAGTTGAAGGCAAACGTGCAAGGGGAAGACAGCGCTATAAGTGGGAAGATAACATCAAGAGATGGACAGGAAAGAGTCTATAAGAGTGCACCACCAAGACAAGAGACAGAAGATGTTGGAGATCCATTACAGCCAACCTTCGTTGTTGAGATGGCAACTGATGATGATGAGGAACCCTAACCGTAATCCTGTTGAAACGAAGGAACGTGGGCCGTGTGGTATAAAAGTTAGTTGCTTATCCTTTACAGGACGTGGCAATCAACCCCAGCTTTTATTGGCTGTTTGTGATTTTTCTAGGCAATTTTTTTCATTCAGTAGTTTGCCATTGCTTTCTGAACGGTACGGCACTTATACCATTGTTAAAAATCCACACAAAGCGATCTGCTACCAAACCGCCTGCAGCAGGTTTCAAACCTGGTATATCTGGATTATGAAACTGCGTTCATATCCATTAGGCGTGTGGTATACTTTATCCAAAATAGCCCAGATGTCTATTCTTACGAATTTGATTACAGATACATGATGGGCAAGTCGGAAGTTTGTTATTTATAAGTTGCGTTCGATGTTGTCTTGCAGTTTGTTCGTTTATGTTTTATCAGATTTATTATGTATCAATAAGGTGGAAAAGGGGTTGGGTTAGGATTAATGTTAGGCAACAGCGTTGTTTATATGCGTTCTAACCTTTGACAATGAAACCGCAAACAAAACACATGATGCAGTGTAGTAGGCCTATGTGTAGATTACCAAGATAATTGCAGTGAAATCGATTATGTAGGTGAATGCGATGACAATGCATCGGGTGTGCTCATGGTGAGTATGGCGAGCTATGACTGCAGACGAAGTCTAGCCTGGATAGCTATCTAGACATTCGGTGGCCAATTGAGCCAACCATGTCATTAACTCTTTCAGTCCCAAGCAAAAAGGTGGGTTTGGACCAAACAAAAATGGCCATACCAGTATGTTTTTATTGTTTTTGTTTGGAAATAATTTTTTTTAAATGTTCATATTCATAAATAACAAAAGTCCATAATGGATGGCAATCTGAAACAGTTTTTATTAACCATTCTTCACAAATATTTTAGTTTACTTTTACTACATGAACAATATTTAAACTTATTAATGATCACACACTTGTAGGCCTACATGTATTATGTTGTAAATCTATATTTCTTGTTAGAAAACTAGAATTCAGAACAAGAATGTAATTATACTCAGTTGAAATGAAGAACAGTGGGCCATGTCTTTGAAATGGCCTTTAAAAAAAGAAAAGAATTCAGACATGTAGTAAAAAGGGTTAGGTTTAAATATCCTTACCCTAACCTTAATACTAACCCTAAAGATGTCGATGACTTACTAGGATGACATTGAATAACATGGCCCACTGTTCTTCATTTGAACCCAAGATAGTTATTGAGAAATCTTGTAGTTTTATTTTGTTAAACCTATAGGAACTCAGGATGAATCAAAAGGGTAGTAGATATCATAGATAAATGCATCATGTAAGCATATTAGAACAATTACCTGCAGAGAATTAGAAATAAATCCCATTTGTGGTGCTTCATGACAATATTAATAGATAAAAGATGATATACTTTCTTAACAAATACAATTTAGTAATTTACTATAAAGTTCTGTGACTGAATTTTGTTGTAAACTTGTACACTGTAAACTTGTGAATGAATCTTCTGAGACTAGGAGCAGTAACTTACTTACTTAGCCGTTCCCCTTCTACCGTGAGGTGTAGAGGTTTGGAAGAGAGAGCGCCAGACTATCCTATCGACGATCTTTCTCCTGGCCTGGTTCAATTCTAGTCCTTGATCCTTCAAAGATTGTTTAATGTTGTCCTCCCAGCAGACTCTGGGTCATCCTGGGGTCTGGATCCCTGGGTCTTTGTTTCCCATGCTTGTCATGGTAGCCGATCTCCCATTCTGCAGACATGGCCAAACCATTGTAGTTGTGACTGTTGTACTTGGGTCTGCAGGGGGTGGGATTTTAGGCCTTGACGTATCATCTGGTTGCGGACCATGTCTCTTGTTACTTCAACCACCTTACTCAGATACCTCATTTCTGAGGTTTGGATCTGGCTTTTGTGCGTTGTAGTCATTGTCCATGACTCGCATCCATATGTCAAGACTGGGACGTAGGTGGAGCGGTATACAGCCATCTTTGTTTTCTTACCAACCTCTCTCTTGCTGAGGAACCCTTGATTTATGACCTGAAAAAGTCTCCCAGCTGCTGCTTTTCGAGTGGCCAACTCTTCTTTGATGCCTCCTTTTTGGTCTATAATAGCTCTGAGGTCCGATTTAGCAATCAGGGCAACATCATCAGCAAATGCCAGCTTTGAAATACAGCTTCTGTCCCATAACCGTAATCAGATGCAGGACAAATTGAAAACACTTAATGAGAGGTCACAGCAATTGGGTCTGAAAATACACAGGGAAAAGACAAAAATAATGAGAATAAATGCAGCTAGTGAATACAGGGTTGAACTTGAAGAAGCACCACTACAAAATGTAGAATCGAACACATATCTTGGCAGCAATATAGACAAAGTTGGAGGGACAGACAGTGATATCAAAATAAGAATACAAAAAGCAAGAGGAGCTTTCATTGCATTGGGAAATATATGGAGACCAAGAGAAATCGGATCCAACACGAAAATAAGAATCTTCAACTCAAATGTGAAGTCAGTCCTATTGTAT
Organism: Oreohelix idahoensis; assembly: GCA_024509875.1. NCBI lineage: Eukaryota > Metazoa > Mollusca > Gastropoda > Stylommatophora > Oreohelicidae > Oreohelix > Oreohelix idahoensis. Next base: position 422,092 of record JAMPIV010015181.1, read on the forward strand.
GGCTCGGAGACACGGAGAACAACAAAGACAACTACCAAAAAGCTACAGACTTTCATAAATGGGTGCTTGCGTAGAATAGAGGGATTAAAATGGTATGACAAGGTTACCAACGTGGAACTGATGACAAGAATTAGACAAGTGCCAGTGGAACAAGAGATGAGAAGAAGACGATGGTGATGGATAGGACACACACTGAGGAAACCTGTTGATAGCATTACAAGGCAGTCCTTGTTCTGGAAACTCCAGGGCAAGAGAGGCAGAGGTAGACCAAGAAGCACATGGAGAAGAGAGCTGGAAACAGAGGTGAAAATGATGAGGAGAATGTGGAAAGAACTTGAGATGATGGCACGTGACAGGAGGACTTGGCATGTGTTTGTTAAAGGCCTATGCTCCTTTTAGAGTGGAGGGTTATGAATGAATGAATGAATGAATAAATATTTTATCAGCCTTAATTCAACCAAACAGTTGTGATACTGTTTAAGAAATTTCTGCTCTGTTAATCTCACGTGCACCCCATTCCTCAAGGAATATGCCTTTACACTAAGTCAAATGGCCAACTGTTTAACCTCACAAGGCTAAAGGCAGAAACTAAAATCAGAAGAGTCACTTTAAGAGACATATAATTCGCTGTTGATGCTGCACTCATCACTTAAAGTCAGCGGGAGCTTCAGAGCTTGATGAATCACTTCACCCAAGCATGCAAGGACTTTGGTCTCACAATACGTCTAAAGAAAACAAATGTGATGAGTCAGGATGTGGATGTTGCACCAGTTATCACTATCAATAACTATACATTGGCAGTGGTGCACCACTTCACATACATGGGGTCTACCATCAATGACAAACTGTCTTTGGACACAGAAATTGACAGCCACATTGACAAAGCTGCAGCTACTTTTGCCTGCCTCACAACGCTTGTTTGGGGAAACTCCAAACTCACAATGAAGACCATTGCTGCTGTATGGCAATATTGCAGCAAGACGTGAACAACCTATGCTAAGCAAGAAAGAAGGCTCAATACCTTCCATCTACAGTGGCAACGCTGCATACTTGGTATTTTCTGGAAGGAAAAAGTGACAAGATGTCAAGGGGTTGTCATGTGCTGGCCTTCAAAGTATGTATACATTGCTTAGACAGCACAGATTGCACTGGCTTGGCCATGTCCATTGCATGGAAGATAGTCATATCCTGAAACTTATCTTCTACGGACAATGGCAGATGGCAAAAAACAGTTGGGCGACCGCATCTAAGGTTCAGAAATGTGTGCAAGAGAGACATGAGAGCATTACACATAAATCCTGCTACATGGGAGGATGAAGCTGCTGATCACACTAAGTGGTGATGCTATCTATGTTGCCACCTCAGATTGGGTGAAAAGAAGCTCTCACACCAAGCAGAAGAAAACATCAAAAGGAACACCAGGAAAAATAAGCAGCTGAGAGCTGTCACCTCAGGGGAGCAATCCCATAGTCAGATATAACTGAAGGGGCTATTATTATACCCAAAGGTAAAGTCACAACACGGTTCTTTCTGTAATGCAGAAATAATATATACAATAATGAATAAAGTAACCCTAAATACCCGAGCTATAACCCAGGACTATAGCCCATCGGTCGACATCAAATAGCACCTGCCACTCCGAAGGAATTGTCTCTACACTTAAGATGGAAAGAACAATTTCTCAGAACTTCATATGGATGCACGTGAGCAATCGCACCCGGCCGGCATCAAGGCTATATTATAGTCCCTGACAATCCCGGTGAAGAGGCCCTATGCTGAACCTTTTACAGCCACAAGAGGAAGTTCCTCTGAGATGAAAGAATAGCACTATCAGATAAATCTGGATCCCGCGGCAGATATCCAGCCCCCAGGCAGCCTTGATTATAAACTCCAGAAATGATAATGTTAAATGACACGAGCACAATCAGGATCCGACCAATGATTCGAAGACTCCCCCCACCCAAAGATCGAACGGTCCTCAAGGCAGCATGGCAGCAAGCACCCTAGCATGACCAAAGAGCCTCAACCCATGCCTAAGGCCATAACGACCTACAGCCTATTTCCATGAAGGTGACGAAAGACGAACGAATGGTCCCCCCCCCCCCCCCCCCCCCCCCCCCCCCCCCCACCAACGTACCAAAGAGCATCCGATCGACCTATCACAGACCACAAATAATTCGCATGAGGTCCTCCACGCAGCATGGTGCAACATCATACCTTCAATAGCTAATCATAGCGGAGACCTCCCCTACGACACTAGCTGGAGCCCCAATTTTCAATGAGAGTTCAGATCGACCGATGTGGAAAACAATAACGGTCAAGCCTATCACTCTTCTCAGCTCTGTGTGTAGAAGCTAGCTCTCGAAAAAAGGCCCAAGATAAGATTGGATGAATCCGTAGCAATCTATGCTGAGCTCACAAGATGCTTGATCCATATGCGACTCGTTATCCCATAGTCACCTCGGAGCCTAGTATACTTCACACCAGACACTGAGGAAAATGTTTTCGGCAAGGATAAGAATATGTTGTCCCCTTCCACATCCTCTGATTTCAAAATGCTTATACAGAAGCGCTATCTGGAACAGGCTCCGCTGTAATGACTCTACATGGACAAGAAATTATGTCCAGCATGTCCATCCTGATCAGCTAAAACCATGCTATCACAAGTCAGAAAAAAAAGTTTTTGAAGGACAGCATGCATAAGTCTCACCACACTGGTGTAAGACAAGGTGAATATTCCTACCTATCAACCTTACCACATTTCACTACTCCCTTATTGGACGGCAATGTCATCCAAGGCAATGTAAGGCATAGAGAACAAGAAAGTATTACAGTGGGTACTGAAGAATGAGATCTCAGGCTCTAATACCTTTCGGAAGCTGCATTGTCTAAAAATGATGATGTTGCCTGATTGCTAAATCAGAGACCAGTCATCTGCCGCAATCCAAACCTTGCAAGTCCTGGAATGAAGAGCTGGCAGAAGCTAAGAGATACAGATGGTCACCACTGTCCCCCCTGCAAGCACCCTGTGTGGCTATCCTCTAAAATTGTTAATAAATCCATGGTGAAACCGCCCCCCCCGTGTCCTATACACGAGAGATGAAAGCCACACTACAAACATCACCCCCATCACGGCATCCTTGGGCCCCCCCCCCTCCCCACCTGGAGAACGGGTGCCCCACTGGAAGCAGTCCGACCACCTGGCAATACCGCCCCTGGAATACTCTCGGGCTACTTGAAGGACCGAGGGGGAGGCAATCAAAGAAGAGTTGGCCACTCTAGGTCGATAACTAAGCAGCTCGCCAAGGAGACTCCCCCCGCTCACCCCCGCCCCGCCCTTTTCGGGGCCATGGATCCTGAGTCCCTTCCTCGGCAAGAGGGAGGTTGGTGGGAAAACGAGGATGGCTGTGTGCCGCTCCACCTGTGTCCCAGTCTTGACGTATGGATGCGAGTCGTGGGCGATGACTACGGCCCACGGAAGCCAGATCCAGGCCTCGGGGGTGAGGTGTCTGAGGAAGGTGGTTGAAGTGGCGGGAAGAGACGTGGTCCGCGGCCGGACGATCCGTCAGGGCCTAAAATCCCATCCGCTGCAGACCCAAATAGAACAGTCCCAACTAAGATGGTTTGGCCATGTCTGCAGAATGGGAGGGGATCGGCTGCCGCGACGGGCGTGGGAAACGGGGAGCCGGGGGTCCAGACCTCCAGGGCGACCCAGAGTCCGCTGGGAGGACAACATTAGACAGTCTTTGAGGGACCGAGGACTAGAGTGGAACCAGGCCAAGAAGAAGACAGCTGATGGAATGGTCTGGCGCTCTCTCTTCCAAACCTCTACACCTCACGGTAGAAGGGGAACGACTAAGTAAGTAAGTAAGTATGAATAAAGTTAAAAAGTACCAGTGTCTGTGGCAATTTAAGAGCATAATAACTCAGAAAATAATGAAATATTAAAGGCATGCATATCTCAGGAGAAGTTGCTGGGCAGCTGTTTTATATTAATGCTAATTCAGCATTACAATATTATCTATAAATAGCCCCTGACTGACAAAACAGTCAGTGGCCATCACACCTAGTGGTATCTTATTGGGCAGCAACAAACTCTCCCCACCTTGCTCTGTTGGTGGCCATCCTTTATGCAGAGTCTCAACTCTGGTTCATGCTTTGCATCTTGGCCTCCACAGTTCTTTGCCAGATTGTCTCTATTGCCGTCCTTCTGGGGTCCATAGCATAGAAGTTCTTGTGATAGTGTCAGGGTCTCTTCTGAGGACATGGCCAATCCAGTTTCAGCGTCTGCTCGCAATGATGGTGTGCATATCTTTTTTTGCTGCACCATGTAAGCAGTTCCTGGTTGGTGATGGTATTCATCCAAAAAAAGCAGGTAAATAAATCCTCTGCCCCAGCTGCAGCTAATGTGTGCAAGGCCACCAAACTACTGAAGAGCTACCCATTTCCTCATACCTATTCCTAGGGCTCAAATATATTAGAAGATGCTGGAGATGGATAGGACACACACTGATGAAACCTGTTGATAGTATTACCAGACAGTCCCTGTTCTAGACTCTCCAGGGTAAGAGAAGAAGAGGGGACCAAGGAACACATGGAGAACAGAACTAGAGATAGACATGAAGATAACATGGATAGACCTTGAGCTGATGGTACAGGACAGGATGACCTGGTGTCAGTTTGTTGAAGGTCTGTGCTCCATGAGGAGCTGAAGGATGATGTATTTATGTTTATATGAAATTTTATGGGGTCCAAATGGGGCAGGGATGCACAATACAAGACTCAACATGTCTCTTAGCCTCTCCTGCCAAAGTCTACCTCACCTACTCGTGGTGGACCCCGTTATACCCAGTAATCTTGCCGAAGGTTGGGTATTAACCCCAGCGGGAGGCAAGATGGGACAGCAAACGAGGTAAAGGCAAAGTCAAATCCCCCAGCCAGAGGGGGAGGCATGAGCACACTCTGCCTTAAGAAACAGGTGCTGAAGTCAGAGGTACCAGGCCAGGAGGCGCACTAGCAACCATGGTACCATGCAACCCGCCTTGGTTTAATATGTCTAAAGCTGTTTGGGAGTCTTGAAGAACTTTCAAACACAGCAACATACATCCAGAGAGCCGGACTTCTTGTGTAGACATTACTAAACAACAGCGAACGAGAAGAAGAAGATGAAACTTTACATTTATGCTTATAGGCAACACTAAATTTAAGTTTATATGAAACTTTAAATTTATGTTTAAATGAAACTTTAATTTATGTTTATATCTTCTTCTTCTTTGATCCTTAGCCGCCGACCGTCAAAGCAGTCAGTGGCCATTATGCCTGGTGGCGTCTTGTAGCGCAACAACAAATTGACTCCACTTTGCTTGGTCGGCGGCCATCCTTCGTACAGTGCCCCAACTCTGGTTCATTCTTTGCATCTCAGCCTCCACAGTCCTCCGCCAAGTTGTTTTTGGTCGGCCTCTCTTTTGTTTTCCTTCAGGGGTCCATAGCATAGCTGTTTTTGTGATGGCATCGGGGTCTCTTCTGAGGACATGGCCAACCCAGCTCCAGCATCTGCCAGCTATGATGGTGTGCATGTCCTCTTGCTTGCTCCGAGTAAGCAGATCTTGGTTGGTGATGGTATTCGGCCAAAAGATTCGGTGAATTTTTCTTAGGCATGTAAGTAGGTAGGTTCAACCGAGCTGGACTGGTCTGCGTGGGTAGGGATCAGACAAAAGCTGGTACTCTGGTCCTCCAGGTTGGGGGGTTTAGCACAGGGCCGACACCCTTGTCTATTTAAAAAACCGCACATGTTACGGAAACAACAATAAATGGAAAAAATTTGCTGTGGGATGGACATCCGGAGTCTCAGGCTTGTATGACTGACAGTGGTGAAAGCCGAAAGGAAGCCACTGGCATGAAAACGGATGCCCCGACCGCAAAACACGAAACCAGAATTGGTTTTTGGAACGTTAGAACTATGAATGAGGCAGGAAAGCTGAGACAAATCACAGCAGAGATGAGGAACTACAAAATACATATCCTGGGAATAAGCGAGAGCAGATGGACAGGTAAAGGGAGAATAAAAACAGCTACAGGGGAAACAGTACTTTATTCTGGCAGAGAGGATGGTCAGCACAACGAAGGTGTAGCCATTATCCTTAAAGGAATGGAAAGGTCTTTACTGGAATGGAAACCCATCAACAACAGACTGATAAGAGCAAGACTGAGAGGGAGGTTCACCAACACCACAATTATACTATGCACCAACAAACGACTTATGTTTATATGAAACACTAAATTTATGTTTATGTAAAACATTTCTTTCTTCAATATTGTTTCACTAAATGTATTTTTGTTTTTATGAAGCTGCTTTTCTCTTTTTCTAAATGGATGATTTACTGGTCTAACACAAACCATGTAACCTGAAAGGTGAAAGTATATTTCCTAGTTTTTATCATTTTCTTCCACCTGTTGCATATGGGAGAAAATTCTACTACCTGTTTCTACTACTAGCCATAGTTTGTGTGGTCACTGGATCACTCAAGCCCTCTCAACTGTGACAGAGCAATAAGGTGAATATTATTATTTAGGGTAACATTGTTACTGGAGTTTTCTACAATGAAGTATCCTGTTACAAATCAGAGATGGAGTTGTTCTTATTTTAAGACATTTTCCTTTTTTTCTTGAGTTTTAGAATATCCATGCTGGACCTAAAACTCAAACATGAATGAAAACACACAAATAAAATGGGAGCCAAACTATGAGGTATGTGAGTTTTCTCTCATTTATTTATAAGCTGTAAGATTGTTATAGACTTAAGTGACCTTTATTTAATGAAGACATTCATATCAAATATAAGTCTGTTAGAGCATTACTTATTTTACTTTTCCATTATCATTACCTACTTCACTTTACAGTATAAATCTGATAAGCATCAATTTGGAAATAGATTTTTACTGTCCTTTTTATTACATTATTATCATGATGTTATTTTGTCCTTTATTGTTTCAATATCTGATTCCAGTTTTATCATTGTTTAATTTTAGCCTTTGCTTCTCTTAGAGCAATATGAAATCTACTGCTGCCTTGCTGGACTATCAAAGTTTCACTAGAACCTCTTTGGCCAACATTTTTTAGATTCTTTTGTATCAGTCTTTGAGGCTAGCACAACAGCCTCACAGTAAGCTCACACTATATTTTACCTGATTTAGTAGTCCTCTACTTTGCACTGTTACCATCTGCTACAATGTAGATGTGATGTTAGACGTTAGGAGATACTAGCAGCATCATTCCATTAAAGTTTTATTGATATTAGTAATCTGTTTGTTCCTTTCAGAACCCAGAAAGGATGGAAATGAAAATTCCAGTCCTACATGAAATAATAAAACAAGAAATAAAATCAGATTATGAAGTAAGTTTATTTCTTAAAAATTATTAGCAAGCACTCAATATTTTTATACAGTTAGAGCGATGTAACTAACGGAATATTTGAAATGTTTGTTATATGTATGTTCATTTCCTTATATATGCATTCATTTTGTTATTACATTTTAAGACACCAACTTAAGTAATTTAAAGAAAGTAATGGTCAATCTAACGTTATTGTCATTCCATAGAGTTTGTCCAGGATTGGTATTAGTGATGGCATTTGTGCTGTTTTTTGTGTTTCTTGTATATATTGTCATGTAGTGGTAGATGTTTAAAGCGTTTGTTTTATTGGTGCCACAGTTACATTTATTAGTCGTTCATATCTTAGTTTGTTGAAGAAATAGTATCTCAGTCTGTTGTGGCCTGTGCAAAATTTGAAGATTACCACTTATTCACTTCTTCATGGGTAATATACATAATTTTTTTTTTTTTTGTCTTAACGATAAGCTTCAAACCTGTTCCCTATTGTGCTTCTGATACAGGAGAGGCAGTCATTAGTTAAATTGACAGATGTAGAAACTCTTCTTGCTGAGGAATGCAATTCTGATTGAAAGGATAGAGGTAATGGAAATTTGTAGAGGGGTTTCTGGAGAGAGATCATTATCTTGCCCCCCCCCCGACAGCTGGGCATGTTGCAGTGACATGGTATCTGCTATGTCACAACTCTTTTGCATCACTGACATAGCTTGTAGAGTATGGCTCTCATGTTATTTAATTCTGCATTATATTCACATCCTGGCATCATCTGTAAGCAGATGCAAGACACAATGAACATACCTAATGAGAGGCCACAGCAAGAACTTCTGGTTCAGTTTTCTGCCTCTGATTTAATAAGTTACTTGAGAATTTTCCTGTTTGCTACTGGCAGCTTTTTGTTTTTGTTTTTTTGTTTTTGTGTACCATTACTTGAACTTGAAAAGATTCCTGCAACTCCATTTTCTGCTGGATAAGTCGCTAATCCATCTGAGAGTGCGTAGTCTAGATTAGTTATTTTCAACCTTTTTCAGCTTACGGCACACTAAGTAGGTCCTAAAATTGTCAAGGCATACTTTAATTTTTTTAAGGAGATATTTTACCATTAAAAACAGGAGTATATAGATTGTGTTTAAAAGGTCAGTTGCTAGAATTTTAATCAATATGTTGTTTTAAAAAATAATATTAATCTGGATTTCTAAAGATTGTAAAAAAATGTATGTACATTTTTATTAATGTTTAACATAGCTGCTGTTGGGCACATTGCGTTGCCATATTACCAGTCTCACTTAGCCAGTATACAGCATCTTTAGTACTCTCTCATCTACTCCCAAAGTTGTGCTGGTAATTTGTTTCATGACTGCCATTATTTGCCTTGCTTTCATCTAGTTTCTCTCAGTGAGCAGTCTCTTGTTGCTTGATTTAATGTTCATTGTTTGTATTTTGTAGTGATGACTGTCAGTAAGGTGTTTGCTTCAGTTGTTTATTCTCCCCCTTGTGTTTTTGGCAAGTATAACTTTATCCTAGAACTTTTATATATCTTCAGTCCTGTATGGTTTGTAATTCTTCTTTGCCCCTCAGGGAATGGACTTGGTGACTGCTTGGTATTTTGTTTTGTTAAGACTTTGAACCATTGTAATCATACTGTTGTTTCATGTGTTTATTGTCTCAGAAAACTTGTCTGTCAGCATTGCAAATCTGTTCTAGTCAGCTCGTTTGTTGTTCCAACAGAGCAATGGATTTAGTTCTTAGGGAACATATTCTGTATTTATTACCAACTTTATTGGTCTATGGTCAGTACCTGATATCTGATCAAGCTTTTACCTGTCCGTCAATGCCCTCTGTGGAGTAGGCTAGATCTGGTGTTGAAGTGGTGTGTCATCTTCTGAAGTAAAAACTGTCATCTGGCCTGTTGATTAGGTGGAGATTTGTATCTATCTTCCAGTATTTCATTTCATCTCCTCATTTGTAGTATTCCATAATGGGGTGCTATATTTATCCAGCTGATGTGGGTTTTATTTAGTATTATTTCCTTTTGTTACTGTACCCAGCGTTTCTTGTAGTCCTTGCTCTCTCTGAGCTATCAAAACTTTGTCATCAGTTTATCTCAGATGATTTAAGTTGCAGTCTTCAGCTGATATTCCTGGCATGTCTTCTATTCATCTATTCTCTTCAAGCTGTCTGTGGAGCATAAGCTTTCAACCAAATGCAGACCAAGCATACATGTTGAGTTCTTATCTTAAAGGGGCTCAGAATGTTGTCCTTCATAGAGAATTCAACATTTTGTGTGTCATGTGTTTTCTTTAATAACTTAATGAACTTATAGGGGACTCCAAAATACCTCATCAGGTTCCTTAGCAATTCTCTGTCTCAATCAAGGTACATGCACTCCCTAGGAATGTGCAACCTGACTTCTGGGGGGGTGCGAGACATGCCAAATATTTTAGAAAGTGGCTCATCATAAACGCACTATAATTAAGTACAACAAACTGATTTTTCAAATTTGTTAAATTGACAATTCAATAAGTTATTTAGAAAGTACTTAAACAAAACAAAATTTAAAAAAAAACATCATCAAAATCGGTCTGTAAATAAAATAGTTATGAATTTTAATTTTATTTTCCGAATTATAAATTTTATCGCTCCGTCTGAAAGTGAAAATGGGCTATCTTTGTCATCACCAAAGGATCACAAACAACATGTTTAAGCACATATAAGGTCATGTTTGTGTTAAAAACTACTTGTAATTTTAAGAAATGAAAGACATAAAAAGGCCAATATGCTCTTTTCAAATTTAAAGAAAATCGGGTTAGTCATGTGTTTTTGGTTACAAAATTAGCTCAGCACACAATTTTAAAGTGTCACTGCTCAAAATCTATGTATTATAGACACTCAATATCTATGATATCCAATGTCATAGTCATACTAAGTAAGCCCAATTTTTTTCTAAACATGTCACAGGGCTATTATGAGTTTAAAATGACAAGAAAGCAAAAAAAAAAAAACCGATTTCCACAGTAAACGCTCAATTCATCAAGATTTCTACTTGTTTACAAAGAACAGAAAAAATTTACTAATGAAGTTACAGTATTGATCCATGTATCATTTTAAAGCTTTTTTCAAGTACTTTCCAACAGTACAGAAATAAGAACATTTTTTTTTAAATTTGTAATTTAATGAAAAAAAATAATCCCGTTCAACCTCTGATGGGTTATAATTAGGATATATATTGTTTTCAATTCCAAATAATATGAACAACTGTCGATATGAGAAAGTGGCATCACATTTGTCAAATCATTGTAAATAGGGACAATTACCACCTGTGTGTTACCAGGGCCCGAAAGGGGAGCAAAGAATAGTAACATTGTTCCCTGCCATGCATGTCATAGAAAGCGACTAAGGAGGGTTGGGCATGGGGCTGGTTACCCCATCCTGTAAAAAATTTAAACCACAAAAAACTTCAACAAACATGGACAAGTCAAATAAGGAAAATAAAACATAGCCATCCAAGACAGGGGAAGGTCCTCTCGCAGGTAGGCGTATGATGCAACACAGAGAAAGCCAGAAGGAGTCTGTGTTGCTGACTAACCTTCTTTCTTCTAGGAGAACTTCCAGATTTGGCACCTAGAATGTTCAGACATTAAACGAACAAGGGAAAGTGGCACAAGTAGCAGCAGAAATGAGGGAATATAAAATCAAGGTTCTGGGAATGTGTGAAACAAAGTGGAAGGGGGTAGACAGGAAGAAACTCATCACAGGTGAATTGGTGCTGTCCTCAGGACATAAAGACGAAAGTTCACACCACAGTGAAGGGGTAGCTCTTATGTTATCTAAAGAAGCACAGAAATCACTCATTGAATGGGAAGCTGTTGGACCCAGAATAATAACAGCCACTTTTAAAATAGCTAAAAAGAAAATACATGTTAATGTCATCCAATGTTATGCACCAACTAATGACAAAGAAGAGTCGGTGAAAGAAGCATTTTAAACTAGACTACAGGAAATTATGGATAAAGTAAAGAGAAGAGAGCCCAATGGGCTGATCACCCGTTGGCTTGTCACACCGATTACGGAAACAACGGCAGATGGATCTATTTGTTGTTGCCCTAAAGACGCCGCTAGGCGTGATGGGAAACTACAACAGAGAAAATCAATCTGCTGTTGCCCTTAAGACGCCACAAGGTGTGATGGCCTCTGACTGCTTGGTCGGTCTTTGGCTAAGGACGGAAGAAGAAGAAGAAAGAGAAGAGACATCACAATTTTGATGGGTGACATGAATGCAAAGATAGGTATAGTCAATACCGGATTTGAAGAAGTCATGGGAAAACATGGGCTAGGAATAATGAATGAAAATGGGGAACTATTCTCAAACTTCTGTGCTTCAAATCAACTGGCTATAAGAGGAAGCATGTTTCCACATAAGAGAATACACAAGGCAACATGGATATCACCAGACCATAGAAAAGAAAATCAGATTGATCATATATGCATAAACAAGAAGTTTAGATCATCATTGCAGGATGTTAAGGTATATAGAGGAGCAGATGTGGCATCAGATCACCACCTTCTGATAGCCAAAGTAAAAATGAAACTCGAGAGATATGCAACAATGCAAAATTATAGACAACAATTTAATGTAGGACATCTAAGAAATCAAGAAACAAGAGACAAATTTGCGGTCACAGTAGCCAACAAATTCCAAGTGCTCCAACAGCTGGAAGATGTAGAGAATACAGAAGACTTTTGGCAGCAGGTCAAAACTGTATGGAATGAGACATGTGAAAAAGGAAAAAGGAAAGACAACAAAAAGCATGGATAACACCAGAAACCATCAATAAGATAAAAGACAGAAAAAACAAGAAAGCAGATTTAAACACAAGCAAAACCAGATGTTCCAAAGCCAAGGCTCAAGAAGTGTACACAGAAGCAAACAAAGAAGTAAAAAGAAGTATCAAAAGAGACAAGAGGAAGTATATTGAGGATTTGGCAAGAGAGGCAGAAGATGCTGCAGCCAAAGGAAATATGAGAGAACTGTATAGCAGCACAAAGAAACTAACAGGGAAATACAAGCAAACAAGTTGCCTCATAAAAGACAAGAATGGAAAACTGCTCAGCAATATACAAGAGCAAATGAAGAGGTGGACAGAATATTTTGGTGACCTTCTCAATAGACCAGCTCCACAAAACCCCCCGGACATCCAGCCAGCAGAAGAAGAGCTACAAATTAACGGTGAAAGACCAACGAAGGAAGAAATAAAGAAAGCCATAAAGCTTCTAAGAGATGGAAAAGCGGCTGGACCTGATGGCATTCCAGCAGAGGCCATCAAAGCAGATATCGACATGGCTACAGAGATGTTATATAAATTACTTGGTAAAGTCTGGGAAAAGGAAGAGATACCAGCAGAATAGAAGGAAAGATATCTGGTTAAGTTGCCTAAGATATGAAATTTACAAGAGTGCACAAATTATATAGGAATAATGTTACTATCAGTGCCAGGAAAAGTATTAAACAGGATTATCCTCAAGAGATTAAAATAGTCCATAGACAAGAAACTGAGAGATGAACAAGCAGGTTTTCAATAAAACACATCCTGAACGGACCAGCTAGCCACTTTGAGAATAATAGTTGAACAAAGTCTGGAATGGAATTCACCACTATACATTGGATTTTCAGACTTTGAAAAGGCATTTGACAGTGTAGACAGAGAATCACTTTGGAAATTGATGAGGCATTATGGAGTTCCCCTGAAGATCATTAATTTAATAAAGAAAACATATGAAGACATGACATGCAGAGTTCTTCACGAAGGACAGCTTACAGAACCGTTTGGGATAAGAACAGGAGTGTGACAGGGATGCCTCATGTCTTCATTTCTTTTCTTACTAGCAATAGACTGGGTTATGAGATCATCGACAACACACAACAGAAATGGAATCCAGTGGACTCTGACTAAGCAGTTGGATGATCTGGATTTTGCTGATGACTTGGCTCTTCTGTGCCATAACCGTAATCAGATGCAGGACAAATTGAAAACACTCGATGAGAGGTCACAGCAATTGGGTCTGAAAATACACAGGGAAAAGACAAAAATAATGAGAATAAATGCAGGTAATGATAACAGGGTTGAACTTGAAGAAACACCAATACAAGATGTAGAATCATACACATATCTTGGCAGTAATATAGACAAAGTTGGAGGGACAGACAGCGATATCAAAATAAGAATACAAAAAGCAAGAGGAGCTTTCATTGCATTGGGAAATATATGGAGATCAAGAGAAATCAGATCCAACGCAAAAATAAGAATCTTTCAACTCAAATGTGAAGTCAGTCCTATTGTATGGCTCTGAGACATGGAGAACAGCAAAGACAACAACCAAAAAGCTAGACTTTCATAAATGGGTGCTTGCATAGAATAGAGGGATTAAAATAGTAAGACAAGGTTACCAACGTGGAACTGATGACAAGAACTAGACAAGTGTCAGTGGAACAAGAGATGAGAAGAAGACAATGGCGATGGATAGGACACCCACTGAGGAAACCTGTGCAAAGTTAATAAATCACAGCAAACATTCCCTCCCATCATAGACACCAATGAAAAATGGCTACAAAGACGGCATATATATTACAAGTCTAGAAGAGCCAACACCATTATTTTTTTAATACAACACAAACCTAAATAAATTACAATATACTTTCAAATGTTGGAACATACATACTCCAAAATTACTATAACCACACATGGGGTTGAAACCGGGTATCATACTCATGCAAAAAAAACAATGCGCCCCTTCAAAACCAAACAATGGTTTACAATTTCGTTACATTGACCACCCACCCATTGTGGTACTTGACGCCGAGTCCGTCACGGGAAAAGATCCAGTTGTTCATAAGTCCATTGCTGGTTGATCAGCACTGCTACACAAGTGAACCTCGAACCTCCAGTCTCCACAAGGTCGCCCGGCAGCCCACCCTAAGCTATCATATCTTACTATACCATCGGCCCAAGGTCTGCCGTCCCCCCCTATAGCGTGATCAATAATAATACATTGCCTCACTATAATTTTACCATATTTTACTATAATCTCAGTTTTGACCGAATCACCCTAGTGAGGTGTTACATCTCTTTCATATTCTCCAAAAATAAAAAATAATGCCTCTTCAGGAATAATGAACATCCCAACTGCTACGTGAAATTAATCACAGGCATCACATTTACCACGTGAGGCAGCCCCCGTCCCGAACTACACCCTCAAGTATCTCTGCCACAGATCCTTCACGCCTCGTGACTAATATCTCACACTAATGAAAAACAAAATCACACGATAGTTCACATACCCAAATTTTCGCTGCAGCATTATTTTCCACAAGCCAAACAATCGCCAACGACATCCAAGTCCCCACTCAAAAATCCCCCCAATCAAACCCTCCTCATACATACATTCTCCAATCTGTATATTTATGCTAATCATTATCTCGCATTACATGTGTAAAGCCCATCATCATCCCATCAATTCCAGCATGTACATTCTTCACAATAATGAATCTCAAAACATCTCAAACTCTACCCAAGACTCCTCCACAATCACATATCACACTACCCCCCACACAAACCATATACCCAAATCTAGTAAATCAGTCCATGCCCAATACCAACTAACCCGCGTGCAACTCTGAAATATTAGCCACTCAAAACCAATTCTCCAACTATCAATCCCCAACACCCCCTATAAAGTCCCATCTTGGTGTAACCACTCCCCCCTTTTACCATACATTACACAGAACTTCCACTAATAACCCAACAATACACCCCAATACCTTCACCTTATACAACAACCTATTACCAATATACACTACCATAAAAACCAAATTCCACCAACACAACCTCAACCACTTCCAAACCTTAATACCCAAATATAGTCCCTCCCAACCCCCCCTTCTTTTCAAAATACCCCTAACCATCCCCCACTATACCCATTACTACCCTATACTCCCTAAATAAATTCACTCCTCTTATTGTACTACTCCCTATTTCACACAATCCCTTATCCCTCCTCACTAATTAATCATCCTTACCCTAACTAATCCCTCACCATTCATCAACAACCTGTCCTCCAATACATCAGACATCAACTGACCTCCCATGACTCCAACCTCCCATACCACCTCTACCACATATATCTGATCACCCCCCTACATACTGATAATACCACACAACTAACTGGAATAACTCATCATCCTAGCTTAACTGATCCGTCTACCCTCAACCTCACCACCCACTCTCACTCCGCTCAATCCTCACACACATCTATAAACCTACATAGACCCCTCATTGGGTGACTCCCCACACCCCTTTCTCCAACACTCTCAATATACTCCCATCTTTCCCCCCCCCCCCCACCCACACCACCCCCCAAAGTATTCCCCCCCGCCGCCCCCCCACCCCCCTCCCCCAATTTATTAACTAACAAGTTCAAAATAGTCTAAAAGTGCCATATAGCTGTATATACTTTATCCACAGTCCTGTGGTGTGTGATAATAGAGACTACTAGTAACTCAGCACATCTCCCAGTACAGCCATATATCCACCTTTTCGTCTTAACCTGTCACACATCCGGTGCGGTATCAATCTACTCTGTATCCTCCCGCTTACTCGCCTCACTCTCTCACACTTATTTCCGCTACTAGCTTATAATCATAAATCACTCCTCGCACTCTCACTTCTCTCACTCTCCTCAGACACCTTCTGCTCACCACCCACCACCCCTCCCACCCCCCCTCACCCATCCGCCCCACTCGCTCTGAAGCTTCTCTCCCCTCGCCAGGGTGTGTGTGTGTTTGTTCAGATCATTTCGGTGGAACAGACACCCCCACCCCACACCAGCAACAAAAAACGACGTCCCGGGATTGCTCAGCGTATAGAGGAGTTAGAAGGCTTGCTGCTATCTAACAAATGTCAGAAAATTGTTAATTTATCTGCACAAGTCACCCAACTAGAAAATGTGGTGAATCTTATCGGTTTGATACCAGATATCTCCAGGGATGCTCGGCTATCTCAGAGCACAACCGATGCCAGAAAGAGAGTTTTTTCATACTCTGCTAGATCCGTGCTAACGTAATTCGACAAATCAATCAGGGGTACGCCCTATAACGAAGTATGAGGCAAATCCAGTTCACAAAATCTTTCCATTGAAGTATAAGCTGTCTGGAGAGAATAACCCCTTGTTCATACTTTATGCATGAGCGTATATGTAATGACATGTCTGGTGTGCAATGGCTTACATGACTCAGTATACGATGCAAAAAATTCGACTCATTGTAAATTTGTGAGGTATTGAACATTAATTTTTTTTAAAATCATCGTATGTTCATTGGTTGTATCATCTATCGCACAATCGGCTCTAGGTTTTATATACTAAAACAGCAATTAATTGCAAAGCCTAAATCTGCAGCTAACATTCCCATGAGAAAAACCTCTACAAAACGTAGAGGTTTGATGACTTTCCAATACTTTAATTCAGAACACAATGTCATTTGGACATAAGAGACATTGTTTCACTCTCCATTCCAAGACACAAAAGTTTGAGGGCCGCCATTTCCCAGTTTTAGACAAGGTTTATATAATTGATTGGCAAACTGTAAAGACAAGTGAAAATGTCATTAAAACTGAGCTCAGAGAAATGTGTATACACTTATACATTTCTGTGTGCACTAGGTTAATTTTTTTTAAATGTCCAAAAACTGGGTCACTTTAACCCGCACGTGAAAATTGCCATTGTTGCTGCAAAAACCCGTGGTTTTTGCAACGCGCCCCACTAGTTCAAAAGGTGAAAAAGTGAGTTGAATTTGAATGCACATGGAAAAATGATCATCGATAAAGAGTGTTCACCGTTGGTATGCAATAAATCAGTATGACAAGTGGTCGAAATGATCACTGCATTAGCCATGCCACCAAGGAGAAGTCTCAGCACTGTAGACCATGGTCGAGCCATGGCATGGATTCAGGATGGTCAATCTGTTCGTCATGTTGCAAGACATTTAGCAGTGTCCCACTCTACCATTCAGAGACTTCTTGAGAAATTTCAAGCTACCGGACATTTGGAAAATCGACCCTGCTCACGAAGAATTATATAAACCTTGTCTAAACTGAAGGGCGTGTAATTTCATGCATGCAGGTTGGAATGCAAAGTGGTGTAAAAATAAAAATAAAAATTAATCAATCAAAGCTGCTTGACACCACAAAGTGAACCCAACAGTTAATAACAGAACTTTGTGTAGCATTACATGGTAGTCCTTGTTGGGGAATCTCCTGGTAAAGAGAGGCAGAGGTAGACCAAAAAACACATCAAGAAGTGAACTAGAGACAGAAGTAAGAAGATAAGGAAGACATGGATAGAACCAGAGATGATGTCACATGACAGTAGTAACTTGGTGTGTGTTTTCTTGAAGGCCTATACTCTTTTAGGAGCTAAAGGGTAGTGGTTGATTGGTTGGTTGATTGATTTAACAATAGAAACAGAAAACTGCAAATCATAATGGGTACAGTATTTAACAATAGAAACAAAGAATTGCAAATCATAATGGGTACAGTATTTAACAATAGAAACAGAAAACTGCAAAATGTTATGTAGGTCAGTAACAGAAGTATGTGTACCCTGCAGAAATTGATTCTGGTAAAAGTATGTGTTCATTTGCATATGTGTGTTATTGATGGGGAAAGTGTTATGCATGTATCATTCATTCATAACCCTCCACTCCCAAAGGAGCATAGGCCTTCAACAAACACATGCCAAGTCCTCCTGTCACATGCCATCATCTCAAGTTCTTTCCACGTTCTCCTCACCATTTTCACCTCTGTTTCTAGCTCTCTTTTCCATGTGCTTCTTGGTCTACCTCTGCCTCTTTTGCCCTGCGGGTTCCAGAACAAGGACTGCCTTGTAATTCTATCAACAGGTTTCCTCAATGTGTGTCCTATCCATCGCCATGGTCTTCTTCTCATCTATTGTTCCACTGGCACTTGTCTAGTTCTTGTCATCAGTTCCACGTTGGTAACATTGTCATACCATTTTAATCCTTCTATTCTATTCATTCATAACCCTTCACTCCCAAAGGAGCATAGGCCTTCAACAAACACATTCTATATGTGTACGATTCTACATCTTGTATTGGTGCTTCTTCAAATTTAACCCTGTTATCATTACTGTTACATCAGATTTGTCCTGCCGATGAACAAAACTTATTATCACCACTTACACAGATTGTATCGTGCTTCATTGTTCCATTGTTATTAGTTTTATTCTGGTTGTTGCCACCATTTGTTATGGTATTCTCTGCTAACTTCTATGTCTGCCGGTTTATAACCACTGTTTTGGTGTATTATTAGTTTTGATAAATACTTCAAATGGTAGAGCTTCTAATGCCGTGCTGACAAACATGAATAGTGGGTCAATAGTCTGAACTTTCAATAATATCAACTGATAAGTCCGTGGTGTTCAGAGTCCGAACAGAGTACAATTTAACTCTTACTATACGGGAGCTAAAACCGCGTTTTTACGCGCTAGTTTAGCTATCGTTACCGTCGCGCGCCACTTGAACTGGCGAGCCGTAAAATTGGTACTAAACCCGCGCCACTTCACGGGGCTTGCCGCATACTAAGAGTTAATAGCACATCACATCCAAATAAAATGCAGTTCATCAGAATTCAATTAATACATCATAATTCGTCACTTCCTTCAGTCGTGGTACAGTCAAGCTATTTACTCGTGATTCCTAGATAGGCAATCCGGTATCGAACAACTCAACTTACGCGACTAAGGTGACCTTCTTGGATACTTTCCATTAAGATTGCTCCCGAAAATACATTCTCCTCTTCGAACATAAATCCCGTTCATCACTGAGATATAATATTGTATCCACTAAGTATAGGCTGACCAAAATACCTATTCATCAAGAAAATCCTTGATATAAATATCCTTCTACTGGGAGACTTCAAAAACTTCCGTCCGTCTAGGACCAAATATAACAACATATGGGTACAAATACAATGTTGTCACGTGCTACCTTACCAACGTGACACGTCACATTAAAACTACGCAAATTATGCTCCTCGCTTTCAACATCGTAAAGCAAAAACTATAATATATCTCTATTGCAGTTCAACAACTAAAATGTGCAACTTTTATCCGAGCTTACTACCTAGTTGCTACAAATCATATATCCTCTTGTAACATTCCCCTGGCCGACGGGGGTAAAAAAAAATCTAGACTATAGATTTTTTTTTTTTTTTTTAAATTATGGGTATGTGAAAAAAATGTTAAAGATTATCGATCTACGAATCACGTACTATCGTCGAAGATCGTAGTCAAATTTAAGTCCATGTCACCAGAAAGAAATGTCAACTATCAAACCGTGACTAATTTATAAATACTTATGTCTGTGAAGAAAGTTCTAACTTAATTAGTACGAATAGAAAATGGTAATTAAAATTATAGTATAAATTAATGAGTCATAATCTTAACTAAATGTAGACTGTGTAGTATCTTATAGAATATAATTTATCCTAAGTAAAGGAAAGTAAGAATTAATAGCTAAGGAAATAAAAGAAAAATTGTAAGGAAAGTAAGAGAGTAGTTAATAATGTATTAAAAGAAAGTAAAAGTAAGTTAATAGACTAGAATATAATAGATGTACGTAAGGAAAAAAAATAAACGTAACCTATAACTAACTTAGTATGTGAATTAACAATATAGAATTACTATATATATTAATATTATGTTAAAGTAAGTTCATACATACATATACAAATGAAACAATTAATTAGCTTCTTCTTCTTCTTCCATCCTTAGCCACCAACCGGCAAAGCAGTATGTGGCCAGTACGCCTAGTGGCGTCTTAGGGCAACAACAAATTGATCAATCTATCGCTGTTTCCACCACGCCTAGTGGCGTCTTTGTGGAACAAAAACAGACCAAACAATCTATCGCTGTTTCCGTAATCAGATTGGTTGGCAAGCAGGTGATCAGCCCACTGTGCGAAGTTTTTACGGGATGGGGTAAACAGCCCCATGCCCAAACCCTCCTTAGTCGCTTTTTACGACATGCATGGTAGGGTGCAGTGTTACTATTCTTTGCTCCCCTTTCAGGCCCCGGCAACACACGGGTGAATTAATTAGCTAGCATAACTATATTATCTATTTGTGTTTTGCTGTATGTATATTACTTGTTTTATTATTATATTATTTAATCATAATACTATTAAGTAATGTCATTCCCAAGGAATACGTTGTCCTTCTTTCGTAAAGTTCCACGAAAATATCATATATCTGTATCACTTTGTTCCGACGAAATGTATTCGGATTGTTACAACTTTGAATGTGCGTAGAATTCTTCTTTGTCAACTTGTTTGACCTGGAATTTTGTAAGTTTGTAAACTCTTGCAGAACATTCAACAAGTGTCAGTTTCATCACCAAGTTCTGGTTCCATGAGTTATTTATGTTCCCTTCTTATATGGCAAAGGATTGCGGGATAGAATATCAGCGACTATATTCTCATGTCCTGGAATTGCCTCGATGGTGAAATTAAATGGCTGAAGCAGGATTGAAAAACGAGCAAGTTTGGCGTTCTTATGATTGGCTTTTCTAAGTGATGCTACAGCATGTTGGTCAGTTTGTATGACAAAAGGAGCACCTAGCAGAAACTTCTCTAGTTTTTGTATTACCCATACGACTCCCAATAGCTCCCTATCTATCACCGAGTAGTTTCGCTCTGTCTCGGTGAGTTTTCTGGATATATAAAGAGTAGGGTGCAGGAGCCGTCATGTTCTTGCAATAGCGTACCTCCCAATTCGTAATTGCTCGCATCTGTACGGAGTATAAACATTTTTTTACTATCTGGTAACCTAAGAATAGGTTGCCTGGAGAAGAGAGATATTATTTTGTCAAAAGTTGTCTGGCAGTCTGTTGTCCACAGAACTTTTGTAGGCATATCTTTCTTCAGTAACGAAGACAAGACAGCCGTAATTGTTGACAAGTTAGGAATAAACCTACTATAATATTGTATTAAACCCAACAAGCTCCTAACTTGTTTTTTTTGTTTGTGGAACTGATAGCTGTAAAATCTTAGACACATTTTGAGGAATAGTTTTTATTTGTCCAGCCTCTATTATATGTCCCAGGAATGTTATTTCTTGAAAACCTATTTGCATTTTGCTAGGTCTGGCAGTTAAGTTATTAGTTCTTAAAATATTTAGTACTGAACCTAATCCAATGACATGTTCATCAAAGGAATGACTAAACAGACAGATATCATCAATATAAGTGATGATGTCTGTTCTGCAAGCTAAAATTCTTCGCATCATGCGAATGAACGTTGCAGGCGCATTCATTAGCCCAAAAGGCATGACATTCCACTGATACAGACCTTGTGGAGTCGAAAATGCAGTGTAATATTTTGCTTGTTCAGTTAAGGGAATCTGCCAATATCCCTTGGTTAAGTCAATTTTTGTGAAATATCTAGCAGATGAAAGACGAATAAGTAAATCGTCAATCAAAGGATGAGGTTCACTGTCTGGTACAGTTTGAGCGTTAAGTTTCCTATAATCTACACATAATCGTATATTATTGTCTTTTTTTCTTACAATAACTAGTGGTGAAGCGAATGGCGAGTTACTATGTTCGATAATTCCTAATGCTAACATCTGTTTAAGTTCTTGAGATGTTTTATCTTGAAAATGGATAGGTACAGAGTAAGGACGAAGTTTTATAGGAGTACTGTCCTTCAGTATAATGTCATGAGAAATGATAGAAGTTCGACCAGGTATATCCGTCAGAACATCAGAGTAGGTTTCTAGGAGTTTAGTAATGGAATTATTTTCATCTGAAGTAAGTGAAGGTGAAATAGCAACATCCCTCCAAGATTCTGAAGATTGCAGTTCCGGTATAGGAAAAGACATTTCAACCTCAGGAAAAGATGCTTCTTCTTCCTGAATTACAGAAAGACTAGAGTATTGATAAGAATTAACTGATTTGTCATCTAAGTTGTGGAAGATAGACTGTAGATGAAGTGGACGGGTAAAGAACTCTTTCAACATATTTATATGATAAATTTTTTTCTGACCTTTTATGTCTAATATGTAGTCGACGTCAGAAATCTTATCTACTATTTTGTATGGTCCAATCCAAGCAATTAATAATTTGTTACCCTTTTGTGGAAGTAGTACATATGCTTCGTCACCAGGAAATAACTGGCGGAGTCTTCTATTTTTGTTTTGAAATTGTCTAGCTCTCTCCTTAGCAGCCTCTGATGAAGCTGTTGCCATGCGGCAAGCCTCTATGATTTTTTTATGTAAGTTAATAATGTATTCATAAGATGACTGTGTTTCCTGAGTCATCTCAGAGTCGAGTAGTAAGTCTTTAATGAGTCCCATTGGGCCTCTTGGAGGAGCACCAAACACTAACTCGGACGGAGAAAAACCGGTCTGCTCATGCGGAATTTCTCGGTAAG
This sequence comes from Oreohelix idahoensis, assembly GCA_024509875.1. Lineage (NCBI taxonomy): Eukaryota > Metazoa > Mollusca > Gastropoda > Stylommatophora > Oreohelicidae > Oreohelix > Oreohelix idahoensis. Next base: position 444,977 of record JAMPIV010015181.1, read on the forward strand.
CAAACAACACAGCTGGAATAGCTCTGTCCCAATCTTGAGGATTGTTTACCTTAACTTTATGTAAAAGTTCTTTAATAGTACGGTTGAGCCTCTCAACGGACCCATTACTCATCAGATGATAAACACTGCTGAGACTTCTTTCTATATTCAGTGTCTTCATTACATCCTTCATTGTATCAGACACAAATTGTGGTCCATGGTCCAAAAGTAATTTTCTTGGAAACCCAAGCCTAGAAAATATTAATATCAAAGCATCAGATATATCAGCTGTTGTAATATTTTTCAGAGGTATGGCCTCTGGCCATCGTGTACATAGGTCAATACATGTTAATATGTACCTATGCTCTCTGGCAGTTGGTAACATAGGACCAATAATATCTATTGCCATCTTGTCGAAAGGACGAACTGATATTTCACTGGCCTGAATGGGGGCATTATGAAAAGCTCCACGAGACTTAACTTCCTGGCAAGTCACACAGGAACGTACGTATAAAGATACGTCTCATGAAATTCCCGGCCAGAAAAACGATGACAACACTCGTGAACGTGTTTGAGTGTAGCCCATATGACCCGCGCATTGGGAGTCATGTGCATGCCGTAGTATGTATGTCCTTAACGAAGATGGTACTATGACCTGATGTTTTACCTTATCTTTGTCAACACTATTTCGAATCAAAATATCATTATGAATAGTGAACCAATGTTTAGCTCTATTCTTAACCGTAATATCATCATGTTTGTTCACTAATGCAAAAAATTTCTTCAAAGAGCTGTCTTCTCTTTGTTTGCGAGCAAAAGACTCTCTTTCAATCATGGAAGTAGGTATATCATTAGAGTACTCCATCACTTTAGTGGCTGTAGTATCCTTCCTTTCCAACTCGTGAGCTTGAGCTCTTGTTGTCACTGTATTGGCTGCATACAAGTTCACTCTTTCCCATTCCAATATTTCCTCGGGAGTACAGTCTTTGCTGCCATGTATACATCCGACTGTCAAATCCGCAACCGGATTCTGAAGTAAACAAACTTTAACTTTCCCTGAAAAAAATGGAGTTTTAACCTCTATAATTGCAGTTGGATAATATTCCACTGTCCCTCTGAAAGTAATACAGCGTACAAACTCTTTAGTAACATAACGTGGATGCACTAAGGATTGACGGATACCAATTGTGGTGGATCCGGAGTCTCTTAAAATAGAAATAATATTTCCATCCAGGATTCCCTTGTTAAAAATCAATGTCCCAGTTCCATCATTAGCCGTTAGACAAATAGCAGGAGTAAGTTGTGTAACCTGTATTGTCGGCTGACTTGATTTCTGAAAAATAGTATGGCATTGTGGACAAACATTTGCCACGTTATTATCAATGACATAGCATGCAGATGAAGAATGTGTTGGAGTGTCAACATTGTTATTACATGGAGATGCATTCATGGTCAATGCTGCCCCTGTGTTATGTGTAAACTGTTGATGATGTCTGGAGATGGAGCGTTGTCTATCCCGAACACCTGAATAATTATTATCATTGCCTCTACTGTTGTAACTTTTATGTCGTGGTTTAAAATTTTCATTCTTCTTCTGATAATGATTACCACTATTATTGAATTTGTCAATACCAAATTTATTCCAACTAGGCTTTTGTTGAAAATTATCTTTAGGTTTAAATTGAGGTATTTGATTTCTGAACTGTTGTCTACCTCGGTTAAAATTGTTATAGCTGTTATAATGATTTTGTCCATGATTATAATTATCATTATATCCTTTGTAAAAATGGTTCCTATTAAGACTATGTGTTCTTGCTTTGTCATAACCATGGTACGACATGTTGGATGCCACTGGTAATGGTTCTTGTGTATGTGAATTCCCTAAACTGACGTTAGGATGTGCAGAACAATAATTTATAGACATCTCTTCTAAGGACGCAATGGTGGGTGGTTTTTGTTCCTGTAGGAATGAAAAAAATGGCGGACTAACTGAAGATAGTACTTTATCTCTAAGTATCAGGTCCACTAATTTATCATAAGATTTTTCCACTCCCACAAGTTCAACCCATCTGTTGAAGGTGTCTCGTATATTTGATATAAATCCTGAAAAATCTTTATGTGAATCTGGCTGAAGATTTTTAAATTTTAATCTACAACCTTCCTCATCTAAATGAAACCGTCGCAATAGCAAAGCCTTAATGGCATCATAGTTACAAGCTATTGTAGGATCTACATTTTCAGTTGCGTTCAAGGGCTCACCATCTAAAAATTCTCGAAGTTTAAGTGCCCATGCTGATTTATCCAAATTATTAGTCTTACATACTTGTTCAAAACGTGACAAGTACGATGATAAATTATCATAATTAAGTTTGAAATGTGGCAGTTTAAAGTTATAATAACTTTTATGTTGTGTAGCTGAAGACATATCATTAGCATTAACACCATGGCTAGTAGTAGCGCATTGTGCTTTTAATTTGGCTGTCTCCAATTGGATAAGTGCCAACTCCTTTTGTTGTTGCATTATAATTTCATCTTGTTTCTTTTTATTTTCCTCCTCAATTCTTAATATTTCATTTCTTGCCTCTTTTCTATCTTCTTCTTGCTTTGCAAGTTCTTTCTGCTTTTCTAACTTTGCCTCACGTTCTTCTTCTTCACGTTTTAACTTCTTTTCACGTTCTTCTTCTTCACGTTTTCTATCTGCCTGTTCTTGTTTATAAATAGCTAGCTGTTCTTCAGCAAAAGTTTTCAGTTCTGGTCCTTTATAACCAAAATCTTTCCCTATTCTAACGAAAGTTTCTAACGTAGACATTCTGAAATCAATGATCTATGTAGTTAATCAATAATGTATTGTAAACACCAATAAAAATAATTAACTTATTTATGTGTACTCAATGGCCAACGTAGTACTATTTTTAATAAAATTATATTACTTAATATCTAACATGATGCTCATATTCACCAAGAAATATAACCCTATAGTTATTTGTCAATATACTATATCATCATGCCTTAGTCATGATGGATAAACACTAGTGCACTGGGCCATTACTGCAAACAGTTGCAATTATCAAGTTCCTCTTATTTATTTTCAAAAATTAATCAAAATATCTGTTATTATATTAATACCCAACTAAGGTAAGCTATCCCTATTAGAGTATAAGCTTAAACATCAATAAAGACAAAACAAACCATAAATAAAATTGTACAAGACATTAACATTTCACAATTGACAGTTGCAAACATTAAAAGATGATTACTTGAACCAAATAAAACTCGGAAGTATCAGAGAAGATCAAGGTAACCAAATATGGGTTAATAAACATGTGTACAAATAATGATGACGTCACAGGACTCTATATAACGAACATATATTAACACTTAAAATAAATTATAGCAAGATGGAGAAAATACGAAATAGTTACAAACATATTACAGAAATGAATAAAAATTGAAACAGAATACAGGAAAATACACCAGAAATTACCATCACTATACACCTAACATCAAATATCAAATGTTTGCAATAACAAGCAGAACGAGTCCAAAATTATTTCTTTGGGGTCTCTTGTATTCAACTCGCAAATATTCAATTACCCTAGAATCGATTAGAATCTTTGTGGTCAGCTTGTGGTGACCAAATCTACTTACACACATAAAAACATACGAAGATAGATAGATACATAGAACATGCATGAATTAAATATGCCCACATAATTCGATGGACGACATTTTGCACTGAAACGACCACTACTGGGTTTACTTATCTTTTAGCGTATGAAAGTTTTCCCCGCAAGATGCTGGCAGTTGTCAATGGTACAGATGGGATTCCCTCGATGGGTTTTTTCTTTTTTTTTTTTTTTTTTTTTTTTTTTTTTTTTTTTTTTTTTTTTTTTTTTTTTTTTTTTTTTTTTTCTTTTTTTCTTTTTTTTTTTTTTTTTTTTTTTTTTTTTTTTTTTTTTTTTTTTTTTTTTTTTTTTTTTTTTAGCTGGTTTAGTGACTTTGAAAGCATTCGTGTAGTTCTTGATCCATTTTTGAAGGTAAATCGAAGTTTGATACAGATTGTGAAAGGTCTTGACTTCTGCTATGGATTTTGGACATGAAATGATGACGTTGTACAGTCTTTTGTTGTTAGGCGTGTTATGTCACAAACTGCAAGTCACGTGAGTGCTAGCCGATCGTAAACACTTCTAGGTCAATCGAACGATACAATGTCTTTATTTTCCGTTTGACTTGAACTCACTCTTTTGCATGGACTAAAGAAAAAAAATTTTTGTTACTTCGTTAGCTTGTCAACTTGGTCCCTGTGCTAGCAAACCATTGTCGATTCACGCGCTGGCAACCATTCTCGATTCACGGACTGGCGAACCATTCTCGATCCCCGCAATGGCCAACCATTTTTTGTTACATCGGATTTTTCCTGCCGATGAACAAAACTTATTATCACCACTTACACAGATTGTATCGTGCTTCATTGTTCCATTGTTATTAGTTTTATTCTGATTGTTGCCACCGTTTGTTATGGTATTCTCTGCTAACTTATATGTGTGCTGGTTTATAACCACTGTTTTGTTGTATTATTAGTTTTGATAAATACTTCAAATGGTAGAGCTTCTAATGCCGTGCTGACAAACATGAATAGTGGGTCAATAGTCTGAACTTTCAATAATATCAACTGATAAGTCCGTGGTGTTCAGAGTCCGAACAGAGTACAATTTAATAGCACATCACATCCAAATAAAATGCAGTTCATCAGAATTCAATTAATACATCATAATTCGTCACTTCCTTCAGTCGTGGTACAGTCAAGCTATTTACTCGTGATTCCTAGATAGGCAATCCGGTATCAAACAACTCAACTTACGCGACTAAGGTGACCTTCTTGGATACTTTCCATTAAGATTGCTCCCGAAAATACATTCTCCTCTTCGAACATAAATCCCGTTCATCACTGAGATATAATATTGTATCCACTCAGTATAGGCTGACCCAAATACCTATTCATCAAGAAAATCCTTGATATAAATATCCTTCTACTGGGAGACTTCAAAAACTTCCGTCCGTCTAGGACCAAATATAACAACATATGGGTACAAATACAATGTTGTCATGTGCTACCTTACCAACGCGACACGTCACATTAAAACTACGCAAATTATGCTCCTCGCTTTCAACATCGTAAAGCAAAAACTATAATATATCTCTATTGCAGTTCAACAACTAAAATGTGCAACTTTTATCCGAGCTTACTACCTAGTTGCTACAAATCATATATCCTCTTGTAACAATTACCTGCATTTATTCTCATTATTTTTGTCTTTTCCCTGTGTATTTTCAGACCCAAATTCTGTGACCTCTCATCAAGTGTTTTCAATTTGTCCTGCATCTGATTACGGTTATGGGACTGGAGAGTCAAGTCATCAGCAAAATCCAGATCATCCAACTGCGTAGTTAGAGTCCACTAGATTCCATTTCTGTTGTGTGTTGTTGATGTTCTCATAACCCAATCTATTGCTAGTAAGAAAAGAAATGGAGACAAGAGGCATCCCTGTTGTACTCCCGTTCTTATCCCAAATAGTTCTGTAAGATGCCCTTCATGAAGAACTCTGCATGTCATGTCTTCATATGTTTTCTTTATTAAATTAATGATCTTCAGGGGAACTCCATAATGCCTCATCAATTTCCAAAGTGATTCTCTGTCTACAATTTTAAATGCCTTTTCAAAGTCTGAAAATCCAATGTATAGTGGTGAATTCCATTCCAGACTTTGTTCAACTATTATTCTCAAAGTGGTTAGCTGGTCCGTTCAGGATGTGTTTTATTGAAAACCTGCTTGTTCATCTCTCAGTTTCTTGTCTATGGACTCTTTTAATCTCTCGAGGATAATATTGTTTAATACTTTTCCTGGCACTGATAGTAACATTATTCCTATATAATTTGTACATTCATGTAAATTTCATATCTTAGGCAACTTAACCAGATATCCTTCCTTCCATTCTGCTGGTATATCTTCCTTTTCCCAGACTTTACCAAGTAATTTATATAACATCTCTGTAGCCGTGTCAATATCTGCTTTGATGGCCTCTGCTGGAATGCCATCAGGTCCAGACGCTTTTTCCATCTCTTAGAAGCTTTATGGCTTTCTTTATTTCTTCCTTCGTTGGTCTTTTACCGTTAATTTGTAGCTGTTCTTCTGCTGGCTGGATGGCCGAGGGGTTTTGTGGAGCTGGTTTATTAAGAAGGTCCTCAAAATATTCTTTCCACCTCTTCATTTGCTCTTTTATATTGCTGAGCAGTTTTCCACATGATCACCACCTTCTGATAGCCAAAGTAAAAATTACACTTAAGAGATACGCAACAAAACAAAGTTATCGACAACAATTTAATGTAGGACATCTAAGAAATCAAGAGACAATTTTGTGGTCACAATATCCAACAAATTCCAACTGCTCCAACAGCTGGAAGATGTAGTGAATACTGAAGACTATTGACAACAAATCAAAACTGTATGGAATGAGACATGAAGAAATACTGGAGAAAAGGGAACGACAACAAAAATCATGGATGACAACAGAAACCATCATTAAGATAAAAGACAGAAAAAAACAAGAAAGCAGATTTAAACACAAGCAAAACCAGAAGTTCCAAAGCCAAGGCTCAAGAAGTGTACACAGAAGCAAACAAAGAAGTAAATATAAGTATCAAAAGAGACAAGAGGAAGTATACTGAGGAGTTGGCAAGAGAGGCAGAAGATGCTGCAGCCAAAGGAAATATGAGAGAACTGTATAACAGCACAAAGAAGCTAACAGGGAAATACAAGCAAACATGTTGCCTCATAAAAGACTAGAATAGAAAACTGCTCAGCAATATACAAGAGCAAATGAAGAGGTGGACGGAATATTTTGATGACCTCAATAGACCAGCTCCACAAAACTCCCCCAGACATCCAACCAGCAGAAGAGGAGCTACAAATTAACTGTGAAGACCAATGAAGGAAGAAATAAAGAAAGCCATAAAGCTTTTACCTGTCTGTCAATTCCTTCTGTGAAGTAGGCTAGATCTGATGTTGAAATGGAAAAGCGGCTGGACCAGATGGCATTCCAGCAGAGGCCATCAAAGCAGATATTGACACGGCTACAGAGATGTTATATAAATTACTTGGTAAAGTCTGGGAAAAGGAAGAGATACCAGCAGAATGGAAGGAAAGATATCTGGTTAAGTTGCCTAAGATATGAAATTTACAAGAGTGCACAAATTATATAGGAATAATGTTACTATCAGTGCCAGGAAAAGTATTAAACAATATTATCCTCGAGAGATTAAAAGAGTCCATAGACAAGAAACTGAGAGATGAACAAGCAGGTTTTCAACAAAACAGATCCTGTACAGACCAGATAGCCACTGTGAGAATAATAGCTGAACAAAGTCTGGAATGGAATTCACCACTATACAATGGATTTTCGGACTTTGAAAAGGCATTTGAAATTGTAGACAGAGAATCACTTTGGAAATTGATGAGGCATTATGGAGTTCTCCTGAATATCATTAATTTAATAAAGAAAACATACGAAGACATGACATGCAGAGTTCTTCATGAAGGACAGCTTACAGAACCATTTGGGATAAGAACAGGAGTGTGACAGGGATGCCTTTTGTCTTTATTTCTTTTCTTACTAGCAATAGACTGGGTTATGAGATCATCGACAACACACAACAGAAATGGAATCCAGTGGACTCTGACTAAGCAGTTGGATGATCTGGATTTTGCTGATGACTTGGCTCTTCTGTCCCTTAACCATAATCAGATGTTGGAATTTTTGAAAACACAGCCATTATGCATGTGTACGTGTCATTTATTATGGAATAAGTGTGTGCATATGTATACATAACTATTATTTATGGTAGCAGCGTGTACATCTTTGTGCCTGTGTGTTATTGGTGGTGGAAGTATGTCAGTGTGTAAGAGAGAGGCAAATATTCATAGTTTGTACAAAATAAATTCTTCTACTTTTTGACTTCATTCATACTTTCTTGACACTTTTATTGCAGACTAACTTAGGTACCAACTGCACTAATAATCAGATACAGAATACAGTCCCCTTAAAATTGCCAGGAGTGGTAAAGGAAGAACAGTCTGGTTCATGTGGATATGATGAAGGTAGGAAGAATGAATATATTTTGTTATTTAACTCTTCGACTCCATAACAACGCTCAGAGCATTGGTCAGATGTGACGCCCATGTCAAAACAACGCTCAGAACAATGTTTTTAGTTTATCACAAATAAACCCAAAAGAATCCTCTGTTTAATGCAGTTTAATTTTATTTAAATGTAAAATAACTTATGTTACTATTTAAACAACTAATTTGAGTGTAGTTAAGCAGCTCATGTGCGTGTTTTGATGTTATTATTACAGTTTGTTTGACTATTTGCATTTTTCGCTGTTATTGCTACAAAAATATGTCAAGCTTTATATTTACAATTTCCCATAACTATTTTATTTTTATATAGACAGGCATGTTGGCCATGTGCTAAAACCCCTAAACTAGAGGACTGGGGTGCCAGCTTTAGCCTGACTCCTACCCAAGCAGACCTGTCCCGCTTGGTAGAACCTGCCAGGAAAGCTGCCTTACCACTTAAAGGTATAGGGACCAGTGAAGGCAATCCGTCAAGATACGACTGCTGTTATTTGTAAGACTGAAATGTATTATGATGGGACTTTACCTGCAGGCTTTTGGGAGACAGACTAATTATGAAGTGTCTTTACTTGCAAATATTTGTGAGACTGATTGTAAATTAACTTTACCCGTGGATATTTGTGAGACTGATTGTAAATTAACTTTCTTCATCTTCAAGCACCAGTATTTGCTGTTTTTGTCTTTGCCTATCTCTTTTTTCTTCAATCTTACCTGTTGTTACGATATATTCTAGCTTTCTTCTTCTCATTACATGGCCAAAAAATAGATTGCTTCTTTCTAACTTGGGAAATAAGTTTCCTTTATGCATTTGCCTCTTTCAGGACATCCTCATTACTCTTTTTTGGCTGTTCATGGTATTTTTAACATTCTTCTGTAAAACTACATCTCAGTGGCCTCTAATCTTACTTACGTGAGGTATAGAGGTTTGTAAGAGAGAGCACCAGACTATTCTATCGGCTGTCTTCCTCCTGGCTTGGTTCCATTCTAGTCCTCGGTCCTTCAAAGATTGTTTAATGTTGTCCTCCCAGTGGACTTTGGGTTGTCCTGGAGGTCTGGATCCCTGGCTCTTAGTTTCCCATGCTTGCTGTGGTAGCCAATCTTCTCCCATTCTACAGACATGGCCAAACCATCTCAGTTGGGACTGTTCTACTTGGGTCTGCAGGAGTTGTGTTTTTAGGCCTTGATGTATCATCTAGTTGCGGACCATGTCTTTTCTTGTTACTTCAGCCACCTTCCTCAGATACCTCATTTCTGATGGTAAAAGTACACAGCAAATTTTCTGCTCGTTTTTCCATATTCTAGTGTCTAGTACTATTTTCTTCATTCTTAAACCTACCTCAGTGGCCCAAAACCAGTTAAAACCACCTAGTGGCTCAACCAATGAATTAAGACAAACTATTTTAGACTCAGCTACAACCAGTCTAAACCCACTCTAGGCAACCCGTCACGTGACTTTTAACGTTGTTGATTGGAGCGTCTATCTGACACCAAATCACATGACCCACACTCCAGATCACGTGACCTAGCGGAAATAATGCAGTAAAAGATTGCGTCATTTGATGTGAAATTACTTGCATCCAGGGAGCGAAGTGGGCTAGACTTAATTGAAGACTGCTGCTAATTCACGTGTAAAAGCACTGTAAATCAATGTGGCTAAATTGCTGATTAGTCCAATCTCTTAGTAGGTAAGTGAAATCTTGTTAGAAAATAGTATTGTGGTGAAATGTGTAGTGCCTTGCAAAATCGACACAGTGATTGGTACGAACTTGTTTTGCTTTATTCATTCTTGCTTTACGATTGCATCTAGCCACATGGCTACAATGTGATCTGGTGTATTTTATGATCCCATGGCATGTGACTGTACAAAGTGTTCATATTAATTTTAAAATGGATTCTATATTAATTTCCATATTAATTCATCGTATTCGACCGGCCGATTAGATAAGAGGAAATTAATATTAATAATAATGTTGACAGACTGTGATATATATATATATATTCATCATAATTTACATGACGATTCGACCAGAGATACAATCAATACCCTTTAGCTCCCTGAGGAGCATAGGCCTTCAACAAACACATGCCAAGACTTCCTGTCCTGTGCCATCCACTCAAGTTCTTTCCATGTTTTCCTCATCATTCTCACCTCTGTTTCCAGTTCTCTTCGCCATGTGTTTTTTGGTCTTCCTCTGCCTCTCTTTCCCTGTGGATTCCAGAACAAGGACTGCCTTGTAATGCTAGCAAAAGGTTTCCTCAATGTATGTCCTATCCATCGCCAGCGTCTTCTTCTCAGCTCTTGTTCCACTGTCACTTGTCTGGTTCTTGTCATCAATTTCACATTTGTGACTTTTTCATACCATTTCAGTCCTTCTATTTTACGCAACCACCCGTTTATAAAAGTCTGTAGCTTTTTAGTTGTTGTTTTTGTTGCTCTCCATGTCTCAGAGCCATACATTAGGATTGATTTGTTATTTGAGTAGAAGATTCTTGTTTTTGTGTTGGACTTGATTTCTCTTGACCTCCATATTTTTCCCAATGCAATGAAAGCTCTATTTGTTGGATACTGTGATAGAAAAATTTTTCTCTTATTTCCTGATTTATTAGATATCCCACATTATACTGTTGTCTACTGCTATATGCTGTTGTAAATTTCTTGAGTTTTAATTTTGTTTTAGCCAACAGAAGATGGTGGTCTGATACCACGTCTGGTCCTCTACATACTTCTACATCATGCAATGATGACCTAAACTTCTTGCGCCTATGTGATCGATCTGATTCTCAGTTCTGTGGTCTGATGATATCCATGTTGCTCTTTGTATTCTTTTATGTGGAAATTATTTCTTTTTTTTATTAAGGAAGAAAAATATCCTGTTCACCTCAGATGGGGTATAATTAGGATACATATTGTTTTCAATTCCAAATAATATGAAAAACTGCCGATATGAGAAAGTGGCATCACACCTGTCAAACCATTGTAAATAGGGACAATCACAATTGTGCTTATACGTTAATAAAAAATTGATTTAAAAAATTTAAAAAAAAACAAACAAACAAACAAAATCTAGAAGAAACTCTGAACAAGAACAATATTAAAGTCTTCTTCTTTGATCCTTAGCCGCCGACCATCAAAGCAGTTAGTGGCCTTCACGCATAGTGGCGTCTTGTAGGGCAACAAAAAATGTATTCCACTTTGCTCGGTCGGTGGCCATCCTTCATACAGTGCCCCAACTCTGGTTCATTCTTTGCATCTCAGCCTCCACAGTCCTCTGCCAGGTTGTTTTTGGTCAGCCTCTCTTTCATTTTCCTTCATGGGTCCATAGCATAGCTGTTCTTGTGATGGTATCGGTGCCTCTTCTGAGGACATGGCCAACCCAGCTCCAGCGTCTGCCAGCTATGATGGTGTGCATGTCCTCTTGCTTATTCAGAGTAAGCAGATCTTGGTTGGTGATGGCATTCGGCCAAAAGATTCAGTGAATTTTCTCAGGCATGTTGTGTGGAAAGAGGACAATTTCGACATTTCCTTCTCTGTAACTCTCCAGCATTCCAAGCCATAGAGAAGCACAGATAGCACACAGCTCCGATATAATCTTAATTTTGTGCTTGTGCTGTATTGAGAGGACTTCCAGATGTTGTTTAGGCTAAAAAAGGCTGTTCTTGCTTTGTTCATTCTTAGGTTGATGTCTTTGCTTGCCCCGCCGTCTTGTGTTACTATGCATCCTAGGTATGTGAAGGTGTCTGTCTGTACCAATTGCTGATTCCTTACTGATATGGGCTCAGGGCTGCTCACATTGAGCGTCATGATTCAAGCCCACCTGCTGGCTATACTTATTGAGTCTATCCGTTTTTTTCCTGGATGTGTTGATGTGAATGTGTTAGTAGTACAATGTCATCTGCATATTCCAGATCTTCCAATGTAGAAAATGTAGTCCATCTTATTCCTCTTGCTACACGTAAAAGGAGCTGGGTTGGCCATGTCCTCAGAAGAGACCCCGATGCCATCACAAGAATAGCTATGCTTTGGACCCCTGAAGGAAAACGAAAGAGAGGCCAACCAAAAACAACTTGGCGGAGGACTGTGGAGGTTGAGATGCAAAGAATGAACCAGAGTTGGGGCACTGTAGGAAGGATGGCCGCCGACTGAGCAAAGTGGAATCAATTTGTTGTTGCCCTACAAGATGCCACCAGGCGTAATTGCCACTGACTGCTTTGACGGTCAGCGGCTAAGGATCAAAGAAGAAGAAGAAGTTATTCCTCTTGGACTGCCTTCTGTTGTCTGGTGCATCACCCAGTCTATGACTGTTAAAAATAGAGTGGTTGATAAGGGGCATCCCTGTTGTACTCCTGTCTTCACCTCAAAGGTTAGGTTGCTCTGCCCAACACTACACGTAAGATGGCATGGAGGCTTTTTATGATTGACACTATGCAGCTTGGAATTCCATCTGTTAAAAGTCATAAGCATTGTAAGAACAGCATCAGACCTTCACATTCCCAGCCACTATATATTAACATTTGTTTGTGTTAAATATTGTTTGACTATATTATGCAGGTTCCTAGGTCTGTCTACTCTTAACGCCTCTTCTATATTTATAGGTAAGTTGGATGCTTGCAAATAATCTAATATTGGTATTCTCATTTGTTCATACTTCTTACACTTTAACAAGAAATGTTCTATATTATTGTCTTGAAGACATACTGCACAGTAAGGTTCTTCTATTCTGAAATAGCCTTTTCCCAGCTGTAGTCTGAGAAGTTTCTTATTACTGGGAATTTTCAATTCCCTAGATATCTGACATTTTCTTGTTGGAGCCTTGAACAACTTATATGCATGTCTTCCTTTCAGATTTTTATCTCACTCTGCTTTCCATTCATCTGTTATTAAATCTTTAATTAAGCTCTTAATCTCTGATTTACTCGTCCCTACATTTATTAGATTTTTATCTGCCATTTTATTTTCCTCTATGCCAACATGTGAAGGTATCCAAGCAATTAAGACTGAACATCCTCTGGAATATAAGTATGTAGTAGCCAGAAATATCTCCTCTGCTATATCAGGTCTACTACATTCTCATAAGTTTTTAAGTGCTTTAAATGTTGAAAGAGATTCAGTTAAAACTGTTAGTTTTTTGGGAGGGTTATTAGAGAATATTTCTAGTGCTTTTAGTATTGCCACCATCTCTGCAGTGAAAATGGATGTATTTTCCGTGATGCTATATTCTTTTGCCATTTTCCATATTGGAATATATATTCCTATCCCCAATTTGCCATCCTCTCCCTTGGATCCATCTGTGTATACAGTAATGCTGTCTTTTGATATTTGTTGTATATATTTATTGGCTGTGTTTTTAATATTTTCTATATTATTTGTTTTCTTAAGTATTTCTGCTAGGTGGTAGTCCGTGTCTGGTTTCTTGATCTCCCAGGGCGGAATCACTGGCTTGTATTCACAACTGTTATTAATTGATGTAATTAATGTACCCAGATGGACAATTTCCTCCATACACTTCCATCCTGTAGGGTATCTAGTGGTATTCATTGGATTGGCCTGAGTTGTTAGTTGGCATCTGGTAAAAGCTGTATGTGCTGGGTGAGACTTATCAAACATAAGTCTGTTCATGTAATTTAGTCTTAACTCCTTTCTTTGTAATTCTAAGGGTAGAATTCCTAAAGCCATCTCTATAGCTCCCATTGATGTTGATCTGATTGCACCTGCTATTGTTCATAAAGCCTGATGCTGAATTCTGTCTAATTTAATCTTGTTACTATGTGCAGCAGAGTCATATATTATACTTCCATAATCTATTTTTCCACTAATAAAAGATTTATAAAAAAAATGTGAGCATTGTCTTAGTGCTTGCACCCCATCCATTACCTTTCAAATGTCTTAATAAGTTAAGTCAATCCTCTGCAAGACTCCACTAGTTTATCTATGTGTTTATTCCAGTTCAGCTGTTGGTCAAATATCATTCCTAGATATTGAGTGGTTTGCACTGTATTAACGTTTTGCCCTTGGATATTTATGTCTATAATTTTATTTTTAACAACCCTACCTTTACTGAAGATCATTCCCAATGTTTTATTTGTATTCAGCTGAAAACCCCATTTTGTCATCCATTTACATACTTTATTTATTTACTTCTGTAGATCCTTATATAATTTTGGCAGATGTCTCCCAGTCCTCCATATAGCAACATCATATAGCAAACTGTGACAATTTATTTGTTATATCATTAAATTCCTCACCTAAATCATTTACCATTATTGTAAAAATTGAAGGAGACATTACTGATCCTTGGGGTATTCCATTTTGTTGTTCATACAGTTCTGATCTATCATTGTTTACCTGAACAGTGAAATATCTATCTTGCAGAAAATTCTCTAAATAATTATATATTTTACCGGTTACTCCTATCTTCTTCATTTTAAAGAGAGCACCCTCTCTCAAGCATTCATCATAAGCCCTAGCTATATCTAAAAATACTACCACAGTTTTTTTCTTTCTTTTGAAATCCTGATTTTACTTCATGTTCCAATTTAATTATCTGATCCATAGTGCATCTGTTCTTCCTAAATCCTAACTGAGTTTGACTATATAAATTTTTTTTTTTCCAAATAAAACTTTAATCTTTTATTTACTATGGTTTCTAATATTTTACCTAGGTGGGAAGGTAAAGAAATTGGTCTGTATGAACTAGCATCATGGGCATCTTTTTCTGGTTTTAGTATTGGAATAATTACAGCTGTTTTCCATGTTTTGGGATTTTTCCTGTATTCCAAACTTTGTTAAAAAGGGATGTTATAATTTCTATGGTACTTTTTGGTATGTGTTTCAAGATTTCATAGCTCAAGATGTCATGCCCTGCTGATGTATTTGTTTTGTCCTTTATTGTATTTTCAACTTCTTCCATTGTAATATTTGCATTTAAATATGATAAATTTTCAGTATTATAAGGTACTTCTTTACTGAGTTTTTTAAGAAGTTTTGCTCTTCTGTTGACTTCAGCCTGTCCTAGATTTTCCTGAGAACTAACTCTATGGTAGTACCTGGCCAGCACCTCTTCTTTCTGCCAGTCAGTCTCTGCCCTTTCAGGACTTTTTATATGAGGTATTATCATATGTTTAGTTCCGCCTTTAATGGCTTTTAACTTATTCCACACATCTTTTGTAGAGTTATTTGCAGGGTTCAGTGTTTGGCAGAAATTTCTCCAATGATTTTCTTTTGCCTTAAGTATTATTCTGTTTGATTCATTTCTTATGTTCTTATAAACATCTAAATTATCTTCAGATCTATGCTTTCTATATTCTTGTAGAGCTTGTTTTCTTTGTTTTTGAATTTCGGTACATCTAACTGTCCACCATGGTACTGGGTTTTTATTCTAATGTTCATTCTTCTTTGTTTCCTTAATGCGGTGTGGAATTATGCGTACTTGCATATATGCATTTGGTATATGTTTAACAGCTATTAGCAATATTTCTTTTGTGAGATTATCTGCAAATACATCTATATTTTAATTTTCTATATTATTCATTTTTATCTCTTCCATTTCTACCTGAAAAGCTACCCAATTAGCTTTATACATGCTTTCCCATGATTTCTTCAAAGCCGGTGTTGTCTGTACTAATTGTCGCGTTTAGGTCCCAAATCAAAATTGTGATGTCCTTTTGTTTCTTTTTGCCAGACACATTTTGTAGTCTGGTGTAAAAATCTTCTTTCTCAGATTCTTCTTTATCATTTGTTGGTGCAAAACATGGATGATGTTTATATTTACTTTCTTTTTGGTTGATTTAAACCTTGTTGTTATAATTTGGGGGTCCCATTGCTTTCCATTCTATAAGTTCCTTCTGTGCTTCCCTATACAGCAATAGAGCCACACTTTCACTGTGGTGGGCTCTTTCCTCCTCATGTCCTGAGGACAACACCATTTCTTCTGTGATCAATCTCCTCCTCTCTATGCCCTTCCACCATGTCTCGCAGAAACCCAGGATATCAATCCTGTAATTTGGCATTTCTGCTGCTACCTGTGCAGTCTTTCCTTGTTCACATAGAGTGCAAACATTCCAGGTGCCAATCCTGGAGATTTACCTAGACAAACAAAAGTAAGTCTGTAACCCAGACTCCTTTTGGCTTTCTCTGGGTTGCTTCATGTGCCTCCTTTCCAGAGGACCTTCTTCTATCTTGGGCGGCTGAGTTGATTTATATTCTGTATTTGACTTGTCCGTGTTTGTTGAAGTTTGTTGTGGTAAAAAGTTTTTTATGGGATGGGGTAACCAGCCTCAAGCCCAGCCCTCCTTAGTCACTTTTTATGAATTGCATGGTAGGGTACAGTGTTACTATTCTTCGCTCCCATTTCAGGCCCCAGTAACACATGGGTGGACCAGAGATACAGTACTAAAATAATGTCAGCAGACAATTCTGTAAAACTGCTGTCCAACAATTCTATGTTAATTCATCATATTTGAAATGATGATAAGGCTAGAGGCACAGTGCTCGAAAATGGTCGCCTGACAGTTCTATGATAATGCAGTGTGTTTGACAGACAGTTCTATGATAATTCAGTGGGTTAACATGACGATAAATTGGTAAAGAATTATAATACTGCTGCTTGGGCAGGAAAATATAATACTAAAAGGCAGAAAGGGGGGAAACTTGAATTCAAGATTAGGCTCTAGACATATGATGATAGAGACTAAAATCTGATATGACTGGCAGACTGATGGCTTAGGGAAAGATGGCTTCCTCAAACTAGGAAATTAATGAAGCCATATTTGTCTTCAGTCTATGGGGAATCTTTGCAAGACAGTCCAATCTCAGACAAAGAATATGGAGCCAAGCACAGTGAATGCAGATCCAAACCATTAGAGACCCACCTTATGCAACATCATGAGACAGGACAACTAACCATGCTTCACTATCAGCCAGGGGCTGAAAAGATAAGTTCCCTGTTTCAAAGGGAGCACACCATATCAATGTTAGCACAGAAGCCACTAGCCAGTAGATGATGAAAACACTTGAATTGTAAGACTTATCACATACAGCATACACACAATTTCCATAAACACTACCATAATTCATCATCAGTTCATTTTAATTTTATTAAACCAATTGGGTGTATATATTGTACCCCATGACTTGTTCATTTTATTAGCTGTTCCATATTGTCTGATGTTTATCTTCTTTAAGAAGTGAGGGGGCTCATAAAAATAATATATAACAATCCCAGTAAATATTGACTAAGGATAATAATAATAGATAACTGAAAAGGATACTACGGTAGCGAGAGACCAAATATCTCCTAACAACTTTTCTAGACCCTGTTCTAGTTAGGAGATTTTACAATCTTGTCTCCCTTCAGCCGGTGGAGGAACCCAACAGGACTTCTTGAACCAAATCTTCCTCTGAGTGATAAATGCAAAATTTTCACCACATTTTTATCTATTATTTCTAACTACTATAGTTCTTATCCTTCCTACGCTACGCAACAATTTTATAGAATGCTACTTTTGCCTGCACTATTCTGCTCTTCACTTCTGAGATGCATCTTTCATCAGTTGTTGTTAATGTGCCCAGGTATTTGAATTTATTGACCTGTTTTGAAACTGTTACATTTACTTTCATAGTGCATTCTGGGGAAGCCCTTTTCTTTGAGATGACCATTACTTCTGTCTTTTTGCTATTAAGGCGGAGGCCCTTATTTTCACTTTCTATCACTATTGTATCAACCATTTCCTGCAGCTCCTTTTCACTTTTTGCTATTAAGACTGTATTGTTTATATTATGTCCACCAAATGATATTCCTGGCATGTCCTCCAGAGATCTCATTATATTTTCACTGTACAGATTGAACAGTTCCATTGACAGAACACATCCTTGTCTGACATCCTTTTTTACTTGCTGAAATGTTCCTAATTGACTGTGAATTCTTACAGCTGCTGTTTGTTGCCAGTAGATGTTCTTTATTATCCTCAAGTCTTTACCATCATTGTTCATGCTTTCTAACATTTTGATAATTTCCTGATGTTTTACCTTGTCAAATGCCTTAGTATAATCTATAAAGCATAAGTACAGATCTGTCTTCACCGCTGTGGCTCTTTCTATTAATGCTCTTATTATATATAAATATATATGGTAAGAAGGTGCCTTTACCTTCTACAAATCCACACTGTTCATCACCAATTTCTGGTTTAATTTTATTTCTTACTCTTCCAATGATAATTCATAATAATATTTTGGTCACATGACTCATAAAACTAATGGTGCGATGTTCTTAACATATCATGGCTCCCAGTTTCTTTGGCAAAGCTATGAATATAGATTTTAACACATCATCAGGTATTTGACTAATTTTGTAGATTTCACTTAACAGTTTTGTTATCACTTCTAATCCAAATTCTCCCAAAGCTTGCTTTTTCTCTACTGTTACATTATTTGGTCCAGGTGCCTTGCCTTTCTTCACATGGTGCATGGCATCCTCTACCTCTGTCACACATATTGGAGGTCTTTCACAACTGTCCTGCTTGTTCAGATCTGGTCTTTCATCATCATACAAATCCCTGATGTATTTTGTCCACCTTTCTATTATGTTCTCATGATCCATTAACAATGTTCCTTCTTTTGATTTCAGACAGCCAGTGACTGTTTGTGTCCTTCTGCCTGTTAACTCATTTATTTGCTTGTACATAGATTTTATGTCTTTTCTGTGCTGTACTTCAAGCTCTCTGCCCTTCTGGTTTAGCCATGCTTCTTTTGCTGTTTTACATTTGTGCACTATTTCCTTATTAAGTCTGTCATATTCTTCTTTGGTTTGCTTCTTCTTCCTTCGTGCATCCATCAGTTGTAAAATTTCATCTGTCATCCATTTCTTCTTTGCAGTCCTCTTTACTTCTGGTGTGATTTCTTTTCATGTTTGATGAATTGACTCCTTTAGCATTTCTCACCGTTCATCTACACTGTTTTTTTCTATTGCATTGTAATTGTATTGTAATGATATCTTTCACTCATTTTATTATCTGATTTAAGTAAGGCTAAGTTCACTCCAATTGACAGAGTGGTTAGAGCATTGGTTTCTTGCTGGAAAGGTGCCAGGTTCGAATCATGGTGCCGACATGCTCTTGGCATGGCAGGTCTCACAGAAGCTTCATCATCATAATCCTCCACTGCCAAAGGAGCATAGGCCTTCAACAAACACATGCCAAGTCCTCCTGTCACGTGCTATCATCTCAAGTTCTTTCCACATTCTCCTCATCATTTTCACCTCTGTTTCCAGCTCTCTTCTCCATGTGCTTCTTGGTCTACCTCTGTCTCTCTTGCCCTGGGGGTTCCAGAACAAGGACTGCCTTGTAATGCTATCAACAGGTTTCCTCAGTGTGTGTCCTATCCATCGCCATCGTCTTCTTCTCATCTCTTGTTCCACTGGTACTTGTCTAGTTCTTGTCATCAGTTCCACGTTGGTAACCTTGTCATACCATTTTAATCCCTCTATTCTACGCAAGCACCCATTTATGAAAGTCTGTAGCTTTTTGGTTGTAGTCTTTGTTGTTCTCCATGTCTCAGAGCCATACAATAGGACTGACTTGACATTTGAGTTGAAGATTCTTATTTTCATGTTGGATCCGATTTCTTTTGATCTCCATATATTTCCCAGTGCAATGAAAGCTCCTCTTGCCTTTTGTATTCTTATTTTGGTATCGCTGTCTGTCCCTCCAACTTTGTCTATATTACTGCCAAGATATGTGTACAATTCTACATCTTGTATTGGTGTTTCTTCAAGTTCAACCCTGTTATCATTACCTGCATTTATTCTCTTTATTTTTGTCTTTTCACTGCGTATTTTCAGACCCAATTGCTGTGACCTCTCATCAAGTGTTTTCAATTTGTCCTGCATCTGATTACAGTTATGGGACAGAAGAGCCAAGTCATCATCAAAATCCAGATCATCCAACTGCTTAGTCAGAGTCCACCGGATTCCATTTCTGTTGTGTGTTGTCGATGATCTCATAACCCAATCTATTGCCAGCAAGAAAAGAAATGGAGACAAGAGGCATCCCTTTCGCAGTCCTGTTCTTATCCCAAACGGTTCTGTAAGCTGTCTTCGTGAAGAACTCTGCATGTCATGTCTTCATATGTTTTCTTTATTAAATTAATGATCTTCAGGGGAACTCCATAATGCCTCATCAATTTCCAAAGTGATTCTCTGTCTACACTGTCAAATGCCTTTTCGTAGTCCACAAATCTGATGTATAGTGGTGAATTCCATTCCAGACTTTGTTCAACTATTATTCTCAAAGTGGCTATCTGGTCTGTACATGATCTGTTTTGTCAAAAACCTGCTTGTTCATCTCTCAGTTTCTTGTCTATGGACTCTTTTAAGGGGGCATATACACCCAGAAAAAGACAAAAAAGTTTATTTTTGATTTTCATATAATAATTGTGTTTTAAATATTTATAAGCCTTTTTACTTTGATATTTTTTTTGAATTATGTGTTTATCTGTAATAGTTTATGAGTTATCAATGTTCAAAGAGAATCAGATAAGTGTTTTAACATTTTAAAAACTAAACTTTAACGAAAACAGGGCTTGCGATTCACAGTTCCGGTGATATTTTCTACAATTTTAAAGCTATAGCCTTCATATTTTGCACACTTATAGCCCATGTTATCCTTTATGGCATGAACCTCCACTTTTTTCTTACATGGTATAGAAACAGAGATATTGCTATACAAAGTTCTAAATTTGTGCTATTTAAAAGGGTCTTATTGCAAGAGCCATATCTACAAACTCATTGGGGTAGACGTTTTTGGATGGTTCACGCCATAGGTAGGGATGTTATGCACATCATCTGCTGCTTTGGCATTCTTTGCACCTTTTATGTGAGTGAAATTCATTCCCAGGTGCACTGGGGGTTTTCCTTTCTTTTTTTTTTCATCACTTCATGTTAATTAATTATTTTCACATAAAACATTAAAATTTATAAAGTAAACTTTGTTCATCATAAAATATAATATCTCTTGTAACATGTGGCCAAATTTTATGTCAACAAGTTTGTTAGTTATTTTCCTGTTAATTTTTTAAAAAGATAACACATTTCTGGGTGGGTGTTCCCCCTTAATCTCTCAAGGATAATCCTATATAATACTTTTCCTGGCACTGATAGTAACATTATTCCTCTATAATTTGTGCACTCTTGTAAATTTCCCTTCTTAGGCAACTTAACCAGATATCCTTCCTTCCATTCTGCTGGTATCTCTTCCTTTTCCCAGACTTTACCAAGTAATTTATATAACATCTCTGTAGCCGTGTCGATATCTGCTTTGATGGCCTCTGCTGGAATGCCATCAGGTCCAGACGCTTTTCCATCTCTTAGAAGCTTTATGGCTGTCTTTATTTCTTCCTTCGTTGGTCTTTCACCATTAATTTGTAGCTCTTCTTCTGCTGGCTGGATGTCCAGCGGGTTTTGTGGAGCTGGTCTATTGAGAAGGTCCCCAAAATATTCTGTCCACCTATTCATTTGCTCTTGTATATTACTGAGCAGTTTCCCATTCTTGTCTTTTATGAGGCACTTGTTTGCTTGTATTTCCCTGTTAGCTTCTTTGTGCTGCTACACAGTTCTCTCATATTTCCTTTGGCTGCAGCATCTTCTGCCTCTCTTGCCAACTCCTCAATATACTTCCTCTTGTCTCTTTTGATACTTCTTTTTACTTCTTTGTTTGCTTCTGTGTACACTTCTTGAGCCTTGGCTTTGGAACTTCTGGTTTTGCTTGTGTTTAAATCTGCTTTCTTGTTTTTTCTGTCTTTTATCTTATTGATGGTTTCTGTTGTTATCCATGCTTTTTGTTGTCTTTTCCTTTTCCCCAGTATTTCTTCACATGTCTCCTTCCATACTGTTTTGACCTGCTGCCAATAGTCTTCTGTATTCTCTACATCTTCCAGCTGTTGGAGCACTTGGAATTTGTTGGATACTGTGACCGCAAATTTGTCTCTTGTTTCTTGATTTCTTAGCTGTCCTACATTAAACTGTTGTCTATAATTTTGCATTGTTGCATATCTCTTGAGTTTCATTTTTACTTTGGCTATCAGAAGGTGGTGATCTGATGCCACATCTGCTCCTCTATATACCTTTACATCCTGCAATGATGATCTAAACTTCTTGTTTATGCATATATGATCAATCTGATTTTCTGTTCTATGGTCTGGTGATATCCATGTTGCCTTGTGTATTCTCTTATGTGGAAACATGCTTCCTCCTATAGCCAGTTGATTTGAAGCACAGAAGTTTGAGAATCGTTCCCCATTTTCATTCATTATTCCTAGCCCATGTTTTCCCATGACTTCTTCAAATCCGGTATTGACTGTATCTATCTTTGCATTCATGTCACCCATCAAAATTGTGATGTCTCTTCTTTTTACTTTATCCATAATTTCTTGTAGTCTAGTATAAAATGCTTCTTTCACCGACTCTTCTTTGTCATTAGTTGGTGCATAACATTGGATGACATTTACATGTATTTTCTTTTTAGCTTTTTTAAAAGTGGCTGTTATTATTCTGGGTCCAACAGCTTCCCATTCAATGAGTGCTTTCTGTGCTTCTTTAGATAACATAAGAGCTACCCCTTCACTGTGGTGTGAACTTTTGTCTTCATGTCCTGAGGACAGCACCAATTCACCTGTGATGAGTTTCTTCCTGTCTACCCCCTTCCACTTTGTTTCACACATTCCCAGAACCTCGATTTTATATTCCCTTATTTCTGCTGCTACTTGTGCCACTTTCCCTTGTTCGTTTAATGTCCAAACATTCCAGGTGCCAAATCTGGAAGTTCTCCTAGAAGAAAGAAGGTTAGTAAGCATCACAGACTCCTTTCTGCTTTCTCAGTGTTGCTTCATACTCCTCCCTGCGAGAGGACCTTCCCCTGTCTTGGATGGCTGTGTTTTATTTTCCTTAATTGACTTGTCCATATTTGTTGAAGTTTTTTGTGGTTTAAATTTTTTACAGGATGGGGTAACCAGCCCCATGCCCAACCCTCCTTAGTCCTTTTCTACGACATGCATGGAAGGGAAAGGTGTTACTATTCTTTGCTCCCCTTTTGGGCCCCAGTAACACGCGGGTGACAGAAGCTTCATAGAAGCCTAAAATCTTTAGGACCTTCAATGATTTGTATGAAGAGACATATATATGAATGATACATTGAATGTTTGATGTTTGTAATGTGCAAATATCTTAGGATATAAGACAGAAAAGAACAGACAGCAGAGAGACCTTACAAGTTAGATATTGTATATATAGGATTTCATGGACAGACTTTTATGTCATACAAGAACACATATAGTATGGACGTTTTTCTAGTGTGATATTTAAGTGAATTAAATGTGGGTACTATACTCGTATAATATTTAATACTAAGAAGCCATTTGAACTTTCACAGAGATTTCAAAGCATTTCAAAATTTTCAAAACTGTTATGTGATATATGCGTATCACACAATTATGTGTGCTTTATGCTTATATTTATGTTAGAGCATTGTGCTTATATATAAAACTTGCATTTGATAATTTTTGTGTGCTTATTGTTTTTAAACATTTCAGACATATATTCCTGTCCCCTGTGTAATACTGGTTTCCTCCAACTTGATGTCCTGGATGAGCATATGAAAACAGTACACAACAATGGACTCTGGGAGTTTGATAATAAACATGATCTTCAGGATGTGTTACCACGGGGCAGTGGAAATAAAATATATCAAACAGTAAATAAAATAGATGATACCTCTACTGATGCAATAAGAGAAGATAATGATACCTCTACTGATGCAATAAGAGAAGATAATGATACCTCTACTGATGCAATAAGAGAAGATAACATGAAACCGAGACTCATAGATAATGAACAATTACTGAACTTTATCCATAGTAATGAAAGGACAACAACAATTTGTGACAACCTAGATGGTAATACATCCACTTTAAAAACTGAAGTCTGTAACATAAACTGTAGTGACATATTTTCTGTCAGTGAGAAAACTGTTCAAGTTTGTGTGAGTGACAGAGATGTTGCTACTTGCAGTGATTTAATCATTCAGTCTAATAAAAAAATAGAGGACCATAAGTCATACAAGTGTGACATTTGTGGTGTATTATTTACTGTGAAAGATAATTTACAGCAGCATAACAGAATACATGCAAGAGAGAAGCCTTACAAGCATGATGTTTATAGTGCAGCAATTGCTCATAGAGGTCATTTAAATAACCATAACAGAATACATACAGCTGAAAAGCCTTACAAGTGTGATGTTTGTGACAAAGCATTTGCTCAAAGAGGTCATCTAAATAAACATAACAGCTTACATACAGCGGAGAAGACTTACAAGTGTGATTTTTGTGGTGTAGCATTTGCTCAGAGAGGTCATCTAAATAACCATAACAGAACACATACAGGAGAGAAGCCTTACAAGTGTGATGTTTGTGGCAACGCATTTGCTCAAACAGATCATCTAAGGAAACATAACAAAATACATACAGGAGAGAAGCCTTACAAGTGTGATGTTTGTGGTGTAGCATTTGCTCGTAGATATAATCTAAATGACCATAACAGAATACATACAGGAGAGAAGCCTTACAAGTGTGATTTTTGTGGTGTAGCATTTGCTCAGAGACGTTATCTAAATAACCATAAAACAAAACATACAGGAGAGAAGCCTTACAAGTGTGATGTTTGTGGCAAAGCATTTGCTCAAACAGATCATCTATCAAAACATAACAAAATACATACAGGAGAGAAGCCTTACAAGTGTGATGTTTGTGGTGTAGCATATGCTCGTAGATGTAATCTAAATGACCATAACAGAATACATACAGGAGAGAAGCCTTACAAGTGTGATGTTTGTAGTGTAGCATTTGTGCAAATAGATCTTCTAAATAACCATAAAAGAGTACATACAGGAGAGATGCCTTACATGTGTGATATTTGTGGTGTAGCATTTACTTATACAAGTAGTCTAAATAACCATAAAAGAAAACATACAGGAGAGAAGCCTTACAAGTGTGATGTTTGTGGTGTAGCATATGCTCGTAGATGTAATCTAAATGACCATAAAAGAATACATACAGGAGAAAAGCCTTACAAGTGTGATGTTTGTAGTCTAGCATTTGCTCATAGAAGTCATCTAAATAAACATAACAGAATACATACAGGAGAGAAGCCTTACAAGTGTGATATTTGTGGTGTAGCATTTGCTCTAATAGGTCTTCTAAATATCCATAAAAGGAAACATACAGGAGAGAAACCTTACATGTGTGATATTTGTGGTGTAGCATTTAATTGTACAAGTAGTCTAAACAACCATAAAAGAAAACATACAGGAGAGAAGCCTTACAAGTGTGATGTGTGTGGTGTAGCATTTGCTCTAATAGGTCTTCTAAATAACCATAAAAGAAAACATACAGGAGAGAAGCCTTACATGTGTGATATTTGTGGTGTTTTATTTTCTTGTTCAAGTAGTCTAAATAACCATAAAAGAAAACATACAAGACAGAAGCCTTACAAGTGTGATGTTTGTGGTGTAGCATTTGCTCACAGAAGTCATCTAAATGACCATTCAAGAATACATACAGGAGAGAAGCCTTACAAGTGTGATATTTGTGATGTAGCATTTGCTCAAAGTGGTCATGTTAATAAACATAAAAGAATACATTCAGGAGAGAAGCCTTACATGTGTGATATTTGTGGTGTAGCATTTCCTTATACAAATAGTCTAAACAACCATAAAAGAAAACATAGAGGAGAGAAGCCTTACATGTGTGATATTTGTGGTGTAGCATTTACTTATACAAGTAGTCTAAAGAACCATAACAGAATACATACAGGAGAGAAGCCTTACAAGTGTGATATTTGTGGTGTAGCATTTGCTCAAAGTAGTAATCTAAATTACCATAAAGGAATACATACAGGAGAGAAACCTTACAAGTGTGTAAGTATATAAACCATAAAATGGTATTGAATCAGTTCTACAAATTAATGGTTCACATGAAACAGGGGACGTTTTGGGTTTTACCCTTTGTCAGCCACAAAAAGAACTTCCTTAGACGATTTCTTGGACAAGCTACCTCAGTGTGTCTATTCCAAGCATCTACGGATCTAGCTAAGTGACCTTTTACTTGTTTTGTTCATTTTTTTTTTTTTCGTTTCGTTGATTATTTACTTTTTTGTTTCGGTATTTCTTTCAGGTTTTACGATTTTCTGTATTATTATTGTTCTTTTTTTGCTCATCACTGTGGTTGTTTACTTTATCCATCTGGTTGTATCACTCATTTGGTGAATGTTTCTCATCATCGTATGTTTTTATAGTACCTATATGTAATTCTTGTCCTTGTCACCTAATTGTAACTGTGGCTGATGAAGGGTAAAACCCGAAACGTCCCTTGTTTCATGTGAACCGTTAATTTGTAGAACTGATTCAAAACCGTTTTATTGGTTTATATACTTATATATATTCCTTACCAGTTTTACAGCAGCCCCTTAATTTATTTACTTACAAGTGTGATGTTTATGGTGTAGCATTTGCTTATAAACGTCGTCTAAATAACCATAACAGAATGCATACAGGAGATAAGCCTTACAAATGAAGTGTTTCTTATGCTACATTTACTCACAGCAGTAATCTAAATAAACATAAAAGAATACATACAGGAGAGAAACCTTACAAGTGTGAATTTTGTGGTGTACCATTTATTCAACGAAAATGTGCATAAAAGATTATATACAGGAGAGAAGCCTTTAAAGTTAGATGTTTGAAATGCAACATTCACTGAGATTAGTTACTTACAAAGACATAAAAGAACACATACAGGAAAGTACACTACTGAAGTCATTAAAAGCAGTATCAGAGGACAGACTGTCCCTTGATGGTCTCTAAAATCTATGTGTTAAACAAGGCAATGGCAGTACATCACAAGCTAAATAACAATCCACCTCACCTGTATGTTGTTCGTCCATCACAGGTGATGAAGACCACTCTGATCATCCAATTATTAGGAATATGTTAGGTTAGTCTATGTGTACGAAGGTGACTGATGAGCCCGATGCAGGCCTGGAAGGATCTCGGACACCTCACCTAACTAAAGCAAAGCAATAAAGGCCAATGTCTGGCTGTCACATTCCACAACAGCCAACAGTTTGAAAATTTCAAGCAAGCTTGTCTCACTTATTATCAAAGCAGTATCATTTTAAAATGAACTGATAAACTAAATGCTTATGACAAAATAAGCACTGACATCACTATACACCTGTACCCCACCAAAAACAAAGTCCTAATCCAAGGAGTGGCAGAACATGTACAGTCCTGGTTGGATGCTGAATTTTACCACCTCCAGAGATTATCCCTAGACCACACCATGAATCTATCTGATCCTACCACTCCAGGACAATTATAAGAGGCAGTACTGCACAATTTCAGCTTGTCCTTTTAATTTGTCCTTCCCCCCTTTCACTGAAATCAATCCTTCCATCACCACCTAGTGAGATCAGTTCTCCCCATGCATAGATCATATTTCCAATAAAACTCATGCAGAGTTAAAAGCAATGAAAAGATTTCTCATTCTAACAATGCTCATACTTCTTGTAACTCTTGTATCACCAACTCTTGATGGTCCAACAGTGAAAACACCCACAACAAATAATCCAGAATTTCACCTTAACCAACCCACTAAAGTCAGTCTCAACCAGACTCTGGATGGCACAAGCCCTACTTTTGCAGATACCCCAAACAATTCAATTGAGTATTGTAGGTAACCTGTTCACATCACAGATGTTTGTTCACACTCACCCTTTAAACATCTACTAGCAATTGAGTATTGTAGGTAACAAGACAGTCGAGAAGTGCGAGTGCTAAAAAAATCAACCAGAGAAACACTGCTGTCAGGAGTTGGTAATGAACCTTGAATGCTCTATGATAAACGCGATGGAGAAACTTTAAAAACACCTGGACAACTCAATAATAACAGAGCTTGATGCACTTTGGCATGAGGTCATTACTTTCTATAGACATTCATAAAAGCTTCAGGGGGCCACGCTAGCGTAGTGGTTACAACACAGCTCTGGCGACCGGGTGATACAGGATCAAACCCGGGCGACGGCATTTGAGGATTTTTCGTTGACCGGGATTTGGACTGGATTAACTCGAGACCTGGCGAGGACATTTGAAGAAGTCTCGTCGACCAGGGACTGGCGGCTCCTGAGCCGACCCAGCTCTAATGGGTATCTCCGAAATCGGAGAGTATTTGCCTGAATGGCGAGGGACACCTGTCTCTGTACAAGAAACAAAGGGATACTCACGTAAAATCAATGTCAGGTTAAAATATTAATAATAACCTGAGATTTCGCCACGAGTATTAGCGGGCGTACGAAAAAAAAAAAAAAAAATAAAAGCTTCAAATCTACAGGAGCTGGTGTGGATCTACTGCCCTGGTCATGCAGGGGTATGTGGTAATGAGAGAGCTGACAGACTAGCATCAAGAGCACCCATAGTAGGGATACTGGTTATAAATAAGGGAGAGATACTGAGAACAATTAATGATCGCCTGTTAGAGAATGACACTGCAATAGATGAATCATCAAGGTTAAGACTGTTTGAATATTGCATCAAACTTAAGGCTAGCAGAGATGGACGTATGAGAGGATGCATCTGTTGTGTATACAACCAGCAAGCTACAGGAACAGTAAGCATTCAGACTCTTTGACATATACTGAGGGAGACTTAGCACCTATGGGTTTGCCCAGAGTGCAATGATATCGATTCTGTTCAACAGTAGCAATAACAATACTTTCCATAGAGAAAACACAAGGTTGATTCATCAGCTAGATTAGCCACATCATGTCTCAAGCACCAAAAAGAACAGTGAATGAAACAACCATCCTGAGTTAACTAACAATCCTTGAGTAACAGGATTTCAAGGTTCATCACATACCCTACCTCATTTATCCACCCCTTTGCAAACACACATTACTGGAAACAAAACATGCCAAGCACAACACGCCAACATTGAAAACAACATGGACATCAGGAGTGACGGAGGTTAGAAAATCACAACCAAACAAAACTTTCCCTATTGAGGTGAAAATTAGTCATTGACTTGGAGATCCACAAACCCATCCACACAAGCACACCCTGAACCAGCAATGCATGAAGGACATGACAGTGCCCAGCAACCCTAGTCATATCACCCAGCACAAGATTCTGCTGACCACATCCTGCAAGAAGATCAGCAGTGGCACTAACAATGCTGTCACACATGCACTCAACTACACCACAGTCATCACATTCCTCACAACACAACTAATATTATTATTGGGGACTCACTGCTGTTTATAGCGAATTTGCACTTTTTGGCCTGACACATCCATTTTCAGTGTGGCATTTTTTGGACCGGGTTTGCCTTCCCTCTTCAATCCTTACTCTCTCGGCCAGACTTAAGTGATGCAGCCTGTTTCCAGGACCACCACTTGGAGGTGGAGTAGGATCTTGGTCAGCTCTGGTTGGCTGACCCTGATGCATGCAGTCAAGCTATACAATGACTGAATGTCAACAACACCAGGGGAAATGGGCACTGTTATATCATTACTCTGATCCAGAATAGTAGGAATAATCAATAAAATCAGCCGTGTCAACACACATACCAACATAAAGAAAACAACAGTTCACGTCAGGATCAAAAACAATATAAGAGCAGGATTGGGAAGGTCGGAGATCAAGAGCCAGGTGAAGCTAACTATAAATGAGGAATGGTAGAAAAGGCAGACATGCGTTCAAACTGCTGAAAGAACCAACAAGGACGTGCCAGGTCAGAGAAGAAATGAAGATACCATCGAACAAAAAACTCTGGCATCTCCGTCTCGGTGCAGCATACTTTACGATAGATGAACCACACTGCCAAGAATGTCAGGAAGAAAATGACATAGACCACTACATGATCCACTGTGAAAAGTACAAACAACAAAGGCTTGAATTAAAAACTTACTATAGAAATCACAATATAGACACGACAGGTGATAAGATTTTAATTATAGATGCCCCAGGAGATGCCCAATCAATACTTAAAAGATATATACATAAAACAAAGGAAAACATATAAGGTTAGTACTTCAGAAAAGACCTTCAACCAAATAGAAATTATGCAACAAGAACTAACAAATCATAAAACAAAAACAAAACTTACTAACTATTCATAGGACAAGGACAGACAACGAGGTATAAAAAAAAAACAACTCAAAAAAAAAGAACAAATACTAATACAAATTAAAACCAAGTGTAAAGGACAATAGTTATCTATAAACAATACAATAGAAAAAATAAAATGGACAAATACTAATATAAATTAAAATCAGCAACTACAAAAGACAATAGTTATTTAAATTGAATACAAAATTAGTAAATAAAATGACACTAAATACCCCAATTATAACCAATTTTCAGGTTGAACAGGGTAGACCAAGATGACACGAGAAGAGGCAATAACAGTCAGCTGTTAAATGCCCGCTCTCCACCCATCACCTCTTCAAAACAACAACAAACAATGTCAGAATCAATGATAGCACAAATGGACACACTATTATTAACTCATCAGACATTTCCAAACTGATTGACACCATAAAACTAAATTCCCACATACCTCCATATCTATCTCATCAAAAATTCCATCCAGCTACATTAAAACTTGGTGTGTGTTTGTTGAAGGTTTATGCTCTTGGGTGGGGGCTGAAGGGTAATGCATGAATGATTTTATTGTTTGGAGTTTCCGTGTGCTGATAAGTTATGTATGAGGGCTATTAAAAAATCAACCTCCGATTGGCTGGTAAAAATAATCAAAAATAGCGAAAAAATCTTATTACATACAAAACTTACATACATAACTGCATTACTTTACCACATAGTCGCCACCCAAATTCAGGCATTTGTTGTACCGTGACACCAACTTTTGCAATCCCTCATCAAGGAACAGCACCACCAGGGTATCCAGCCAGTTGTTGACTCCATCCATGAGCCGCTCATTGGTTGCGAAGCGCTGCCAGCCAGACTTTCATCTTGTAGAAAAGATGGTTATTGCTCTGCGCCAAGTCTGAGCTGTAAGGGGGTGGTTGAAAATCTCCCAGTTGAACTGCTCGAGTAAAGCATTTGTGCGAGCTGCAGTGTGGGGCCACATGTTGTCATGCAGGAGAACAACGCCCTTGGTGAGCATTCCGCACCTTTTGTTTTGGATCGACCTCTGAAGCTTCTTCAGCGTTTCACAACAAACTTCTGACGTTATTGTGGTCCCTGGTGCCATGAATTCCTTCAACAAAATTCCTTTGTGGTTCTAGAACACTATAGCCATCATTTTTCAATGCGAAAATGTTTGTTTTAATTTCTTGACCTGTTTGGAGAATGAGTGTGCATCCACTGTTTGAACTGTTCCTTTGTCTCTGCATTCACAAACTGAACCCATGTCTCATCCCCAGTCACGATTCTGTCGAGAAATTTGTCCCCCTCTTGCCGGTAACGCAGAAGGAACATCAAAGCTGAGCCATTCTTTGAGCTATGTGAACATCTGTCAGTTGTTTTGGTACCCACCGTGCACAAAACTTGTGGTAACCCAATCGAATCCCACCATGGACCTCACAGCTGGCGGGAGTCACATTGACTTGGTCGCTACTTGTGAACAGTTGGGACTGTGGGTTTGCGTGTAGCGAGATAACACAATACTGATTACTGTTGCTATAGCAACCAGTTTATTTTTACCAGCCAATCGGAAGTTGATTTTGGAATAGCCCTTGTATACATTTGTGCTGTTTTTTTATGCATAATTATTATTATTACTTTATAATGTGTGCCAAATACTGTCATTCTTAACTAAACGACATTACTTACAATATAACTTCTACATAACAAACATCCTCAAAGCGGCTGAAGGATTTATGGAAAGTTCAGAGCACAAAGGAAGGTGTCACATGCCTACTCTTAAAGAATTCATGCATGACATAACAAATTTGACATAAGATTAACACCAGGCAGGGAAAATGTTAGCATGCCTGAATGAACTAATCATCTGGTGCAGAGTGAGTGTCAATCCTAAGAAGTCTAGAAGAGTGTCAGTCAGGAAAGGGAAGATATGTGATGTCATATTCACGGTTTCAAATTGAAGAATCTGTACTCTCATTGAGGAACCTGTTAAAAGTCTTGTCAGGGTGTATGATGCCTCATTAAAAGACACAAGGGCAGTTCAACAGACAGAAGACTGGAGATAATAGACCAAAACAGACTCATAGGAAAGTTCAAACCATGGTGCCTCCTGTTAATTTTGATAACTAATTGGTATGGCTACTGCATATGAAATAAGCAAAAGTACAGTGGAAGCTATAAAGCAGAGATATTTTATCATTAAAAAAATGAGTATTAAGATTGTGTTTAAAAGTTCAATAGCTAAGATTCTTATCACTGTGTTATTTTTAAAAATAATATTGTTCTGGATTTTGAAAGATTAAAATTTTTTTTTATTCATATTTATTATTATCCCAATTGTAGAAATGAGATATCATTGAAAAGATGCTTAGCCAGTGTGACGAATCCTATCAGACATCCCGCCATAGAGAGAGCTGATGCATAATTTCCGTGACAAATTGTGAGAACTGAAATAAATGTCGACAACATCAAGAATGTCTTGGCCTTTTGTTGTTTCTGAAAGTGGTTTGCAAAATAAAAATTGTTCAGTGATGTCTCCATATACTGAAAAC